>CM057810.1:36916277-37468777 GCA_030067965.1 Latrodectus elegans
GATATCATGTTCATTATTAATTTCGTTATCTGATCACGGTCCAAAATTATAATATGTTTGATTGTTTTTCCGTAAAAATAGGCGACTTTTTAATAAATAACTATCAATATTTAATCTCAAGATTGTATTAAAAATTTACTATTTTGCTTTTGTTATTTTATTTCTGGTTCTATTACATATTAGTTAATATTAGTAAATTATTAAAATGTTACTATTTTATTTTTATTGTTTTTGATACAGTGGTACTGATATCTGAATACTTAATATTAATTTATAAAAAGTGTTTTATAATGTTGTCGAATTGATTCAGCTCTCTTCTTCCTTTCTTTACTTCATTCTATGTAAAGCATAATTTTTATATATTCCAAAAACACGGTTTGACTAAAGAGTCTCAATTTAATCAATTAAGAGTCTTACAAAATATTTTCATATATTACACACTTCAAATTAATATGGGTCTTCTGTTTATAAACATGATTGTACCTCGTTGAACATTTTGATACGGCGTATTATCCATATTGATAAGCCGAAAGCTCTTGTAAGGCTCTTTTGCGTTCATTGCATTCTGAAAGATTTTAAATAGGTTGTTGGTGGCATTCACTGTCACGAAAAAGCATGGAATACTCTCGAGCACCCACTCCAACCGACTTGTACAGGGAAGTATGCTAGTGCGACAACAACAATTTCGACCGCCTTACCTTTAGAACCACCTGTTACTCAATAATGGTTATGAAAAAATTTGTGATAAAAATCATAATGAGCTGAACTGAGCTTCTCATTTTCAATTATAACACTATTATGTATTTTTAAAACTTTAAATTTAAGATTATTCTCGCATATTAGGCATTGCATTTATTTAGAGACGAAATTCTAGCCAAGGATAGGCGTGTTTAGGAATAAATTTTCTTCTAAAAGTAAGAAATTCTTCAAGTGACATATAAAAAACTGAATGAAAAAGCTTTTGTTCATTGCCAAAAAATGCCTTTTACAAAAAAATTGTTAATTTACTTATGAAATTTTATTTGCTAAATAGTAAGAAATCGAAAAATGAACACTGATATGTTTGGATAATAAAATTAAAAATAAAAACTAATTTGCATATTTTACAATTGATACATAACCAAGAATTCAAATGTTGTTTTTGATTAATTCTATTTATTAAAATATGTACTCTATTCAAATATATAAATAAAAAAAAATAAATAAACGAAATTTTTAACAATTTATTCTGTAATTTTCCTTACAATCTATTGACATACGTCAAAGAAGTTATAGAAATTTTAAAACACACGCACGTATTTAGCATAAGATTAAGAATATCTGAAACAAGTTGCTTATTATCATTCTAATAATATTTAAATGTCATTATTCAATAAGATGTGAATTATAAGGAACAATACAGCTTAATACAAACAAATTTTTGTAACGTATTTTTGTAGCTTAATACAAACGAATTTTTGAACGAAAATTCGACAAATTTTTGGAAAATTCGTCAAATTTTTTGTATGGTAGTACAGTATTTATGCCATTTTTATACGCTTTTCATTTGACAAAAATATTTTGTTTGAAATGATTCTCTCCGATTAGTATTGAAATATGCAATTTTGAAGAATATAACTTTATGCCGTTTTTTTCTCATTACTTATCACTAACAGATAATTACTGTGTGACTTTGGCACCGAGTAATAAACAAACAAACAGCAGAATGCCGTTATAATAGTGTCTACCGCTTGAATTGCTGTCCGGGAGCACTTTTCATAGATTATGTACTATTACCACGTGTCTCAAGGGAGGAAACTGTGAAAACTCCCAATCACCTTCCAGAGAGGCATGCACGCAGAAGCGCACCAAATATTTTGGGTTGTTCAACAATGGCCGGGATCCAATTTGGAGCATGAGGATTGGTTGGTGTCTTTATGTTTGGAGACCACTTCCAACCACTAAATTATTATGATCCTTATTATGTTATGTGTGAAATTCAATGTCAGACTAAGTTAGTTTATTGCATTAGGCTACACTTTTCATCCAACTGAAGCCACTAAACTTATCCAACTGTTTTATATCTTAGAAGTACGATCAAATGACGAGGTTATTTCCTGCGCTGGCATCATTCTTTCCCTACACGTCATAGCAGGAGAGGAATTCTGGATCTTATAGGATTTTTCATGAACACACATAGAGCACTTAAGCATAATGCTTTTTATCTGAGTCAGTACCGAACGTGTTATCTTCCGAAAATGATACGTTCTATTTTTATAATAAAATTATAGTGCTTAACACAATATAATTATAAAAAAATGCATGTTGAAAGACTATAATAGTTTGATTTTTTATAGCCTTTCAACATGACATTTAAGAAAAAATTTTGAACGGGTGAAAATTATGTATAACTTATATAAATAAAAATTGAAATTGCTATAAAAAATTATAAACATACCTGGCTTCAAAAGATTGATTGATTTTTCGACTCCAACGAAATGTATCAAGAATTCACCAGTCCCTTAAATACTAAATGCATGGATTAGGTTGCCCGAGGACATTCGTAAGTAGGGGCAAAAGTCTTTTTCAAGGTTTCATCAGAAGCCCCCTTCGTATTATTTTGTTTTCTCTGCTTAAATAGTTCTTTAAAAAGAAGTGTTCGAGATCTCAGTGTTGCTTAGATAATTATTATAAAGGAGAAATAATCAAGCATTTTTAAAAGTTTAAAACTCTATTTTTATTCTTTTCTATTCCAATATAGACCTATCTATTCCAATATAGAGAATTTTTGATGACCTGTTGCTTTTTGGAATGTAACGCTTTCGAACGAGATTTACTCGAAGCCGTTACACTCTGAAAAACAGTTGGGCATCAAGAATTTATAAAAACTGCTTCTAGAAAATAAATTATCAAAGGCTGCACATATTAAACTGTTCCAAGAAATCACTCTTAGCATCTGGAGCTGAGATGCCAGTGAATGATTAGACCCTGGACTTTGGTCCAACCGCTCGTGGATTCGAATTATATCTTCCTTGTGTATATTGGTCTGAAATCTAATTTAAACTGTAACTTCCAATTGATTTAGTCCTCAAAACTGATCATAGAGCGACAAACAAACCACACCTCATCACTTTAAAAAGCATTTCTAAACTTGCTAGCTGAAGTGTTCAACTTTGTTTTAAAATATGAATATTTCGAACATTAGTTATAAATCTGCTATATTTTTGTTTAATTTAGCATGCAATACATTTTATTTTTATAATCAATATAAAAGTTAGTGTCTTTAAGTTTTGATGATTTTCTATATAATATTCATTCATTTATGTCACTTTGTACAGTCACTATTAACTTTTAAAACTCGTTTCATGCACAGGAATCTTAGATTATTGACTCAAAATTTCACTTGCTTTTGCAGCAAATGCCATTTCATCACATCTACTCAATCCGTTCGTTGGCTTCAGTGACGCAATTTCAGCCGCCCCCCTTTCCGAACAGCCTTGAACTTGACGCACCTGGACGCATCACTGACCTCGATTTCGAGACGGCTTCCCCACCGCGGAACCCCATTGCAGCCGGAACTTGAGCGGAAAGCGCTTTGAGTGAGTGCGAGAAACGGTTGGCACAGGGAAAAAAGGACTTTTCTTTTTCCGCGTACTCTGCGGCATTTGAATACGACTCAACCAGAGAAGCTTTCCTGGTGGGTGGCAGAGGTCGCGCAACAGTGATTGTCGAAACATTTCATTATGATGACGGTTTTTCGCTTGATTTTCCGGGGTGTTGCCGAACTCAAAGGAACAATAAAACACCATAGGGCACATAAGCTCATTAGCATGTATAGTATTCATCCTAAATAATGCCAAACAAAGTAGTCGTTTTCTTGTTACTAGTTGGGGTCATCACTTTGAATTCTCCTTATTTTTTTTTCAAAAGCATGTATTTTAGTGCAAAAGAATCCATTTATTTCTCTTACATTTTATTGTATCTTTGATTTTATTAATGTAAAATTCTGATTCTGAAAAAAATTTGACTAATCAGAAAAAAAAAAAAATTTAAATGAGTAGGAGTGTGGCCTATATATTAAGGCAATCTGCATTTTTTTAATTTCCAGGTCCTGATAAATTGAAGGGGAATGCCATCACTGTTGAAATGGAAGGTAATGGTCTCGATACTTAATCCTTGGTCGATTATCCTTGGAAGGTCAAAAATCCCCAGACCTTTACGCTAGAATGGTGTTTCAGTTTGGAACGAAAAAGGCCGCTTCAGGCATCAACTTCGTTATTTAATCATGCCTCAAAATTTCCAGTTGATAGAAGTGATCAAGACCATCATAAATAGCAGAAATAGATACCTTATTCATGATATCTATTTATGATGGGATAATTTATTATGAAATGCTATGGGTGGGCTGCTTTTCTAATGGCTAAAGCCGCAAAACACAATTAATTACCTTCTAATTCTGAGCCACGGTTAAATAACGAGTATCTCCTTAACTGGCACTTTCTTCTTCATTTTTCAATACATTAGAAGAATTTAAAAATTATGAAAAATTAAGGAATTTTAACGGGAATATCTTTGCAGGATGGTTTTATTGTGCCTATTCTAAGGAATCGAACCCATTCCCTTCAAGGTGATAATTAAGTAACTAAAATATAGAACCCATAATATTCTGGGCATGAGAGCGACACCAATCAGGTTACATAATCACCAAGTTACTAAATTTAATTTACAACTTTCTGTTTCAAGTATAATTTTATAAATCACCACTTGAACGCTCAGGATATTTCATGAAATTTTAGTATGTCCGAAATCCTATAGTGATTAAAATCATCATGCATGATATCTTTCCATTTCATACCAAAGATTGGTAATTGTACTGTATATATCATTAAATGATAGGATTTAAGGATAGGTGAAAACATTGTAAAAGTGTGACTTTCTTTCTCTCTCTCTCTCACACACACACACACACACTCACAAGGTTTCGGTAGGGATTAAAATCTGAACTTTTTCAAAGTAGGACAACGTTGAATAGGAAACTTATGGTGGTGTCACTGTTTTTTAAAAACTGCGGTAACCTGGTAGAAGAAAAGAATCTCATTATCATGCCCACAAATCAATGAATTCGATATCTGACCTGAAGATTGTCCTCCTAAGTAAATTTTAACTCGCTAAAAATTTCAAATTATCCTTAAGGGCCATGTCCTACCCCTGATAACAAATGTTGTGTCCCGTCTCAAGTAATCTCGTCACTTAATCATGGCTCAAAAGGCAAGATACTGGTTGTATTTAAGAGTCACTTTCCCAGTATGTAGAAATTTTGGTTGGTACAAGCAGGTAGATTGAAACATATCGCTCAATAACCTAATTTAATGAATTTCGATAGTATTCATCAGAGCTAAATTCCTCTCTGAGTGCGGAGTATTACGATTTAGTGATCATTCCGTACATCCTAAAATATCCTTATCACTTAATAATTATCTGTCGACATCCTATATAAGATAAAATAATTATCTTCAAATAAAAATGCCAAACATTAACGGGCTCTTTATAATTTCTTATAGTGTTACAGAGGAAGGGCAATAGAGATATTCAAATGTTCTGAAATAACAAGCTGATTAGAATCACACAAAATATAGTTTGTGGAATCCACCTTCCTAATTCTGTCGGAGTGTTGATGATGATACGCATCGAAATGTATGGATTTGCATACCCATTCAGACGTTTAAATAGAATCCCGCTCTCTTTCTCTTATTCACTGCACGTTGAATTATATATCCTGTTTGAAAATTTTCTTAAAGAGTCAGGTTAGCTAAATTTACTTCAATGAAAGGAAAGTGTTGATTAACGTGTTGTTTAAACAAATGTAGAAAGAAATTATTTTAAGATACATAAACAGCCTTTAATAAACCGTTTATGCAGCAGTTATGACATGATCTTCCTCAAAAGCATGTCACACATTGAATGAGAAATATGTTGGCGTAAATTATCTCTGAATTTATCATTATTACCTCTCAATTTATTATATTATTTATTCTTTGAATTAACCTAAGCGTATAAATTCTGTCATTTCTGCCAGATATGTTTTCCTGGGTGCTGATTTATCAGGATTTACTCTTCCATATTTCTTGAAAATATAATCATTCGTTACATCTTATATAAAATACATGTTCAAGAAAAAATGCATTTCTATTATTTGTATTTAGACCGATTGATGGTCGGTAGTGGAACTAACTTATTGTTTTTAATGTTGATGCCATTGAAATACTAGAAAAATGTTGGAATAATATTTATTACGTTAAAATAATTAATTAAATTGAAAAATCAAGGTATGGTTTGTGTTTTGGAAAAATGTGAAATATTTTCAATTGTTGGATACCATGATACCTTTAGTTATTTCATTAGGATATCCTTAGTGATTGCTTATTAAAGTTGTTTGTTTGACATCTCCGTTGATTAATATGTATTGGATTACAATAATAAATTAATAATTTACTTTTTAGCTAAAAGGAGTATCAAAGTCAACGAACAAAGGAGTATCAAACTATAAAATAGCAAATCCTTCAGTTAATGAATTATTTGTTATTTATTCGTTGGCAAAAAAATTTGTAAAGATAATTTTTTTATAATTATTATTTTTTGATTGTTGTATTAGGATATATCATTTAAAATGTATTATAAGAGCATATGAAACATTCTATGGATGTAGTTACATTCGTGTATGGTAAGTTGATCAATAAAAATCTAAAATATCCTAAATTTGTACGTACAAATAAAATGCAAAAACATCTCTATGGTAAATATCATCCGAAACAGCTTGGCATGTCTCATAACAATGTCACATGCTCTATTAAAAGAGAGGTAAATAAGATAGTTATTTTCCTTAATCATATAAAGTAGTTTTAAGCGCACATAGTTGGATATAATTTGTGTTTCTCGGTTTATGATCTTTAGTGATAGGTAAATGGAAAACTATAGTCATTTCATAACTCATATTTTTCAGCTGATAATTTTCAATACAGAATGTACTTCTTTTATTTTAGTTATAAAAAAAATAAAAAAAACAGTTTTAATGCAAGGGGTGTAATTATTAGTGTTTCTTCTGCATACATTGTCAGTTCAAACTAGTAATATGCATTGTCATGATTCATTAAACATAAAATAAGTCAGTTAAATAAAATTCTTTCTGAAGAAAATATACAATGTTCTAAATATATATATATATATAATTGGGATCCTCAACCTAAATTCCGATCTCTATATAAAAAATAAAACTTTATTTTAAAATCGAAACAGCACTTTACATTAGCTCCACTTGTATTACAATCAATAAAACATTAATGAATAGTATTAAGCGAAGAATGCATCGCTTAAAATTGGATAAATCTGAGAAAGGCTTTAAAGAGAGACAATGGATATGGCTTCTGAGGAATGTCTCTTTTAGTCATCTTCATTAACCAGCTCAAAGGAACAATGGCTCTTATTATAAGATATTTTGATATTGACATCTGATAATAATCTTGATTTAATGTCTGTATTTTCAATCATCTGATAAAATTAGGGTATTTTATTCTTTAAAGTATACATCAATCCTATGTCAATTTTGATGACTTAAATTTAATTGTCATGAATTGATTTAAGTTTTATGCATGTATTTTTAATATTGATAATTCTTCTTTTACCATTTTTCACGGTATTTACGTATTTACTTTCTTTAGGTAAGCACGGGTACTGCTCAGGTAATCTGTCATCCTTCTTTTCATCTTATCTGCTTTTCTTCTTTCCTTCTTCACTGTGGTTACATCTTAAAACATTTATGGCTCTTTTTCAGTAACTATCGACGCTCTATTGCTATATGTTTATCCTAGGGTCTAAATCAACTACATGTTAGCCGAGCATCCATGTCCTTGAAAAGCAGGGTCCTTATAACTGACGGCCCTAGAGGACATATATCACTTTGGTATCTGCTTCAGGTAAACAGGAGGTATAGTGTGAAGTACAGCACATCAATCGGCTAAGTCAAGCAATCTTTGCATGTACTGAATGGAACATTAAGGGCGGAAGACTCTTCAGAGATGTACTGTGAGCGTATAGGACCTGTGGCTCTACGCTTACTGTACATCTTTGAATTGGTCTCTGACGTAGGATGATGCAGATGACCTACATCAGTTTGTTGGGTTCAGTATCGGGCTGTGCCATTAAGTTCCAAAATCCAACTGTTTTGTATGGAAACAGAAGATTTTTCTTCTTTAACGCGGGAGCAACAACTATTGAAATCCAATGCTAAATTTTTTGTTATTTGTAGGAAAGAGTCATGTCTGAAAATATTTTGTCTTTACTCAAACAAAAAATAATAACGTTAATTTGTAAGGGAAATGAGGAACATTGGTAAATTGGTGACTTACTTGAGGAAGTTGCATCAGTTAAAAATGCAGCTGTAATTAGTATCAAGCTATTTCAAAAATTGAGATTCCAATGAGTCTATCGACAATAAATATTGGTATTAAAGTTCATGTTTAATCAAATTTTGTAGATTCTGAATTTTTTTAGGATGGCCAAGAATGGCTTTCAAAAATAATCAAAATGCATTAATTTTAGAAATAAATTCAAAATCTTTTATGCCATGCCCATGAATAATGTTTGTAATCCATACACATTACTTATAGGTAGGTTGGTAAATATGCCCATAGATAAATTAATCGAAGCATTGATTTTCTAATCATTTATGTATTTGGTAAAACGCATCAAATATACTTAATGCCCACATTCTATGCTTTGATATTAATTAAAAACTTTTTAAGACATTAAAGAGTACATAATTCTATCTACAGTAAATAAATTTCTAGTAATTAATTAATTGCAAATAATTTAATTAAATTTTTATTTCCCAAAATTAATTTTATATTTTCAAGAAATTATTTATAATAAAATCAACTATATGAAAGTTAGTGTTTTGTAAATTTACATAACACCACATTCAAGAATTCATCATACCTAGATTTAAAATTTTTTTAGTCATAGATATATTCTTGTAAAGTAATATATCATTAAATAATAATATTCTTATTAAATAGAATGCTAAAATTAGCAATACAAATAAAGTTAATACATTCAAGCAGTGCTCTTTACTTCTATCGAAGTTAGTATATATATGTACTTCGAAAACTTTTGATATTAATTTTTTTAAGAAAAAGAAGCCTTCACGTATAGCTTATCTGTTAACCAATACGATAAAGCAACAAATTTACTGAAAATTTGAAGAATACGCAAAAATCTTACCTATATAAAAAAAATAATAAAAATAAAAAAAAATAATAAAAAATTGCAATGATAAGACTTTTCCTCAAGTTTTGACTTTCAGCTATATGTGTTTCATTTCTTATGAGAATTAAATCTAAATATATAGTGAGTCTATTGAACATTGACAACTGATTTCTGTAACTCTTTTACAAGTGGTAAATATTTTAAATGCTAATTAGTTTTATTGAAATTGAAGAGAAAATGTAATTCTTTTTGAGTGATAATAATCAAGATTATTTAACAGTTCGCGTTTTTTCTACTTAAAATTCATTTGATCAAGCATCAAACCAGTGATTTCCTAGCCATACAGCCCTTGAGCTCTTATACAAAGATGCTTCAGCTCCATCACTTTATTATTTAGTGTAATTTAATTTCCAATTTATTTTATTGCATTTTTCTTTCTTTTAATATAAATATACCTCTTCAAACTATAATCTTTAAGCTCATCCAACTGCATCGTAATTTTAAATTGTGATCATGTGACGAAGTTTACAAATCAATTGGCGCGCTCGTCTATAGGATACCGGAAGAAACATATTAAATCATAAGAAAGTACAGCATAAATCGACTCTCTCAACATGATGCTCTTCGATTGAGTCCTAAATAAAATTCTCGATTTTTACAAAAGAACAACTGCTTAACACCAGATTTCCTTTGGTGCAATTTTTGAGCACCAAATAAGAAAGATAAGCATAATTGCCTGCTACCATTAATCTAATTTTAAATACGAACAATTCTATTTATTCTTTTGTTATTTTAGCTTCTATAAAGACGAAAATTAAAAAATATTTTCTGTCATTTTAACCCTAAGAGTAATAATATGCTTTTTTAAAATTTGAATAATTCCGTAAAAAATTGTTTGGCAAATATAAAACAGGAAAGAAATTTGCTTGGAAATATGAAAGTTATTCCAGTTATTTTTGATTCCTGTCAAATAATATTAATTGTTATTTGAAATAATTAAGGAAATCTTAAATCATTAGATTCGCTCATTAGGCTTTTTACAGGAAGAGGTACACAACACACGGCGTACAGTTCGAGAATCGAAAGAGAGAGTCTTTCCATGTACTGCTTGTATGGCCCCAGGCCTTCCTTAAATCTCTGTCGTACGACAGAAATTAAGTCTGAATAAGCATGGTCGAATAGATTTCAAAACATTTAGTGTTCACTGAAGCATATATTACGCGGAAACATATGACATCTGGCAGCAGTTCAAACGATATTAAACGCATTGTTATTTTCTCCTCTCTTGTTCTTTTTATCGATATCGTGTTTGAGATTACTGACCCAGAAGCGATGATTTTTTTTCCTATTTGTCATAGAACAACCGTTTTCTCATTTGAAATAAAAAAAATATATACTAGAAAGCATGTATAATTTCGTTTTCCACTCTTAACACAGTAATTTTATAATTAATATAACTATTTATTGATTAAAAATCAAAAGAGACATTAATAACAATATGACATCTAAAAATTACTTTTTCTAACAAATGTATGTAATGTAATGTTATAACAAGACAATTTCTTTTTCAATCAGAAAGGAAATTTTTAACTTATTTAATTACTGAATTTAATATTAATGTATTAATTTTGATAAGAAATTTTTTCTAAATGCATTTAATATTTATGTTTTCTTTTGATATCAGGTAACAGCTGAATATTTAGCAATCTATTCATTTACTTCAGTAGTTCATAAGATGACTTCAATCTTAGGATGTATGTTTGATACAATGTAGAATATAAACAATAACTTTTGTTTAAATAGATATTTTTGTAAAAGGTAACAAAAATCAGATATCTGTGTCTAAATATTTATTTTGAATATTATTTTACCTAAACTGCAAATGATGCATGGGGAATTGTTTCATAGACATGATGTTATGCAGCTGATTCAAGGAATTATTCGAGATGCTCCATTCTCCCAAAACAGCTGTCTTTCTGTTATGTGCAGTGTGGGTGAGCATAATTTCTTTTCAAACTCCGCATCTAGTGAAGTAACTTTCGATGTGATGAGTTATATCATAAAAGATTCAGTACACGAATATTTAAAGAGATGGTGAAGTAAAATTTTCGGGATTTTCATGTTTTTGGGATATATTAAAAATACCACAATATTACAGAATACCATTAAAAATATTATTAGTGTAAGATATCAAAGTAACTTTTGTGTTACTGAATTGTCTAATAAATATAGCATCAGTTTCCTTTTAATATTGTATTTTTTTTAAACTGGTTGAGAGTTTAAGTAACGAAGCGATCAAAGACATTTAGGCAGAAATGTTGAAATTCAGAAAAGTAGTATCTTAGACATTTTATTTTTATATGTCTGATTATCATGCCATTATTAAGTTCCTTGAATTGAAAAAATATGACCCATCAAGGTATGGGCCATATTAATCCAATTATTCCACAATCCTATAGGCTTTGAATATCATCATCCTTCATCATATAGTTTAAAGAGATCCTGGATTTCTGTTTAATTAAATTAGTTTTTTTTTTCATCCGAATTTAATAAATGGAATGGAATGATTAGTTCAAACCCAATAATCTAGTAGCAAGTAACAATCAATCCGTATATCATCAATCAATCAATATCTTGTAGTTCTTAATAAAAAAGTGGGATAACAAGCAATGATAACACAGAAAAAACCTAAATGTCGGGATTTTAAAGAATAAATGCCATTTTTGATTGACATTCAGGTTTCTCATTTAAACATCATACCAAACCAGCATGACATAAAATTATAGCTTATGCTCTGGATGCATATTATCTTCTCCAGCACTGTGGACTCGAAAGTTCTGATATGCCTCGGAGCTCGACGAAATGTTTTTTAGAAATCTTTTAACTGTAACACATCCATCACTTTTGTAAATCCTCTACCACTCCGACTCACCCACAAACAACGCTGTTGATTCGCGAATGTTACTTAAACTACTTTCCTGATAGGAATAACACACATTTCGTAGAAACGTCGACCTCGACCTCGAAAAAACGAAATACCGAGCAAAATCACCAGTGGCCGTTTACTAGCCCAACTCTCCTGACACCTTAACTCCAGCATCTCATTCCTACCTCTCCCGTTGCTCAGAAAAGTAGGTTTTTTCCTCCCTTTGACGTCCCTCTCACCTCCTTCGGACAAGCCGGTTCAGTTTGCGAATTTCAACCACTTGACGGAGTGAAGTGTTCTGCAGAAGTGTTCGGAGTGGAAACGTTCTAATCACAGGAATATTGTAAAACATGTGATCGGCGCTAGATGAGTGTTCCATTCTATTGCGAGGAATATGGTTTGAATGATTAACTTCTTAAAGGATATTTGTCAGCTTGCCCATGAGGAGAGAAGATTATGGTAAGTAACCATTTTTTTTATCATATTACAAAAATATAAAGGAAAAAAAGAAATTCATCATCACAGTAAATACTGTTGTTAACATGAGTAGCCATGTTTGTACATCTATGCATATATTACCTGGGTTGAAATGTTTAAAGATATACAGTCGTGGGAAAATTAAAATATATAAAAAATTTTAAAATATTGTAGACATGTATATATAATGTTTCTTATTTTTTTTATAAAGAGCAACAAATATTCCTTTATTATCCGGTTTACATGCTATGTTATTGCATTTCAATACCTTCATCTGACATGAATTAAGATAATATTACATATCTTGTTTTGCTTAAACCGTTAAAACTGTATTATAATATAGTAAAATTTTTAAAATATTGTAAAATGTTATTAGTATTTTTGAAACGTTTGTTGAAAAGTAATTCAATTGTTCTCATATAATCGTATTATTATGTTATCAAATATCATTGCCCATAGTTAGGACATTATTATTTACATTATCTAGATTAAACATTTAAAGCTATCCTGTTTTGTAATTTAAAAATTAACAAAATTTTAAAAATATTCTTGAGCGTTATGTAAACAGTGTTTTTCAAAATTTTTTCCACAGTTCAAGACTCATGTTTACACAGCTTTTGCATTTAGATATATATTTTACCTAATTTAAATGATTTATAGTTACACTGTTTCCTAAATTAAAATATTTCTAAAATGTTTAAATTTCTTTAAAGTATTATGTATAAAATTTTTTCCAACCTTTTTCATTTAGCAAACCACAATTTCCAAATTAATGAATGGATTGCGTTTTATATAAATGTGTACAACACCCAGCTTAAACCATTTAAAGATGTGAACTGTTCTATAGATTAAAATATTTTTGAAATTTAAACTACTTTAAGAGTGTTTCTCCCATATACCTAGCTTAACGATAACGATATATCTATATTTCAAAACATAAGGTTCCAAGTTCGACACCAGGCATTGTTGAACAATGAGTCTTCAGGGTTTCCTACCTTGTAACACGTTAATACATCTCACTATCCATGAAAAGTTGCCCCAAAATGCAATTGATGCGGTGGATGCTAAGATGCTGTAAAATGGTTTCAGACTTTTCTCTACGTGGTGTCAAAAATACTGTAAAAGATATGAGCTTAACGCTTTGAGAAGCAATGTACCCAGAGTAAAATGTCATTAAAGATTCTGTAATAGCTACTAAAACTTAAAATTACAAGTCTTGAAGCATTTTTTAACGCTTATTACATTAAGAATACTGTATATAATAAAATAATTAGGTTTTATACAGCTATTTTTTGATAGAAAAAATTAAGAAATATCAAGAAGATGAAAGGCTTCAATTATCATATTCTTTTAAAACTTGAGTTTCATCGTTCAAATCATAGTTCATATTTTTAAATCTCATATTTGTTTTTAAAATAAAAACTTATTTGCGATTCTATTTTTTACAAAATCATCACTTTCCCTTATACTTTATAATGCTAATAAATTAATACACTTAATGCTTATAAATATAAGAAAACAAAAAGGAACATATATATATATATATATATATATATATATATATATATATATATATATATATATATATATATATATATATATATATATATATATATATATATATATATATATATATATATATATATATATATATATATATATATATATATATATATATATATATATATATATATGTATTATATATATATGTATGTATATATATATATATATATATATTTTTCATCCAAAATAATCATGTGTTCTTTTTGTCAATTATTATCTCATCAATTTATTTCTAAAAGGAGATTACTCATCCAAAATTATTAGCCAAAAATACATATATCCAAAAATATTATTATAAATATAGGTACCGGTAATAAGGTATTTCTTTTATATATATATCACTATCCAAAACAAAATTTTACTCTTTTTTAAATGTGAATAAAAAGGAATAACATAATTTGCACAGAGAGAAAATTTTTTTTTAACAGAAACTAATTTTAAATTTATCTTCTTTATCTTTGATTTATCTTTAAATAAATAATAAAGATAAAAATATGAGTTAATTTTTTTCTTAAAGCAGTTAAATGAAAAAAATTTAATGTCTGGAACTCTTTTACTAATGAATCATATCAAGCGCGCTTTTGAAAACATCGTAGCAATTTATCTATACAAAATATCCTTATAATGAAGTTTGTCTACTAAACAGTTTTTCTATTATGAATATTTCCTACAAAACCAAAATATTGAGTTTAGTGACAGTAAATATAATTTACATATAACGAAATGCTTTTTGTAATATAGAATTTTTTTCATGGATTTCACTTTTTTATTTTTGAAGAAAATTAATAATTTTTGTATAATCTGCTCGTTTATGTGTTCGATTCCGACTTATTGGTCATTTAAGAGATAACACGTAACAAATTTTTTAAGAGGAGTTGCACACAAGGAGTTACTGCTAACCATCGATTGATAAAATGTAAAAGAATTTTCTTTATTAATTAACCGGTTTCTAAAACGGGATGTTTTCAAAGAAATTTAATATTTCAAGATACAAAATGATGTAAAATAGAAGAAATTTTCAAGCAAGTAATACGAACTATTCAATAACATTCCGTATGCTATATATCGATAAATTGTTTCCATTTCATTTATATAAAATAAAAGTAATACAATCTTAACGAAATATTAATGTTTATATATATTTTCTTCTAACTGTGAAGGATATAACTGCATATTTCTGAATTTATTCTTCAATAAAAAAGTTTGCACATTTAAGTGACTGCATACACTTCATTTCTTATTTTTTAACACCATAAAACGAAATTTTTATTAATATGATTCTTTTTCCTATGTTAAGATATTTCGATATTAATTGACTTAACATGTTTCCGCAATAATTACATATATGTTAGTTAAATTTTATTTCTTTATTCTATCAATAAGTCATTTAATTTTAATTTTAAATTTTAATTATTACCAAAATAACTCGACGATTAGAAGCTTTACGTAGTAGACAGTTTTTCATTATGTGGGTGTCACATCCTACAAGCTTAAAATAGTTATAAACCAATTTTAATATTCACTGCGTAAACTGCCTTTCAGGAGTACATTTTATAGATTCTTTCTTTTTGCTTTTCTTTTTTGCGATACGTAAATACGTATCGCAAAAAAGAAAACCCTGAAAAATCCGATGCACCCTCCTGAACACACGAGCATTCATAAGGCAGAAGAGCGACCTCCATCTTTGTAATTCAACAATGGCTGGTATCCAATCCAGAACCTTCCATTTCTGAAGAATGCTACTTTACCTCTTGGTCATTTTAGGTCCTAGTTTAGTTTGTCGCTCTATGGTCAGATTTTTGTGGATTAATTGGATTGAAACTTACATTTTTAAGATAAATTTTCGAACTCCTATAAACATTTACATCAGAAGTGATATATATAGTCAAATCCACAAACTGTTGAATTTAAAGCTCAAATGTTTTAATACACGTTGCTTTTGATAGATATTTCCATTACTACACAGGGGCATAATTGAAAAAAATAAAGTTATCATACATTTTTTTTAAATAAATTAATCTGTTATTTTATGAAATAAATTAATATTTTTTTAATTTAAATTATTATTAAAGTAACATTCAGCTCTACCAATTATACTAAAGATTTATTATTAAATGACTATAATATCACTTCTAATGTAAATTTTAGAAAAAAATATTTTTTTTTTACTTTTTAGTTGAAGAAGATTAGATTGCTATTCAACAATTTGATTACTATAAACGAAATATAACTCCATTAGAGTGAGTGAGAAAGATAGAGAGAAATTTTAAAAAAAAACATTAGCAAAAAACTTTTAATTACTTGAAAATGAAAATATTTCTTATACCACAGTTATTACAATTTCAATTGTCTTAAGTACTTGTCTTTGAAATTTTCCGTTCGACTGCTGTACGTGCAATTAAGTGTTGATGAAAAGCAAACAAATTTGGAGCGAAAATTATTAAATATTGAGGTGATTCAAATAGATTCCATGTTAAATCGAGAATAATTTCAAACTGAAATCTTATTTTCGCATAATTTTTTTAAAATAAAATTTGAAGTAGGGCATTTAAACATCCTGAATTTTAATGAGGTAGATTTCAATCTGCTTTTTCTGCTGATTAAAAAGCTGCTTCATGGACAACTAAAACAAAAAATTTAAAACTACGATCAAGTAAAGAGGTCGTCGCCTGATCTAGCACCTTCCTTTCTGTGTTAAGCCACAACAGCGGAAAAGTATTGAATCTTTACGCAATTTAATTTTCAACACACATAGGACCACTCAACATAATGGTCTTCAATTATATCAAAAAGATAACCCGTTATCTCTCGTTCATGAAAATAACGCCGTTCTAGATTATTTCTTTATATGCATATTTTTTTCCAACAGAACGCAATATTCGCTACCAAATTCGGAATTGTGAGCCACGATTAAATGTGAAGCCTGAAACATGATTTGTGGCATTCTGTCTAAACTTACATACCTACAATGGGCATTAGATACTATTGAAATTTAGGGTGCGCAGATCTTTCCGGAAAGACAGACTTAATTTCAATAAAGACTTTTTCTACATAATATATTTGAACCAATCTGAGAGAACATTGATCAATAATGTAAATTGCGAGTCATATTTACGTATCACAAAAGAGGAAACATTGAAAACACCTATGTACAACACTGACGGACAAACATGTAGAAACGTAACATCTATCCTTCATTGCTTAGTAGTAGTTGGTATTGAACTCAAGACCTTCTTCTTCAAAGAGCGCATTCCCATCACTAGATAACTGTAACTTAAATATTTATGATTTTATCAAGTATTCCGTTACAATATGAGGACAAAGCGTAATATTTATGTGAATATGAACTGATTCCAAATATTTAACAACAGTTTCCATTCTTTGGGCTATTTGCAATTATCTTTATTTCTATGCATTAAATTAAAAATTGAACATGTGTTAATAATACATAGCATGTATAGCTATTTTTTATAGTATGTATGTTCCAGGGGTCCTTCAAATAACTACAAACGTACTATAAATGTGTATTAATCGAGTCCTAATAATGTTAGATGAACTCTTCTCGGAGTATTATATCCCAAACAGCACCGAACACAAATGGAAAACAATCCCGTTTTAATAAATGGATATCATTTTAGATTACTACAGAAACAAATTCCTAATAGTTTACTTAGAAATATTATTCAATATGAGATATTTATACCCAACAGATAAGGATAAAAACAGATTAAAATCCTCCCCATAAATAAAACTGTATAGTCGATGCTATTTAATTCAACATATTTATTTATGTGATACATCTTTAAGATTAAAAAAAATACTTCCTCTCTCTTTAAGTACATATGAATCAAAATATTTTAACCTGTGGATAATAGAGTATAAGTTCCATTATGTTACTTATGATAAGTAACACCAACTGTCAATAAGTAGGACGAAGTGGAAAGACAATACACAGTTGAAGACATTGTCATTTTCTAATTTTAATATAAATGGTTTAGAAATCGAAGTGATTTATGAACTGAGTCATTGTATTTTTATAATTAGAATGAGAACTTCTTTGGAGTACCTCATTCTGTAAAGCAGATTATTTCCAATCTTTAAAATAAATAATTTTTTCTTATATTTTAACTTATTTCCTTGTAGTGAACCTTGGACCATTCAGTCCAAAAAGCGTAGTCCTACCCCTTGGCCATGATCAGTTTTAAATAAACCATTAATCGATAGAACATAAATCCCAGAAAATTTTAAATATAGTATTAAATACGAGTTTCTATTCGGAATTTAGAAATGCGAAGCAACCGGAGTAACTCAGGGAGTAAATATTTGTTTCTGCAAAACGAAAATAAAATATTTCAGTGATATATTAAATTAAATAACGTGTGCAGACTTTATTCCCTTACTTAATTCTGTTCAATTATTGATGATATAGAAAAGTGTTGACGAGGTTACCAGCTCCATATCGACTTCGTCATATGCTTAAAATAACGCAATATCCATTATATCAAATGTATGTATATTAGGTTTGTCAACTCATTGTGAAAACACTTTAGCATATTGTAAACAATCAAATAAACAGCTCTAATGGGACATGAATATTGAGAAACTTCTGAATGTAAAAGTTTTCAGCATAAATAACATTACTTAAATTATATTTGAATGGTAATATTTTCATTGAATAACGCTTTTATTTTCGGTGCGAACAACAATTATGTTGTCAAAATAAAACTTTTAAAAAATAATGTTGAAAATGCGAAATTAATGTTCTGTTTATCTTAATGAAATTAATGTCAAATAAATAAATCATGTTAAAATTTTTTTTTTTTTTTTTTTTTTTACTGAAAAGTATTTAGATAAAACACATATTTGAAATTTTATGTTATTAACCTTGGGTCTTGCATTCAAACTTTTATAAATGATGGTATTATTCGTACATGAATGTTAGAAAAAATATAAACAAGATTGTAGATCACAAGTGCTTTTCAATATTACATCTTCTCCTTCGGGCAGCTCAAAAAGAATATTTTGTTCAGCTGCATCAATTTTACACTTGAATCGTTTTCATTTACTTAACCCAAAACAATCAAAACTGTTCAAAGAGTTTAAGATGATTGTTCAAAAATACATAAGGACAACAATTACCCTAAAGCGTCTTTTTGTATCTATCTGTAAAATGAATGACAATTTCACGGATGTATTGTCACAATCGCATATCATAACGCCGTACCATAGACGTACATGCGATATCATTAAATGAGAAATTTGTGGATGTTACCATAAATTGTATGAAAATGATGAGCTGAAGTCACGTATTTAATGAACTCTAAGCTAATAAAAAGTGATAAGAAGTGATATTTTTACAGATTAAAATTTGATTTCCTGAAGACAAAGTTTTTTGCTAAAATGTTGAAATTCTCAATGATTTCTTAGATAAAAAACCTATACACTAGGATAATGTATATAATTGTAGTATTTATATCGCATTACATTTAAACTAAATTAAAGCTATGGAATAAATTTTTTAACTAAAGATTTGATAAAGAATAAAATTTATGAATAAGCCTTCGTTTTATCTGAATACTGAAATAAATTGCTAGCTTGAAAACTCAATTATTTGCAAAATCTTTAGACCTTTTCTGTACTTTAAACAACTCTGTAACATCCTTTAGAAATAGTGGCATCCAGTGTGAAAAATAGCACACAGAAGATTTCTTAATGTAATGAGATTCACGTGGATCTAGCAATGAACTGAAGTGTACAATTTTCTCTCATCGCTTCAATGATGTGTTAGTTTTAAATTATTGGAACTTTAAGATAATTTCTCTTGACAGTGACTCTCTTACAAGAATTAACATTTTCATTATCTGATGGCATAAATCATTTTACGTTCTATCTCTCTCTATATATATATATCAATCAAATTTTCTTATTTTGAAAAATCTTCGTAATGATTCAGAGAAAAAGTTTAAAAGGAAATTAAAACAAATTGTAAATGAAAAATAAAATTAAAAATTAATCAAAAATTGAATAAATATTATGAAAATATTGATTACAAAGTTAAAAAGTACATTTCTTGATGGAAATCGATTGAAAATTTTGATATAATTCCCTGATTAAATATTTCACAGTAAATTTTAAGTCACAGTACATTAATTTAAATATATCACCCTATAAATTATTTAAAAATGCATTTGAACATTTGTATTATAAGTTCTAAAAGAAATACCCATTCAAATTTCAAATAAAGTATAACAAACTTTAAAATACTTAATAAAGAATATGTATATTCAGCACTTTTGCTAATTATGCTTTACATTTTTTAATTGAATATAAATTAGAGATGTCAGAAATGGCACAGGTGCCGTATAATCCAGGATGCCAAATTCTGAGATTGGCTATTTTTTGGCGGATTTTCTTTTGTATCTGACAACCTCATTTTCATTACTTCATACATATGAAAACCTATAAGAACTATGCAGAAAATTCCATTTTAGTAACCCTAGTACTTACGTCATCGCGCACGTCACGATACGTCATCTTGGCGACATTTCTTCATTGCCAAGAAAATTCAGAATTTGGCATCATGGATTATACGGCACTTGTGCCTCAGAAACACACAAAAACTCTCATGATAAAAAAGTTGTATGACTCTTGATTGAAATTTATAAAATGTGAAACACAATTTCATTTAAAATTTCATTAAACAAATTAAAACACAATTTCATTAAAAATGTTGATATTAGAACCATACTTTGCTACTATTAAATGCATATATTGAAGAGATAATTTACCAATAAAAGCAGTACTATAAGAGCCAGTAAAAAGTATATTATATTTATAAAAATGAAATATGTGCATAAAAAGTAAACTATATTTAATATGTAATTATTTTAAAAAGAAATTTTTAAAAAATATTACTCCAATATAAATGTAAAAAATGTGGAAGTCTAATTTGAATACATTACTTCCTAATATGCATCCTGCATAGAAAAAATCATTCATTTTAAATCCCGTAATAATATTATGTGTATAACTGTGTCATAACAGAGGGACAAGAATTCCATTGTTTAGACATGGAATGTATAGATTCCATGATTAACTCGTGTTTGAAGTCATCACCAGAGACAAGGTAACAAACTGACCTTCAACGTCCTTCTAAACGTCGCCCTAAACACGATCGGAAGTTGAAGGGCTGCATAAGGAATCTGTTACATCAGAAAACAACCGTGCTCATTAAGCAATATTCAATGGGCTATGTCTAGACTAGCATACCCGTTGGAGCGGAAACACCAAGATCTTTTCTTCTCCCAATTAATATATGCTTCCGAAGATAATCGGACGTTTCTGTAATACATTAATAGCTAAAATCGAACCCGATATCTCTAGTTATAACGAAGTGAAGCGCGACACACACTCTCTTGCACGCGAACCAAATAGAACCACCATTCTTTGTCGCCGGAGTGAAGCCGTGAGGTCATTTCGTATCAGTCCAAAGTTTCCGAACAGCATTATTTCCGATCTTGCAGTTCGCGTGCGCTGGAGTTCTTTGAATGCTTAATAGCGCCGCAATCCGGTCTTTTCCAAAGCATCATCATTTAGTGGTAGGTAACATAATATTCCGAAGAAAACTCTTAAGCTTAATAGCGCCTGATTGAAAATGCGATTGTAGAGTTCTGATATTTTTCGTTAAAAAATCATTTTTGTTCGGTTTATTTATCATTTTTATTCGGTCATTTAGTACACGATAGTTTATACAGCCGAAAACTACGATTTAAGATAAATTTCGAATAAATAAAAATATTCAAATCAGAAATAGGAATCAAATTTATGAGTGTTGAATCGAAGGAAACAGTTAATTAAACAAATGATTACTTTAATAGTTTAATCAGAAAATGACACAAACTTTTAACACAAACTAGAATAATCATTTAAAATAACTTGGAATTATGATCTTGAAAAAATTAAAGTAACAAAATATAATTGTATGTAACTATAGAGATATAACTACAACTGGATAAAATTATGGAAATAAGAAAGTCCCATTGATTATTCTTGGTAATTTTTTTTTATCGCAAATGAATATATTATGATACGATATTAAAGCTATGTTCAATTTATTATATTTTTAATTTTTTTTTGTGTTTTAAAGAAAAATGAACACGAAAAAGCTGGGAATTGTCGTGCATTGTCATTATATTCTTATAACTTGGTAGACATTAAAAACATTACAAAATTATTTTTTCCAACTATCTTGGAAACTCCTACAGTTATCAAAATTAGTTAGAAAAGAGCTCTTTGTCCAATTATATCTGTCGATTGCAAGAATTCCAGATCTCCCAAAGATAATGATTCGATACCTAAATTAAATTGCTTTCACAGAGACTGCTAGAACTTTACGTCTTGCATTGGCTTTTCATGTAAAGTTGCTTATAAGATGATTGAAAGGAGAAACATGTCAACCATATAGCGACATTCTGCAAATAAAAAACTTTTCTCGAATCTTATGTTTCAACCATTTAATTCTTAAGCGATTTTTGTCTGTAAAAATATACGGAAGATGTGCTAATAAATATGAACTTTTTTTTTATTTATCAAAATTATAAAACTCTCAAGAACATTGCACTTTCTGGATTCGATAAAAATTTTGATTCATCTATTTATTTGCCATAATTAATTTTTTTATCTTTGCTAATATCATTATTTATTTCAAGATTATGCTTCCTACTTTTGCAATCTGATTAAAAACAAGGAAGCTGAAGAAGTTTGTATTGTGAAAATTTGAAATTTTTTATTAGGATATTTCCGTGAAAATGTTCACTTCCTTTTTCAATTTTTTCCCACCATTCTTCTTCAAACAAACTTTCCCTCCGAATTGTGATTTTCAGTCGCTCTAAAGAATGACCGTGAAAAAGTGATGAAATTGTGGAAAAATTTCTCGCTTGGTCATTCGCTCCAGTTCCGGTGTGTTGGCAAAAAATAATTCTGTTCTATCCCCCAGGGCTGTAGAGTGATCGGAGCGAAAAGGAGAAAAAAATGTATATATGTTCGAAAGAGTCGTTGATCGAGTTTTACGCCGTCGGTTCGGAAAGGTCGCTGACACAATTTTTTGAAAATCCTAACCGGGTTTACGTGATTCAAATGCTGTTTTTGAAGAGGCAGACAAGATGCAACGCCGACGTCAAACAGAAATTAAATTTCCTAATCATGTTGGTTAAATAAAGAGGTATTTCTGACATCTTTTTTTTTTTCTTTTACTGGCTTACATTAAGTGAAGGATCATCAAATGTATGAATGTTTTAAGATTTAACTTTGGATGTTTTTTTTGTTTTTTTTAACTAAATAAATTGTATATTTTATGAATTCATAGTTCTTAATAATTCATAAGAAATCTTATAATATTGACATGGAATTAACAAATTCTTTTTTTCTAAATAAAATTGGAAATTTTTTGAACTGGTATATATATATATTCGGAATAATGGAATAAATAGAAAATATTATTGTATTAAATTGGGTTAATTTTCAAAAAAATTTCTCTCTGATTTCAAATCATTTTTACCAATATTTTTTCCATCCTTCAAAACATTTTAAAATCGCCATTGTAAATGTTTTTGAAGGTTCATTACAAATTTTGTTGTATCAAATTTTATGATTTAAAACAATGACCGCGAATAAGTAATTTGAACCATGGAAAAAAAAACATTTATATAATGTCGCATCAAGGAAACATGGTAATTATCCTGAAACAGTATTTATTGAATGTTTCGCCAAAAATGGACAAGTTATTGCAGAGTGAGAAAATGCATAACTATTATGAAAACTCATTCAGTTTTCTAGCAACATTTCAAGTTCTTTTCGATAAACTGGTTCACGAAAACTTCACGTAATACTTAAGTAATATTAATTCATTCTATTGTCAGTTAGATGAATTTATAATGCAAAACACATCCACAGTGACAGAAAATAATCGGCATTAGCTTGATTTTTCAGCAACTTCTATGAGGTCTTTTCAATCTTTCTTCACCTTTTCAGAGTTTCATTCATTTACTTTTGCACATCGGAAGCATAAATTAATATTTCGCCACTAGTAATAATATATTTAGAAAACAGGTTTCCCTATTGAAAGCATCTTTCTTACTACTTAAACACATTCTTGGAACAAATTGAGATATTCTATATCGCAAAATTTTAAGATTGCTTGACAGAAACCAAATGATAAGAACTTATTCAATAATATCTTTTATTGTCAAACAATGATCATCGAATATTAATTCTTTAGTTTTAATCAAAATTGATAATTAGTCGAAATTGATGTTTTATCTCATTGATAATTATCTTTAATATGTTCTTTAAATTTATGCGAATTAAATAAGATTTTCTTCAGTGAACGATCATCTTTCCACAATTTTTAAATGCTTTTATAAGAGAAATGATATTGTGAAAATAAAATTTTGTACATGTTCTTTGCTCTGTAACATTTCATTATTTCGGAAAATCGACCGAGTAAAAATTTTTCTCGCACGAAGAATTATTTTTCATACAAAAAGATTCAAATACCTTACTAACGTTTTTAAATGTTTTTTGAACTTGTAAAAATGTTTGATAGAAGCTAGTCGACGATATCTATTATGTAGGTGATTTTTTTAAATGAATCATTTTGGATCACAGTATATTATTCATATATCTAACTAGAAACAACTTCGTTTTAAGTTGAAAAGAAAATGCGAAAATGCTTATAAGATTTTTTAAATGAATACTTGCTTAGCTTTAGAAACATAATTTTCAATAAAGAATTTCACATTTAAAATTATCAAAAATATAAAACTAGACTTGGAAAATCTGAACGTAAGATTTCTGATAGTTAGATGTGCTTGGCACGGTATTTTCTACGATCTGCCATAAATCATGCAATTCAAAATAGTCATTTTTTAAAAACACAAGAATAAACTACATTTCCTTCAAAAAACAGTTTTATCTTTTATTTAACCCTGAATATAGGATATGTTTACGCCTCGTATAAAGTACAAAATATTTTGGCAGCGCATTATAGAAAGTCATACAGCTGAATATTATTATAAGGTTTATTGATTATTTATGACATTGCTATTTGAAAGGATAAATATCATATCAAATCAATTCACTGAGTTCGGTGTGGAAACAGATTCGCCTTAGCTTAGCAATAAATATTGGTTATAAAATTGAATTTCTAGTAACCCTGGAATTTTTAACTTTTTTACTAACGCAATTTTAGGGTTGCTGTTTTGTTACTTACATTTTGGCACCTATCATGGCGTCCAAAAATCAAAGGGTACCCGTTTATAAATTTTTACCATATTCATTTGAAGAAAACGAAATCTATAGAAAACCTATGAAGCTCATTAAGATAAATATATGTATGGTAAGAACAAAACTCAACATCCATCTTTATTACAGAGCGAGATTAGACACTTAGCCTTTCTTTCCAAAAACCTAACATGAACTATTATGATATAGTCATTCATTTCTTCGTTATCTATTAAGTATTTAACAAATATTAAAAATATGTTGGAGCTTAAAGATGTTCGAAATTATGAAGAAATTTGCATATTTAAAATATTACATAATTATTGCCGCTATCATTTATATTGATTGTAATAAATAGTTCTGTATATTAAAATGTAAATGTAAGAAAATTCATTTTTTTAAATTCTCCTATTTTATTGATTTCATGAAAAATAATTCCCTAATGTAATTTGTTTTATGATAAAATTTCCAAAATTTAATTAGGGATCTTCAATTAGTACTTTTCTTTTGAATACCATTATATATAAATAGCATTTACATGGTTATCTGAAATAAGCACTTTTTTAATACCGAATACAAATTTACAATCACTTATTCAGTGATTATAAATGATTTATATACCGTGTGTATATGCGGTATATGGAACTAAATCAGGTATCTACACGATTTTAAAATAATTTTGATTTTTGTTTATCATTAATAATTTGTGATTAAAGTGAATATATTTTTATAATAGTCTAATATATTATTTTTAGGTATATTTTCTCTTCACTCTATTTTTAAAACTACAATGCAAAAAACCCTTCAATAAATTTCTAGAAACCTACCAATCTATAGGAAATATATTAGAAAACATTTTTTAAAGTGAAGGTGAAGTCCAATAAATAAATTGGTTTTTGCATGCATATTCGTAGGTAAACGAAAAAATAACTGTTGCTACTCTTAGTAAACAACTTATTAAAACATGATAAAAAAAATTATTTTCATTATTTTAATTGATGGATCCCATTTTAAAATTTGTCTTAAAAATATTAGAGAAAAGAATTTAAAATTGGAAAGAACTGTCCAAAATTAAAAATAAAATAATATATCGTGTAAGATCATAAGATTTTCAAACTCACATTCAAAAAAATATACATTTTATATAATCATTAAGAAAAATATACATTTAATATAAATATACTTCAAGTTTGCTGTCGAAATATATAAATTCCTATGAAGTGTCCAAATAAAAAAGTTAAAATACAGTATGCAAATTTAAGAGCTTATTTTTAGGCTTTACAAACAATTATAAACTCTAATTAGTGTCCTTAAACGAATTATCCGTAAGAACAAGAAACAATAATACGTTCGACATTGAGAAAAGTTGAAAAATATTCCAATTTCATTCCAACGCTAAGGAGTCTATATCAAAAGAATTTATGATGCGTGACATTAAAATTTAATAAATAATTTCTTGTATAAAAAGTATTCTGCCATAAAAATTAAACTAACTCTTAAATAATAGAATTAATGTATAGTATATGTACCATTTAGAGAAAATTGTTACATTTAAAATAATTTTTGTCCATTAATTTTAAGATTTATTTTAAGATTTTTATTTAAAATAATTTTAAGTAAACAAAGTTGACTGGATGAAAAAGAATTATTCCACACACACATATTTAAAATTCTATTTTTTCTCAATACTGACAAAAAAAACCTGGTCTATGTGATAAACTTATTCAATAATCATTAATTAGTGTTTTTTAATTTTTTGTTTTAAATAATTAAATAAACAGTAAATGTAAATTGTTATAAATGATATGAACACATCAGGTTTTAATTGGCTCTAATGCATTCTATATCTTGCTAATTTATGCAACAGAACTACGCAAAATCAATGAAATATAAAAAAAATGTATATCATGCATTCATTATATACATTATCAACACATATTAGCATTTAAGATAATTGTAAATAACGTTATGTGGGGAAAGCTTGAACATTCTAGTTTACCCAAAAGAAATGGCACAACGTCCAACTAATGAGAAAATGTAGAAGTATTTTAAATTTTTTTAATTTTCATCAAAATAACATTTTTTATGAATACTAATATTAATAAGAATAAAGGTAAGAATAAAATTCTAAAATAATTAACCCAAAAATATTGGAATAATTAACAAGTAACCTAATTAATTTGCATGAAAAATGTTTTCTAGAACTAAGGTAAAGTCGTGACCGCACAGTGGCGTACCTATTAATAATATATCTCTTCGGCTCCATCAAATCCTGCCAAGAGAAAACAATAATTAATCACTCACACTTAAATGAAGACACACTGTAGGAATCGTCATTTTTTTATTCTAGATTCTTACAAGAACATTTGTGAATATATATTTCCATCAACATTCAGATTTCATTTTAGAAACATGTTTCAAGGAAAAATAATTAAGAGAACTCTAAAAGAAAAAAATTACGCAGGCGAAAACATCGCCAAAATCCGATCTTAAAGAAAAAGCCTGGAAGAGCAAAATTCCATCATCGCAATGTTGAATCCTACGTCAGACTACTGAAAGTTCTAACAGAACGGCTCGGAAAAAGCTTCAGATTGCCAAAAAATACTTTTAGAAACAAAGCTTTAGAATAAAAAAAATTCCACTAGCAGACGATATATAGAAACAAATGAAATATATAAAACAGTCAATATAAACTAAAAGTGTCTTACAAACATCTCTTATAACGTAGTCATTAATAATTCAAAATTGTTTTAAAGATGTAACAAAATACATTTTGTCTAATGTGTAAAATACCAAAATTTTGATTCAACGACAAATGGTCTTAGATTTGTGCAAATTGTATTCAAGTTTAAGATAGGAGACAACAGAAAAGAGGACAGTGAAATTAAAATTCATTCTCATACATGTACTGCTTAAGTAACCTGATTTTGTATTTTCAATAATGAAACCTGTTTGAAGGCACTACTTTGGCACAGTTGGCTTACAAAGCTAAATAGAAAATAAAGAAATGTTTTATTTTAAATGGGAGATCTATTTAGCATATTAAACGAGACTTTGATGCATCTTCTGATCTTAAGAATTTATTTTTAACTGGAAAATCGCACTTTATAAAATTGAAAATTTATGTTTAATAATTTTTTATTGATTATAAGTTTTAATACTATAAGTTTTTTTTAATTTGTTAATGAATTAGAATTTATTTAATTTTTCATCATAATATTATTTTAACGTCTAAAAGAATAAATTTAACTGTAAAAGGATTACAGCTATTTTTAAATAATATAAAAATATTTGTTTTCCAAATTTGATTTCTTAAGAGTAAATTTTATAGAATTCTTATGTGCATTTTTAAATTATAAACATTTAAAATTTACATAATTTTGTGCATGACAGTCAATAAAATAAAAAAAAATACTTTTTAAAATTATACCTCTATAACAATTATTGTTATTATTTAGTGACAGCAACTCATGATTTCTTTTATTAAATTAATATACATTTAAATTTTAATATACTCTAAATCATGTCTAAAGTAAAGTAAATATTTCAGAGTAAACAAGTAAATATTTAATACAAAGTAAATATTTCAGAAATTTTTTTGGAAATTTTTTACATTAAATTTTTTTATTAAATAACTTGTTTTCGTTAACTCTGCGAATAATATTTTATTGGCATACTACATTATTTACATTTTTTTAATTAAATTAATATATATATAAATGTATAATATATATATATATATATATATATATATATATATATATATATATATATATATATATATATATATATATATATATATATATATATATATATAAATGTATAATATATATATATATATACTATCAAATTGAACCTCGAAATGAGATGTTGAATATGCCAACTTAAAACACATCAAAGTGTATTATGTTAGATTATGTTAGATCTTCATCAAAGTGTATTATGTTAGATCTAAAAACTCGTCTAAATGAAATGGAACATAAAACTTTTAGTTTCATATTTTTATTTATATATTTGGTAATTTTATTTTTTATATTTCTTACACATAATAGACAAATATAAAGGTAAATTTAATTTTAAATGATAAGCATTAATGCATAAAAATATTAAAACCGGAGTGAGATATTTATAATTCGAATTATTTTTATATGACCACCCAATTTTTAGTGTAATAATTTCTAAAATATTATATCAATAGCATGCCAATTTCAGATGCACAATATTGGATATTTTTGGAATCTGAATTGTAGAACTTGCAGGAACATATATTAAAGGCAACTTAAAAAACTGTGAGATTGAGTAAAAATTTAAATTACGTTATTTTCATTGGGAAACGCATTTATTTACTTCATTAACTTTTCATAAATCGTATAATCTTTACTTAAGCATTTTTGTGTCTGATATTATGCGTTTCTGACAGATGGATAAAAAAAATTCTTTCGTGGCAAAAAAAATTGCTTATATAATGGAATAAAATTCTTCATGGATTAAAAACAATCCATAGCACTGAAAATTTAAACGCGAGAGTTGACAGTGATTTTTAGTGGAAACAACAGTTTTAATATATAGTCTTACTGTAAACAAGTATGAATCTACAGACATATAGCAAATGGTCTAACAGGTGAAGATTGCTGTGTATTTGAGCATAGAACTTTGTAGGGCTTCGTAATCACCTTTGATCTTAAGTGCTAGTTAACTATAGTCTAATTGAAGAACAGCGGGCTTCTCTGTGGAAAATCTCCAAATTTACGCAATATAAAATAGTAGGAGTTTGTTATTGCGTTTCTGCTTTCTATGTTCAATTTTGTCTAGGTAATTTTTGGGAAATTTTTTGGTTTCCTACAGTTGAAGCACGTAAATGCGGCGAGTATCAATGACAAATTCTCCTGCTCCATTCCTTATTATTAAAAAAAAAACTTGTAGGGTTAAAATAGGGGAACATTCATAAATTAAGAATTGTATATTAAGTAGGTTAAATTATCATGGAATTTTAATTCTATTATTATATCGGAGCTTAAATTTAATATTGCATATATATATATATAATCCATAGAGTAAAGAAGTCTTGAATTTCGCTTTCACTGCATACAGTGTTTTTTTTATAACTGAAAAGATTAAGCGAGGAAAAAAAAAGTAATGTAAAAAAGATAAAGAAAGGAATTAGTATCGTGATTTTTGGGAATTAACAAAGCGAGAAGTCACTTTTACTAACGTTCTGCATCAGGAATCGGACTCATACAAGGTAAAAATTAAAACATTTTGACTCTATTATCCGCTTCACTGGTCATCGATTTATTTTCATGTTCTGCCTTCCTACACCGCCGATGTTTGTCGGCTGGAACTTAGAAATGTGGATAAAAAGCGGAAGAAGCTGTTTGATGTTGAGCAATTGACAACTCACTGTTGACGTTCAATGGATCATTGACGACGATGAATGGAACACTTGAAGAAAATGATTCGCCATTCAGAGCACTGAAAACAGTTTTAAAACTATAGTTTTTCATGCATGTGGAGGAGCACGAGAAAGAAGCTAGCTAAGTATTCACACCATTAAAGACATACCAGACAGTCTCAATGAAGAAAAGATTAAATATGGCAGAGGACATGTCATAATCTTCTACCTTCCTCCACCGCTGATGCACAGCAGCAGACAACACTAAACATGAGACAGCGTAGACAGCAATAGAGAATTAGAATAAAAAATCAAACATGAAACTGGAACCAAATTCATATCATTTACTGATATTTCTTAAAGTACACAATTGTAACAATATGGAATTTTTATGTTTTTAAATTTTTATAAAAGCTTATTTCAGGCGCTGATCTTTTGAAATTGATTAAAATATAAAGATTTGTTCAGCTGAAAAGGAATAAAATTAATCTTGTGATATTACAAAAACTACTGTTGCTTTCAAAGTTATTTTGTAATAGAATAATTTTAAAATAATCTTATATATAAAACATGTTTGGAAACAATGTGTGAGTGTAATTTTTTCCTATTATTTTTTAATTTCTTAGCAAAATGTACAAACTTTCTTTCGATAACAATCTTATGAATAATAGGGATAATTTATTGAGCAATTATCATAATGCTGTGCGATGTTATCTTATTGATTCACATCCTTCTGGGTTAATGGCGTAACACTGTATTCTAAGCTTGGTACAGAATTCTTTATCAAATGGAATATACTTTGTCAATGCTTTTTACAGCTCAAAATTATATCTAAAATTTTATGGTATCGTTAAAACTTTCTATAAAGTTATATCTTTCGTAAAAATATGAAGAAAATTCTTTCTTCACTTTTTAGAAACGGCAACTTATATTTGAAAATGCAATTATGTAATTTTAATGGAAACCATTCCCAAATTTTATAAAACTAACAATATCTATCTATCTATCTATATATATATATATATATATATATATATATATATATATATATATATATATATATATATATATATATATATATATATATATATATATATATATACATATATATTAGCAAAATGTTTCCCCTTCTTACTCTCTTTTGTCTATAAATTATAATGATGTTTCTCTCTCCCTCTAACTTTTCAAAAATCCATATTCTTAAACATTTTTCAAAATAATGTTATCGTTTAGTAATTTTGATAGGACAAAACAGTGAGTGAAATCATTTTGCTCGTAAAGGGATAGCAAAGTATTCATTTGTTATGTCTGTGTACATAATAATCAGTGTGGACACTTCCAATGGTGCAAGAATCCATTTAACATGTTGTTCTTGGTCAAATCAACTGTCATGTTCAGAAAAAATGGGACTGGGAAACAAAAAAAAAAAAATATATATATATATATATTAAGCAGAAAAGATTTTTAACTTGATTAGTTTTGTTTGTCACTCTTGAAGTCACATCATGAGGGCTAATCAGTCTGGAATCCAGATTTTAAAGTGGATTCCAAAGCATTACAAAGACTCTTACTACCCAAGGTGGAATTTGAACTCATGAACTGTTGAACCGAAGACTAGAGCGCTATCACTTCGGCTGCTAACATGACTGATCCCAATTGAAGCACAGTATTTTTAAATTTAAACTTATTTATCAAAAATTTAAATAAAGTCAAGAGTAATACGAAACATTTCATAACTTAGAATATTTAATTATATGAAAATTAATCTCTTCGGATATTATAGAGTTACTTCGAGTATTTCTGAAGGCACCTTCAATTCTGTTCTTCATAATGTAAATGATTGTCTTTTCTTCGAACAAAATGAAATCAATTACTGTATTCGAAAATAATCATCATTTCATCATGAAACATATTGCCATTATTTTTGTACGAATGATGGAACCTTATTTGAGATTCGTGCTTTTTTATTAAACAGATTAATTATCACTCGAGTGTTTTGAAATTATTTCATTAAATAATTAAAGAATTTGATTCTGATAATAAAAATGTAGTATTTCCGTGCCGTTTTCATATCCTATACACAATTCTCTATTAATTGCGTTGTTTTTGATTCACACATTTGGTAATTTTTATTCATGAATGAAGTAATTGAAAGTATTATATAATTTAGCATTATTAAAATAAATAGGATATGAGAATGAAATTGATCCTAAAGAACTTTGCAATAACACTTCTCATTTTTCATATTTTCTATTGTATTTTGACAAATTTCAATAAATTTTAATTTATGAATAAATATTATAGATTTACTTATAGTTCCACTATATAAATTATTAAACACAAAAAATATCAAAAATTTTATGTACACCCCATGTTACACACAAATAGGAGAACTCAAATAGAAACCGAACACCCATATCATAAAACATATTTTTGTGTCAGATGTTAATAACACTGCTAAGAATCTCTGTTGTCCCTGTCGGGTTGCAATAATGCCTAGTAAAAAGGAATAGGTCTACCAAGTTGCATGTTTACTATTCTGGAAATTGCTACATAGAAAAAAACTGTAATTGCATTATTTGAAGTGAAGGCAAGAAAAAAAGATAGGTGTGGTTCATTCCTTAAAAGTTAAGAGAGTATTAGAACTCGTACCTGTAGTGTGTCGAATCTTGCATGAACTGCCATGTGCTGCAAAACTGGAACATCCTGGAATACTGCGAAACGAATTTATCCTTTGCAAGATAACATCCGAATGGATGTTATCTTTCAAAAGGCCAATATGAAAAATGAAAATCTTCAAAAATCTGGCCTGGAAACGCTTGAATACCTCAAATCTTTCCCGTTGAGATTTCTGCACAGTGACTTGATGATAGACACTTATGTATTTGGTTTCCTTCGAATGAAGAAAATCCAGGAAAGGACTAGGTTGAAAATTCATCAATGATTTGCTTTCTTCTATACTTTTTAAATTAATTATCTCACAGTTGGATAAATATATCCACCAATTGTATGTAACAATTACTTTCTTGAAATTGTGTTGGTAATTATACGTTTGGTCAAGAGTAACAATTTATTTCCATTTATCACCTCTTCTGTGGATTTTCAATATAAAATCTTGCTTTGAACTGCATACTTCAGTAAAATGTAATGAACAATACATTTTTCAACGACATTAGTCTTATTGCTTTATTTAATGTGAAGTTAATTTCTGTAACAGATTATCTATTTTCATAATAAATTTTACATCAGAAATATTTTAGAAATAATAATTTACCTTTTTGAGTAATCATTAACTACAACAATTGATAATTATTTCTTAAGTGATTTACAAGTAAGAACATTCATTCAATATTTCGCTGAGTTGTTAATAATATAACGAAAATCATTCTTTAAAAAAGCAGAAATATATCTTTTGAACAATACCTTATTTACAAGTGTATTTTAAAAACACGATAAATTTCAAAGTATAAGCTTATAATTTAAATTTTGAATAATTAGTCGTTGTCAAAAACTTTTTTATCACAAAAGTGAAATTTTACTCATTTATCGAACATTTCGTAAAAATTATTAAAAATTTTTTTTTTGAGGCTGTGTCTGATTTTTAATCGTTAGTCATGGAACTCGGTAACTTAAAAATTTTTAATTTAAACTCTTCAATAAGTGTTACTTAAAACATAAAATAACTGTTGACATTAATAAAGAATTCTATTATACGGTACATTACATGAAAAAATTTTCCAACAAAAATCCTATATTCATGTACTAAGAATAAGTTTTTAATTGAGGTTATTTCAGGAACTAATTTCATTTTGATGGACTTGTTTCCTTTTTATATATAGTAGCTTCAAAACAAACAGTGAAATACGAAATAATCTGAAATTGAACTTCTATGAAAAAATAAAGCGCAGCAGTTCTATTTATGCTCCGTTAAACAGATTAATAGATATTTATACTGACAATCAATTGAAATTGTTCAGCAGGATAAAAATGACTTTTTATAAACCAAACGAGATAACTGTTCGTAAATGGAAAAGAAAACCACGTCTTTAATCATTATAACTTCTGTTTATGTTTAACACTTCGTTTTGCAATTAAAAATATGAAAGATGTATATGGAACTCGATTTGAAAGCGTCCGTTATGCATCCTTAATTTAAAATGAGATAGTAAATGCACACATTATCAGCATTATGTCACTTGCTCTTTCCATCACTAGAAAATAGCTTATTCATTGAAGGTTTAGATGTTCTTTTTAAGTTTATATAATCATAAATTCAGAGTGGTTTAGAGTAAAAGAAGCAAATTAATATATATTTAACGTAAATTTATCTTCAGAGAGTTCAAACAAACATTAAAACACGTTAGTCCATCGTGTCTATAGCTGATAAATATGTTTCTTATTTTTGCTTTTTGGGTGCTATATCTTAAATTAACAATGGACACCCAATTATTTTCTCTAAATATAGCTCAATTTTTATTTTAGAAAAATATTGCTAGTAAAATATATATAAGTATTTTAATTAAATTAAAAATCTCTTTTTTTCAGGAGATAATTTTTCGTCAAAAAATAGCTTAATGAAAAAAAAATCATCATTAAAACTCTAAAAAAACAATAAAAACTTTGATTAAAAAGGAAAATTTTGAATTTCCATTCGAAATGAATTAATTTCGATCAATTTTATATTTTTATCTTTTAAACATGCGATTTTATTAAAGTTGATATATAAAACTCATCTTAACTAAAAGAAAATGTATTTACACATATTTTCATTCCTCTTTTAAACGTATCTGAATCAATTATATTCTTCGAACAGAGCTGTTCTTAACATTTCTCATTATCACGAAGAATGCCTACGATGTACATTATTGCGGAATAACTACACATACGCACATTGGGCTTGTGTACTGGGTATATGTGTACACAAGAGTGATATTGTTAACAAGCGGTGATATTGTAAGGAATCTGAATATTCCCCAAGTCTGGACTGCTCTTGAGACACTAGAATGCTAGTTAACTGCATTCTAGTGTCTCAAGAGAGAAAAAAAAAGAACATTCTCAAGCACTCATCTCGATTGATATGTATCCAAAAAGAAAAATCACAATATTCAACTTCCATTGTGTAACGGTCGTTGGGATCAAACTCGGAATGCTCTACTCTGAAGAACATTATCTTGCCTACGGGTCATGCTTAGCCTACGCATATGACTTAGAAATCTTTCATGCAATGAGGTATAAATATCACCGATACTACATACAAATCTAATCAATAATAAACAAAAGGTAGTATGCTTGATACATGACCCGGCCGAAGACAGTCGAACGAAATATATCCTAGGATGTTAAAAGTTCCGTTGGGTCCAATAAATCTGCTTTATCTGGAGTGGAGTAAAGATGTCGATTTCGTCACTTCAGGTTCAAAATTACAAAGTGATTGGATTTGTTTAGTGTCTCCGCTCGATTGAAATACCCAGCCAAAAATGCATATGCTAATTCTAACTTTTTCATCTCATTTTTAAAGTTTAGAATAAATTCCAATTCTTTGCAGGATTCTCAGTCCTTGTATGTCTTTTACACGTTTGCGATAGATCTTTAGATAATGAATTAATAATTAGTATCTTGTCGTAGATATAGGTCTCCTCTTTATTAAATATTATGGAAATTTTATGAAAAATATGAATTCAGAATAATAAGCCGTTATAAATCTTACTCAACATCAATAACAGCAGACAAGCTAACTATATAAGGCTGAATGATGCGGAGAATAAATGTGGAGGCGTATCTCATCCCGATTGAGGACGTGATTGTCTACTGAAACAACATTCCACACCGCGCGTTGACATTTGACTGGTATTATAAAACTGATGTTACATTTTAAGAGACCAGTAGCGAACGTAAACTCACTTTGAATACTTTGGTAACGAAAGTCATCGCACTTATATATGGAAATTAGTAGGCCCAATACTCTCTCTCTTAATCCCCTTGGTGTATGTCTTGCTGAAAGACTATACTTGCGAAACGTTCCATTGCGTCTGTTGGTGTGGCATGAGTTGGAAAGGAAAATGATAGCTTATGTGTTGATCTCATGCCTAAGCTCCATGTCATTCATACATATAATGGATCATTATTCCAAGCAATATATATTTCATCCAAATTGTTGTTTTTGGTGCCAAATCACATTGATTCAAGTAGTATATCATTGATTCAAGGGACAGATCTTTGGTTATTGTATAGGTCGTTGGTTAAAGACACTTACAAGCCAAATGGTTGATTTGTTGATCTAAACCATGGGTTCCCAAACTTTTTTTTTCTCGTGGACCACTTTTGAAGTTTTACTATTTTCAGTAGACCCCCTGTTGCTGCATTTCTACGGTATTCCCAAAACTCCTAAAAAATATCACCCCTAAATTGGGGTGTTAAGGAAAAAAAAGTAGCATATTTTCTTGTGTCTTATTTATTAAAATAATACTTGTGGTTATAATATATAATAATACTTGTTCCAAAATTATAAACATTATTACAAACAATCAACAATTGACAAAAAATCAACAATGAACTGTGAAAGGTAAATCAACAATAAAAGATAGTCATACTTTTAATGAAACGTCACACGTGCGACACTTTGCAAGTCTCGACATGTGGTGTACACTTGTACTATTATCTAAGGCTCTATTCAATTCTATGTTTGAACTGAGTCTTGAATATTTCTGAGTGCCTACCTAGTGAATGATGCTACTTGCCTACTTTGATAGGTAAATGCAAGCCAAAATTTTTGTTCTTTATTATGAAAACCAGAAAATTTTTCGTGAACCCCCACTTACAACTTGTGAACCCCTGTTTTCTTTTCACATCTAGGTGGACCCTTGTGTGGTCTCCTATGGACACCTAAGGGTCTACTTGGACTACTTTGGGAAACTATGATCTAAACGATTGATCATCGGCTTTTTAGCAAGTGACAAATCATTTTTGTTGTTACTTATGACTCTTGGACAAGCCAAGCTCACTAGCTTACGGCTATGAGATATTAAGTCAGAAGGCTGTGTCTTTCATTTAATCAGAACACCATTAAGGTGAAATTATGACTTATTAATCAGATCCTTAATGCTTATTATGACAAGATTGTTTTCCTCAAAATAATTTAAAAAATTCAAAAATAAAAGAATTGTACTGAATTTAATTTAACTGTTTGTGTGTTAAGTTAACGGACAATGGATTACGTTACAAAAATGCTTAATAAATAAACAGTATTAAATCCATATGCTTGATTTACTACAGATCCTGAGCGAATTTACATATTGCTTAGAACAAATGATGCAGTGCAGCCTTGAGGCTCGTCCTGTGTTAACCTGACCAGCCTTAGTTAAGCTGAAAGCTCTGGTTAATGTTAACGATTGTTAAATTGCACATTAATTTTGAAAGAACTGGATACCGTTTAGATTTGCCAAGCATTCACTAAAATTCATAAAAACAGTTAACAAATGTTACGAGAGCAAGTTTTATAAGGGGTAAAAACCATTTTAAGAGTATCAATGTTCTTTTGTGTATCCTAAAAATTACTTCCAATATTACATTGCAACGTAGCTTAGTTTTTCAGTTCTAAGCGTTGGTTTAAGAAAAAGGGATAAAAATATTTTATTTGATTAAATTTTGAAATCAATTAATAAATCTTTCTGACTAATCAGATGACCGAAAAATAATAAAAAATTTGGTGAGATGTAAATCAGTTATTTCTGTGATATGCTCCAAATAAATACGTTTTTGTGAAAGAATCAAAGTTTAAACTGCGTTCCATAAGTAATTCCATAATGTAATATTAAAATTATATTTAGCTGTTTTGTCTTAGTCTTCTCTCATATTGTATGTTAATACTTATTTTGTTCTGATTTAATAATATCTCTTTCTATTTGAGTAATAATTTTTCAAATGTGTACAAAATGCTACACACATGTGAATGCGACAAAAGTCTTGATAAGATTGTTCTTTTTTAGAAAGAACCTACGGCCGAAGGAGCCACGTGCCCCCACCCCTACCCTCTCCTCAGGAGGACCAACGCAGCAGACGATCCAGGTACAAGATGAAATGCCTTATTTCCATCGGCCTCATACTTCCGGCTCTGGCTGCTGTGATAGGTGAGTCACGTGATTTAATTTTTATATTTCTACTATCTTATCTCATTCGAGCGGTCACATTATCAGATGGAAAGATTAAAAATTTAAAAACAAACGATACGATAATAGTTCTACTATCATTTGAACAAAGTTTGCATATGTTTGTTAATCTTTATATATGACAACTTGGTACAAAAAGGTGTCGTTGTTGTGTCCGAAAGGTGTCAGATTCGATTGCTGGGTCTAATGAAAATGATAGGACTTAGAGGACCAATGTACGTTAAGCTTTCACAAAATTTTTTTTTTTTTTTTTTGTATTATGGACATTTGAAGAGGATGGTCGCCAACATCAATTGATCCTGGTTTAAAATAAAGAGATGATTTGCTGAGTTTAACGATTTTCATTTAGAAATATGTAGCCAAAAATGCACATCAACAAACAAATAAAAAATTGTTAATATATTGATTTCCATGAAGCGATGTAAATGCTATTCAAAAGTTCCTTTCTTTTTATGTGTAGTTAGAAAGAAAAATGTCCTCATTGTTTTAACAATTGAATCATAATTGTGATTGTTTAATGTACAGTCGGGAAAATGCGATATTTTTCGCGTTTATCTTCGTAAATTCTACTTTCTTGAAATAAGTTTTTATTTTAATTTTTTTAACAGTTTATTTTTTAACAAACACTTTATGTACGCCTCAATATTTTATTTTATATGTATAAAATTCATATTATAGTGTACAAATTAAGCATTTTTTTTATTTCGATTGAATTAAAAAATCATATATTAAAAGAAATTATTTAATTCTGACCAGATTCATGTTTTTTCCATGTAAATAATTTTTTTTTATTATTACAGAGATTAATTTTACTTAAGCTTGCTCATAAATATTTATTTAGTACTCATAAATGTCTTTGTGATTAAAGAAGGAATAACGTTTCTTCATCACATATTTGAAAATAAAATTATATTATGCAGCAATATGCTTCTAGTTTCTTGGATACGATGGTGTTCAGCTGGGTTAGGTATGAAACTCGATACCTTCCGATCACAAGAGTGAAAAATTTTCGCATTAGCATACTGCAATCCCAAATAGCAAGAACAATTAATAAATCTTTTCATGTGTTTTTGATTGTCAAATATGTTTGCTGCATTGAAATTTACGAAATTTGAATATTATAAAAGTTCATTACAAGGGGGTAGGCAATATATTATTGAATGAAAATATACACTAGAGATTTTTAATTTAAATTAAAAATGATTGGCTGCAAAACGATCGTTTTTCTATTTTCTGTCCAAAATAAGTGCTTGAGGGTTCTCCATATTTCCCATTTTTTGATATATGACTATTGTTCTTATGAAGAATTCTTCTAGAAGGTAACGCACAACGGATGTTTAAACTTTTTACAACAGCCTGTGACTGTTACGTTATCCACTTTATTATATACACTAGAAAAATACACTAAAAATTATACTATATGAATTAATAATTATTTGCTTCTCAAGAAAGATATACGAATTTTATTTTTAGAATTCTTTAGTTTTTAAATGGGTTCATAATGGAAATTTTCACACACGTACAATTAATGATAAAAAAATTTATTCACTCAAGCTAGAAGTCATTTATAGAATCTTGAAAAGCACAACTCAAAATAAGTATAAAATAACTCAAATTTGTCTCCAAAAAAAGTGCACTGTTTTCGAACTTTTATTATAAGCTTAAGCTTGTGTTTTTATATAAAAATAGGCCCCACAGTTTGAAGATTTTATACAAAAAATACTCCCGAATCGTCTGTATCTGCACTGTTAGGGTAACTTGTAGCAGGATAGAATCTTCTGGTTTAATGATTCATAGAATCATTTGTAATAATACCATAATGGGTTCCATTTGCACAATTCTCATCTTTAACTGTAACTTTATTTGTATTTATGTAAAGCTTATTTTCTAAAGTTATTAAATTGAAAAAGGAAATTTTAAAAATGTTCTATAATAACCATCAATGTTACAAAATTTTTAACTTTTAAATGGGTATGGAAGACTATAAAAACTGACGAATTATTCTATTAGAAGCACTGCATTTGCATATAGAAAGATGAAACGCAATATAACTTTCTCTAGTTCTTAAGTGTATTAAATTGAACAGAATGCACTTGTACATATTACTCTAAAGAACACGATGTTGCCATTAGACTACAGTAAACTTTATCCCACATATATGCTAATTTCACAATCATATTTTATTGTTGAGTTACACATTACGTTTCCGCTGACAGATGTTATTAATCATAGTCAGTCACGTGGGGAACATAGTAACCAAGAGGGAAAATGCATCACTCTGAGATCGAAAAGTTCGATGCCAAATCCCTTTAAAGATAGGCATTTTGAAAGGACATGGTAGAATTATCATCTTCTTCTCTGTTACAGCGCGATGAGAAGAGTGTCAGATCAGGTGCTAATCACGTGCTTTGACTGCAATTGCGAAATTGTTCGCTATGTTTAACGCCTTCTATGGCTAGAAATGAGAAGCTGGAAACATGTAAACTCAACCTAACCTATTCAGAATGGAAAAATGTCATTACTTGAATATACGAGATTTCATTTTCTTTTAAATGAAAACACACAGGGTTTATTGAAGTGTTTTTATCGAAAATATTGATGTTGATTGCCAATCATTGATAATAAGGGCACTGATTTTGCTTCAATTTTAAATTCCCAAGAAGGAATTCTCGGAATGCATAGCGTTTTGCAATAGAGAAGAAACTGATGCAGATTTTTTTTTTTTTGCTCTACCTTAATTTCTTAATTTATAAAAATAGCAAAAATATATAAAATAAAAGCAAACAACAGAATTACAATTTTAAAGTAAGCAAAAAATTATGTTAACGACTTTGTAAATTAGTATGCTGTAAATCTTTAAAAACACTTTATATACTACAAGAAATAAAAAAAAGTGTGATAAAAATAAATAAATTGCGATTATATGAATAAAAGCACTGTCCATTTTAATAAAGAGATAAAAGCCATTTCCCATTCCAACATATTGCCTTAACAGCAAAAAGTTAAACATAAAAAAGCATATTCAAACTCTCGCATGACGAAGGTATATAAAAGTAATGGCGCTTAAAGATTCTTTAATAGAATATTTTTAAATAGACTTATATTATATTATCATTATTTTTTTATACAATTTATTATTATATTATTGTTAAAATTATAATTTTAATAATTGGAAGTAGTGTTTTTGGAGATTTAAAAACTATATGTGTGAAATGAAAAAAATCTGAAATGGGTTAAAATGTAAAAAGATTTATTATAAAACTAAGAGAAAATATTGTAATATTTATAAAAATGAATACTATAAAAGTGAGAGACGAAAGCTTAAGAAGCCCAATTCATTCCAGTAAAAGTTCGCACATCAGGTACTTTTATTTTCTTACTTGAAATATTTTCTGTTCAGGAATGAGATTTCTGATATAGGTCAGCAGGACGGAACTGTTGGAGGCCCTAGACAGGGAAACGCTTCGGAAACTGGGATAAATCAAGTTCAGAGCTAGATCCGAGCTCACTTTCTCCCCTCAGGCGTATAAAAAATGCTGTAAAAATATTTTTATCTCCCAAGTTCATCTCTAATTGCATTTGCTAAGTGAATGAGAAAAGCAAAAAATGCTTAGGTGTGAAGCGATTTCATGAAAAGAAGAAGATTTCTGTAAAGATATTTTGTATCACGAATTATATCTCTTGGTTTCTGTGTCAGTTTTTGTTATTGTAGACACTTATGTATGGTTTATTTGTTAGTTTGTGTAATTACACGATGCATCTGGTTACCCAAATAAATGCTGTATTAGGATTTAAGTGAGGTATTTTAAAAATGTTAGGTTAGGTTATTTCAGAATAGATTTGAATGCATATTTTTTCTAAACAAATCTTCAGAATACATCCGAAACTTCTCAAATTTTTAAGTTAATATCAAGTGGACACGTAAATTGGCTATCTAGTTCCCATGGTCTTCTTTACATAAGATGAGGGAAATCATACTTTATACAGATTAAATGTCCATTTGCCACCTCATCACAATGATCTTTGGCTTGCTAAAACCTTGGGAAAAAAGAAATAATAAACCTAGTACCACCCCTTCTTAATATGAAAACGACATAATACCAGATTGACGCATATTTCCTAAAAGGTATCTATTCAAAAAACCCTCACTATTATTTCTTTACTTTGTTTTCCATTGTCTGTTTCTTCAAGCAAAATCGTTAAACGTAGCCAACCCTTTGTAGTGACGAGATCAACGGCATGACATAGTTATCAATTAACAGCGTGTAACGTGTGTTTCACCATTATTTCAAATTATCATTCTACATCAGTGGGTAGAATGAAAACTTAAAGCCCGTAAATTTTTAGCACATTTACTATCAGTAAGTCAGGTTAATTATAGTTATATGTAAAAGCTATTAAACTAAGTACTAGTAATTTTCTCAAATAGTTAAACAACAAAATGTTTTACTACTTGAGAATTAAAATTTCTTCAGAACAATGAGTTGTATTGTATAATCATAACGATTTATTTATGTAAATAATTAAATCTGTTCAGATTTCTGCAAATAGAAATAGCAAAAATGGATGTTTTATTTTTATATATTTTTTTAAATATTACATTTTAAAACCCTTATATGTAAGCATAAAATTATAAAAATAGCTAAATGGCCTTCACTTCAATAATTTGTGATTTCAACGTTTACCTTTATTAAGGTTACTCAAATTATTGTTTCAAAATTCACTTATCGTAGATACAGTCCTTGTGCAATAAATAACCTTGCCAAACCAACCAAATATATTCTTATTGTTGCTTTTAAAAAACGCATGCATTCCCGAAAATTTGGATGTTGGTTTGAAATTTTTCATTTTCTTAAAGTTAATTGGGAGCTTAGGAAACAAAAATAAAGATAGTATACATATTTCCGTATCAAGTAGCATCTTTTTCGCAGGAGGAAAAACCTTATTCTCGTGTTTTGAAAATAATAAATTTGGTATTTAACTCATCCAACGGCCATATATCGTTCTGTAATAACCAATACTTGTTATAGGTTGATATACATTTTGCATGGCTGCTATGGGCTTTTTTTACAAATTGACGTCCTCGTGGTCAGAAGATTGGTGAGTATCTATAGATATTTGGATCCTAATAGATAGCCGTAGCACCAGTCAGCATCTGAGCAATTGGATTTGAGTGGGAGACAGAACATCTACCATGATTCTTAAAGATCACAAAGTGCATTCGAGGCAACATAAGACATTTTCAATGATATCCCTCATACATGTGCCTTCCTGGAAGTGAGTCTGCTGATATTCATGCAAAATAAAAGGTTGCTGGCTCAATTACTGGTAACGAACTGACCTTCTCCGAAATAAGCTCAAAAAACTAAGATCGCAAATCAGAAAATATAGAGGACTCCTCCGTCCTACTTTTGGTATTCTGGGAGAACTCCTGGTAATGCCCTCAAAATTGGAACTAATAGAGCTGTCCAATCCACCATCAACAGACTCATGAGTGGACATATAGGGAGTCTTACTTATATCGATGGACAGAAATCTTATCTTGAGTGCACCAAGTGCACTTCTGCACGGGCCTCCCCTGAATATCACCTCCACTGTGTAAGGATTTTTGCATGAAGACCTTATTACGTCTTATTGTTTGTGAATTTTTGAGGATTCATAAATTCTTGGACTTGATCTAGTTTTTTGGTATAGGCCTTGGGAAATTAGCCACAACAACAACAGGTTGGTGAGTCCTATACCTGATTCAAATGTCTTGATAAGAGGGCCTATAAACTTTGAAAGTTTTAGAAGACCTATAATTTCTTCATTTGAGTAGCATATAAAGAAGGTATTAACCAAGGTTTTCGACCTCGTTATTTGATTGTGAATCAAAATTGCAAGTTGGTATGCTGTGTTGGGCTTCTTCGATTAACAAAATAGGTAGCCAAAATATATAATAACCTAAATAATAATAATTTAAGTAAAACAATGTACTTTGTAATACTTATATATATATATATATATATTACCTTTGTTATTATGTATGGTTTCATGATGGAAACATGAATTGAACAATATAATTAAATGATTAATAGTAATGTTAACTAGGCTTGTATATTTGCTTTTTCTTTTAATTAAATTCTATTCAAATAATTTGTAATACTTAAACTAATTAAGTACAGAAATTACTCATGAAATTTAAATCCAACATGACGGAAAAAATAATCACTATAAATTATGATTTTATATAAAATTTTTTAGTAAATGATATATAATATTGATAAAATTTTTCAAATTTTCATCATGTTTAATGAGCTAATATATTATGAAAACGATATTTAGTCTACAAAACAAATAAAAATGCTAATGTTAGTGTTTTTACCCAATAAAGTGATGTGAAATTTTATTGTGTCCCTTTTATTCCGAAGAACTGAACTTACACATACAAAATCATCAGAGAGAAAGAAAAGTTTTCTACCTTATTTTATTTGGCGTCATTTTATTTACATATTACACCAGCTATAATAAACAGAAATGATCATTGTTAACTTATTTATTTATTTATTTATTTTTTGCTCCTAATAATAAAGTTCTTTATGCAATTAAGATTATATTATGTTTATACATGTTAAATAAATTTATTATCTAATGCTACTTAATATTTTATGTAATTTATTATTATTTAATATTTACAACCATAGTATAATTAATTGAAAAATATGATTTTATTCAATGTTATTAATTAATTTTGGAAGAATTGTCAGCTTCAATAAAATAGTAAATAGGTTCGATTCCCAACTCGAAGGAAAATATTTAAAATGGATCAGAATTTTACGTTGAGTTTCAAATCTCAGTCGAATAACTAACTTTTGTTAATAAAAATGAGACTTTAGAAGGACTAATTTAATTTAATTTTAAAGGTTTCAGACAGGTTAGTAAAATAATACTCATTCATTATTATATTGTTTCGAAACAAAGACATAGTTAAAAAGAAAATCGGAAATGTTTTAACAATATATGCGAAGTTCACTTTGTTGAAACAGATCCGGTTAATAGTACCATCAATTACTGTGACTGGAATGGCTATTAACGCTTCAAAATTTGACCCTTGCGCAGCGAGGTCTTTAACGATTTCCTGACATATTTTTTTTTTATTCGAAAAAATGTGTTACTTTTTTTTATTTAATCGAAATCGTAATCTTGAACCACTTTCCGTCACCAGCTCCGCTATCACAACAGAATTACGTGCCTCAGGTGGTGTTTGTTCTGTTATATTATGACCTAAATTACTTCCATGAGTTGACGTTTTTAGAGTTACGAAACTAAGCTGCTTTTTAGAAGATATTCTCACCGAGAACTTCGAAATGGTCCATAAAAAATACCAATTGTTCTTTGAAAGAATCCTTCCATATAAAATGGTTCTTTGATAGTTCTAGCCTATAATTTCCAACAAACGTTTCATCTTTGACTTGCTAATTAAGACTGCTAATATTCTTCAAGAATTAAAGAAATTAGGTTGAAATCGTTAGGTTAAAGTACAAAAAGTATTACCTTGGTATTTGACTGCTAAATTACTTTTTACGCACAATATGGTATTTTTATGGCCATGGATGAAATTAAACGCATTATGATTCTCAAAATGTAGTTCTTTAAAAAATATGTCTTAGAGTTTTCATTCTTGTTGATTAACTGTAACTGTTATTTTTAGATATAAACTTCTATATATGCATCATTTACATACAAATTACAAAATAAAAATATAATTTTCTAATGTATTTGCATGTTAGAGTTTCTCAGTAAAACATATAACTTATTATCAGTTAATATGTCCTAATTACATAGTATATTACATGCTCTGTGTGAAAATTATAACTTACTACAAACAATATCTTAATAAAATATAATATTTTTTCCTTATGCTTTATTGCAAATGTTTAATAAAAAGACATTAAAATGTCAACTTTATTGATGCTAAAACTTAAAAACAATAATCTACATAGTTGTTATATTCAAGAAAAGATAATTTATTTAAATAAAATGTTATAAAAGCACAAATATAAAAATATCAAATTTGAAGATCAGCTCAATAATATTACAAAAACAAAATCTAGAATTAATTGTGTGTGTGTATATATATATATCATTTTTATTTAAATTTTAATTAAATAACATTAAACTAACCAAATATCATGCAACACGCGTCCGTTTTTATATAAATGTAATTCTTTAACTGCTCGATTTTTTCTGTCATTACATGGAAATTTAAATAATGAAAAATCAAAAATGTCGTACAACCTTCTCTCTTATTAACATTGTTTGATGGATTTCGATTACACTTATAACAAACTACAAAAAATAGGAGAAAATTATTTGCCTTGTACCAGTTGTGTTATTGTTATGAATAAATACTCCATTAAAATTTTGAAACTTGTTTTCATGTATTGTTAATGAAAATTATATATATATATTAATAAAATATGTATTTATGTAAATAAGTGTGTATATGTAACGGTACTACTGTGATTAATTTGGTGATTATTCATAGTCCCCACTAAACTTAGTAAAAATGATAAATTATTGATTTTCACATTTGTCAGTTAGTTTATAAAATCTCCAACTCGTAATAAGGAATGTAATAAATTACGATTATTTTGTAGAGTAACGATCAATACCTTCATTCGAAGAAATAAATAGTTTCAGAGTAACATTAAAAATTTCGCTCTTAAAAATTTAAAGGAAAATCATGACTAAGACTAAAATTAAAAATATAATTAAAGTTAAAAATTTAAATACAATATAAAAAAAATTTTTAAACTCTACTTTCAATGAATAACTTAAAACAGACACATTGGATAATCGCATAAGTTATATAATATATGTCGTAAAAAGTTTTGAAAAATGAAAATAACTAGAATTACTGAAAATAAAATGAAGCTTAGCTTCTTTTATATTTTTGTAATTATTTAATTTTTATTTAATCAAAACACACACACGTAAAGAACTTTGAATTAAAGAATAACTACTATTTCTCAATAATCTTATCTTGTCAAATAAAGGACCTGAATAAAGAAAACAATTTAGATTATTAGAACATATACAAAACATTTCCATGTGGGTTTATTGTTTCTTAGTATATATATTTAAAGAAAAATTAAAACTGAAAGTAGAGCATACAATGAAAAAAATGTAACGTAGTTCATTTGAAAAAGATTACTAAACATGAATATATTTTAGATTCATTATTTTAATAACAACAACAAAAACTATTTAAATAAAAAACCTTGTGAGAAGGAATAATTTTAAACGTAAAACCTAAAAAAGTAATGTATTTCATTCGATAGTTAATTTTTTTCCCTAATAAAAGTCGGAATACAGTCAAAACCGCAAAATTTAAATTTAAATTCTCCAAGAGCAAGTTATGTAGAAGGAATATTTTTTATTAAAATCGAACGTCACCTTTTTCAGTTTAATCTTTTTCGTGGTATATATATATATATATATATATATATATATATATATATATATATATATATACATATATACAAATATATATATATATATATATATATATATATATATATATATATATACAAATATATATATATATATATATATATATATATATATATATATATATATATATATATATATACAAATATATATATATATATATATATATATATATATATATATATATATATATATATATATATATATATATATATATATATATATATATATATATATATATATATATATATATATATATATATATATATAAACACAGTGGTGTTAATCAGTAAAGGGTTTTACTTATTGTGATATATTTTAAGTTTACAACACATTGTACACTTTTTAAATTAATAAAACTTTTACATCTTTTAGGTGTTGCTGCTTGGGCTATAAGTGCAGACGTGGTGATGAGTTCGGCAAACAACCGTAATAAAGCTGACAACCATTTGCTTCAGGTAGGAGATATTTTCTGCTGGTACAAAATAGTACATTGTTTATGCTTTTATTTTCTTTGCCACTGTATATTCCGCAGTATTCCATCAGTAGGAACTATTATACACAATAACTCACAAAATATATTTAGTATATATATCTATAACTACCATTTTTAAATGAAAACTTGTTATTTTTCTGGTAATGGGACCACATTAATACACCGAATCCTTGACGTTTGGAGGAAAATTTGAAGCACAAAATATTAATCTCTAATTAATTAATCTAATATCCATAAAAATAAATTACATAACTGTATTAAAAATTCCAATGAAATTAACTTTGCAAAACTCAACTTTGATAAAGAAAATTAATAACTTCATATGAACCTCTTGGCGATTTTAGAAAAATATTTGGTGATGAATCTAGTTATAAGAAAGCAAAGTGTGCAATTTTTATATCACTTAAGAAATTAACTTTTTATTCCCATATTTTTATTATGATATTTTGTATCAATGATTATTTGGCTAAATTATCTTAACATTAATTCTCTTAATTTAAATACTTTATTTAATGTGTTTTATGTGCACATGAAGACATCAATTTCAGATAGTTCTTCGCATAACTTAAAATTAGTGGTGTACAAATGCGTTTCTACTAATATTTTATTCCCAAATATTTTGTGTTACATAAAATCTTTCGTAACTTATTGGCTATAAAGACCATTAAATAAAATATAACAACACCTTCAGACTAAACCAAATTCATCAATTAAGTCAAACTCTCAGATTTACTCTATTAGATTTATATTGTATGGAAATAGATGTCTTTATGTAGGTATCAACTGAATTAGCCCTCGTGTGTGACATAACACCGTTGAGCAACAAATAAACAATAAACTAAATCTGAGAATATTATTTTCAATCTCATCTCTGGAATTTCATTTTCAGATCCATTCTTGATCTTCTCAGAAAATACTTAGTTTTTTTTACATAATTTATTGAGAGTTGTTTGTGAAATTTAGGATTACTGATACTTAGGACAAATGAATTTCGTCATTGCAAAAACAGCAATGCATGTTAATAGAATGATTTCTCATAAGGAAATTTTGGTGAAACGTCTCGATGACAAGAGATCAAGGAGCATTTCTCTTTAAGTACTTTATCTGAAAGGAAATGATCAAATTTTCATGGTTCCTGTCAAGGCAAACGTATATGAATGATGAATTGCTTGTCCTCATCTCTGAAAGCCTGGTTCAAATGCTAAACATTTGTGATTATTCATTCGTACTAGCAAATTTTCACTGTGATATAGGTATGAGCCACATGTACACTCTATAAGCTGGGCCTCGAAAATTTTTAATTTAATTCTAATATCTCTGGATTTTTATTACTTTTCAATGCTTGTATTACCATCCTAAAAAAAGCCAGAATCCACAAAATCTGATTGAATTTGAGCTTTAATCCCGAAAATAATTAGCAATAGATTTATGAGCATTAAAGTTCAAGTTTAATTAAATTTTTTTTCCTTATAAATTCCGACCATTTTTCGAGGAATGGGAATACCTGCATATGAAAGTTATCAAAAGTTATTGACGTCAATTCAATAATTTTTGATGCCATGTATAAATATGTCATTATTCATTCCGTTTTAATCCAAGTTTAGCCTTTTTTAAATGGGTGAACTTTAAAAAATTAATAAGTATTAAATATCACAATTTTCGAGTATTGAATTAAATACGCATAATATCTAATTAATTTTATACTACCTTATAGTTTAATATTCCATTCACATTTAAAGGAATTTTAATTTATAGCTTATCTCTTTAAGTATTATTTTTAACAAATAAATTTAAGAATTAAATAATAATAGTGAGTTAAATAAATTGATTAAGTAATTGTAAAATGAAAATCTTTGTATGTCTAAATATGTACTCGTTTTTCATATAACTTTGAATTTATACCTATTAATGAAATAAATATTTTATATTATAAAATCTTAAAATATACAAACAAGAGAAAACTCCCAAGCACACACGCACAATCTTATTCTCGGAACTACAGCCGCAAATTAGAATCCAAATATACATATGCAATCATTTAGCATTTTCTAGTATGGAACCCAGGACCTTCCATTTAGAAAAATGTGATCCCAACACTAGATCACAATAAACTCTCGTATATACGTATATATATATATGGATCTTTTGAAAGATAATAATAAAATAAGTAACTATAGAGGGTTCAAGTTTGTAATCGGGCCAAGGACTATGGACGCTGATAAGAATTTCTTAGAGCAGACAATACTGTATTGCATTTCCACTATTTATTCATTTTCTTTGTAATATTTTATATAAAGATAAATAAAAATGTTTCTAAATAACACAAAACTTAACTTAACTTTAGTCCTGCGATTAAAAAAATGTCTCGTTTAACAAGTTGTATTATTATTACGCAATTTATAATAATTGCATTTTAAATTAGAATTATATCATTATAAATAAATGCAAAATCATATTAGTTTTATGATCTAATTTGAATTTTAAGATAAAATTATAATTTAATTATGATGCGTTAAAATATCCATTGTAATTGTGGCATATTCTCTTAAGTTAGTCATTAGGCTGATCCAGTTCCGTGATAATATAGTTTTTATAGCCGAAGAAAACGAGTGGAACATATTTTATTCATTATAATATGTGACGTATGCATATTATAGAAGACAAACTTTGGACCGAAAAGTGTGTCTTTATAATGTGGATGCAGGGATCAAGCAAAATAATCCCGACATGACTTGCACTTCCCCAGAAGCAGCATTTCATTTAGAGGATCTTACCACTCAAACAGTTTTACATACCCCATATATCACTAGTAAACACGATGGATTCCTTCATGGGGCCTTAATTTATTCTGTTTCCATCCGATAACGAATACAATGCCTTTCTCAGCGAAACAATCGTGATTTCTGAGAAATTAATACAATGTCAATTTAATGTAGAATTATTAATAGATTTTAATCAATTAATTGCAATCTAATAAAATAAAATGTATGAATACAGTGTTACATTCTCAAAGGCTTATTAATATATTTCAAATATATCCTTTTAGAATTTTCCTTTGGAAAGTGATAACAGGCGTGACATCTTTAAAGCTAACGAAGATGAGAATCAAAGATTTCAGCGGCAAAATCCTCCACCTTCCCCACCAGTACCAACTACAACTACGACAACTACAACCACAACACAAAAACCGACAACGAGATCTAGTACAACGACATCTAGTACAACAGCGGTTCCTGCAACTCTTTCACCAAAAGAGGAAAATGACGTAAATGCTATACTGTCCAAACTGATTTCTGCTTCTGGAGCAGCTTCTGGTGGAAGTGGACCACGGTTTGTGGTAGTCGCCCCGCTTCCGGACAGTCCGGAACCATTCAACAGCCAGAGTTCATCATTATCGTCTGCTATTTCTAGAGCCGACCATTCTACGAAAGCACAGTTGCGGGACAACTCGTGGCAAGTATCTGGACAGAAACGGCACGAAACGGATTTATTGACCTCAGCATCTGTCCAAAACAGTCAGAAAGCTTATCATCCAAAGAACTCGACGAATCGCATTGGTGTCTCTAGTAGTGACACGACTTCCAATCGTAGGATGGGACCACAACCGATTGTCATTTCAGCAAACGATTACCATAATGGTAACAATTTCAACGGTCCACAAATAGAGATTACTGGATTCGATCCCTTTGATTCCATGATGCAAGAGTCATTGGTGGCAAGTCAATCAGCGCCAAAGGTTCATCAAGTTTCAGGGAATTTTGGCAACAAGCGTGGACCTCCTCAAGGTTTGTACAACTCGAGGAATCAACACAAGCACTTGCCAAGTCAACATTTCGATCCAAAAGTCCAACATGTATTTGAACCTCATCCATCTGAACTGAATAAACATAGTGTCATTGGCAGCCATTCTCCGGGGGTGATGGCTCATCCACAAGGAATGGGCCCACCTTCAGGTATAGGGCTTAAACCCATTCAAAAACAGCTGCACCATACAGATCCTTTGCAGACAGCAGAATCAAACAGATGGGGAAGTGTAGGATTCCACGGCCCTCCTAGTGGCGCATACCATCCCAAACCCCCAGAGGGTATATCTGTGGCAATAAGCTCACCTTCACACAGTGGAACACATGTATCTGCTGAGCCAGTGAGTGTGATTAAAAGCTTTTTCCTACCATTTCTACCAAAACCTAGATTGAACATGAACGCTAGAGTTGTATTTGGAGTTGTTTTGGATAAAGGTATGGGACTCGGAGGTGGTAAAAAAGATGCTGGACATCACCCATATCACTAAAAACTTTTGTTAAGAACATTAAAACATTCACTCTTAAAATATTGTGTAATTTTCTTCATTATATTCAATTCATGATTTTTATAATTTATTAAAGTGATCGTATTTATATTACAAAAAAAAATTGCTCTTTTCATTCGTCAAAATGTGAATTCACAGTTAATTTTATGATATCAATAATTTATTTTTCCCATACTCACTTTTATAACTGTGTAAATTTTAATTAAGCTTTAAGGTTATATCTTAGCAAATCATTAAGTCCGAATTCATTTCTTTCGTAGAATAAAATTTAATTAAAAATAAATGAAAATTATTATTAAACAAGAGGTCTTATTTCGTATCAGTAAATTGAAAATTCCAGCAATTATTATACAATATTATCTCTCGTTTACGAGATATTTATATAATTTGTGTATGTGCTTAAATAGAGATTAATTGCTGTTGGATAAACAATATAAGATACTCTTTTGAAATATTCAGTTCTCAAATATGATTACAAATAAATAAAATAAGAAAATATATACATTTGAAAGACGTATATATCAATTTTGGAAAGAAGGACAATTTAAATGCATTCACGGGAATATGATTAATTACGCTGGATAAGATAACTGTAATCAGACTAATTCTTAACCATCATTGTAGAACAGTACTAAAATTATATTATTCAAAAACACTAAAAAAGTAGAATATACTATAAGTAAATCAATCCTATAAAATAACTATCTAATAACAATTACTTTATTTACATTTGTACTACAAATTTGGTAAGTTATTTCTGAAATATGCAGCATATTATGTGTTATGCATAGCAAAATTATAATTTGCTTAAAAATTATAGAATATTATATAAAATGAAAAAAAAATTAATGCTTTAAGAATGGAATATTAAAATAACTGAATCTCTCGAATCTCATTGTATTATTTTTTCCTAATAGTTTTACCAGATAATTTCTTCTAAAATGCAATGATTTTATAGGGAGTTCATTTTCATATTACTTTTTACATTTGTAAAGTTAAAAAATAACATTACAATTTTAAGTTTTCAAATCATCCAAACCAAATGAATAATGAAAAGTGAAATTGCTTTAAAATGACTGAAATTGGTCTAATTAGATACAATGAAAAATTTTCGATTTTGTTCCTCAAATTAGAAAATAGAATATTTTTCTTCGATAATAAATCCAACAAATTATTTTCATTCATAACATATTATAACATACATATTAATAATAAATAATAAATAATGTAATTATTAAGGTTTTAATTTAAATATCCATTCTTTTTAAATTAATGCCAATAGAAATTATTAGTATCTTTCTTCAACACATTCTGCCTTTTTTACAAATTTTGTATTTGTTTTTATTTAACACAATGATGTATGACATGACTGATTAAGTTTATAAGAAAATTAAATTTTTTAAAATTAATTTCACGGTAGAAAAAATGAAATAAATAGTTAGAGCATAAATTTCAAAATCTCGAAATTTTTGCTGGAAATGATGTATAATACTCTATTTGTATGATCATTCTTTTTTTATAATAGTTCATCACTTGTACAAACAAATTATCTTAAGATTCGTGAATTCCATTGGTTCGAACACTGATACAAATTTTATTGGTGCAATTTATATCAGTTACAATAAATCTATTTTGTATAATGTTTTTTTACTTTTATATAAATTTTCTATAATATATTTTTGATTGCTTCGGTAACGATAAATATTTTCTGAGAGATTTATTTTAAAATACTCGTTACAGAGAATTAATACTGATTGTTTCCCCAGATATGATTAATTTATCTCAAGTCAATAGAACAATTTCAGAAAAGTGTTTTATGACATGAACTACAGCTTCCATTTCGAATTCTTTTAACAGTAATTTTTCCTCGTTGTATTCCGTTGTTATGATATCATTAAGGCATCTCTCAGCATTCTAGGTGAGTTAAATCGAACAAACCAACTCTTCAGTTCTGCTTCTTTGACCTTCAAACACTTAAACGGCCCTGACTTTGATTCTGATCACGAATTCTAAATGCTGAAGGCAAATCAAAGGGGAAGAACATCGACTGGAATATCTTCTCGGTGAAATCAACAAAAGCATGCAGAGAGAAATGCTTTAATTATTTAGTAAACCTTTTAAATTTTATGTGGTATTTGTTTTATTTGTATTCTTTTTATACTGTGAAGAATATTTTTTATTCCATAATTGTATATTAGTGTATTAATTGGAATTTAATACAGTATTGGAAAACTGATGTTCTATTAAATATTTATTGAAATGAATTTATTGATTTTATGTTAGTATGTGTGAATATACTCAATATGTTCATTTAGTTTGTGTTATTTAATTAAATAAAAAACGTACTTTTTAAAATAAATATAACTTTTATAGTAATTCCGTAGAATAATTATAAAATTTTTATCAAATCATTATCTAGTTGAACTGAATAAGAATATATAATGAAAAAATAAATAAGTGATTTGGAGAAAAAAAAAACAACAACATTAAATTTGAGAAAGGATTTTCATACAAAAAGATTAATTAAATCATAAATGACAAAAGTTGGATTCGATATATGAAAAGCCGTTGTTATAAATGAAAATGTATGCTATGTCTGATATCTGTTTTCGCTGTTAATGTCAATGTATGAAGTAGTTAAAAGTAACATTTTTTTTTTTTTACAAATTTATTGAGACTATTTTTTAAAAACATATTCGTATTCTAAGTTCAGTTAGATTTTAAAATTAGAAATATACTACGTTACTTTCAAAAATTATGATTTTAATGTGGTATTAGTCTTATATATATATATATATATATATATATATATATATATATATATATATATATATATATATATATATATATATATATATATATATATATATATATATATATATATATATATATATATATATATATGTATATATAAAAGAGGTAGATTTAAAATAAAATAGAGTAAGTCATAAGTTTAATCGCGAAAATAATTCAAAATTAAGCTTTTTGTTGGTTCTCATTTAGTCAGAAAAACATTTTTAAAAATTCATAGAAATACTCGTTAGCGTGAAAGAAAAAAAATTTTTTGAATGTCATGAGAAAGGCGTAGTAAACATATAAAGAAAAAATAACGGATAAAATTGTTTGGTGAGTGCCACAAGAAAGAATTTTCAAATTCAGTACATTTGACTGTAAAATAAAATATAAATTTTAAAAAAACTGAATTAAAAGGTTTTAAATTTAAACTAAAAAAGATGAATCATTGTAAAATGCAATAATAATAATCCTATAATGATTCAACTAAAAAATACATTTATAAGTTATTTTTAATAAAACTGTCCACAAACAAAATTATTCGGTTTCTATTCATTACTTATTACATTAGAAGGAAATTCTGTTCACTAATGTTAATTATAATAACTGACAAACTATAGTTGAAAAAAATTACAATTCTTTCATTAAAATTAATGAATGTGAACTCAAATTTACAGATTATTTCCTTCGGTGGAAACGCAAGATGTCTATTAACAGAAAATTATATGCGGAAGTAACTGAAAAAAATTAGATTATGTCACGAACCTATCTGTGTAAATGAGAAAAGAGTGTTTATACTTATAAGTTATTAAATGTATCTTAAATATACAGTAAGTGTTTATTGTATGTTTTGTATTTGTATGTCTTAAGTTAATAAAGTTTGTTTTTAAAAATAAACAAAGATTTATATTAATGAAATAAAAGTACATAGTGTTTCACTTTTAATAGTTATAAGCTACTCAAAACATTTTTGCTATATTTTTAAAATGTTTGCTAACTTACTTAATAGTTTAATGTATAAAATAATATGCATACCTTAATATATTTAATCAGTAACCATTATCATTATGGAACAAAAAATTCTAAACCATTAATCATTATGGAACAAAAAATTCTAAACCAGTTTTTTTTTTCTGGAAAATGGAGGAGTTTTAAATGGAAATTAATTTTCATGAGAGATGTAGTTGTTTGATAAATAATGAAATAACATGTAAGTTCAGTTTATAGTTAAAATTACTACACAAGTTTGCTCCAAATTTTCTTTTCTTTTTTTAATATAAAAAAAGAAAATCATTTTAATTGCAAGGATTTTTTACATTAAATTTGTAACAAAAATATTTTTATTTTAAACTTAAATGGTTTCAGTTCAAAACTCAACTAAATTACATTTCATTAATTATTAAGTAAAAACTAATTTCTTGACTGCAAAAGCATACATTGAAAAAAATTCAGCATTAAAAAGAAATAAAATTGCTAAAATACTTTTACTTAAAATATAGTTTTTTTTTAATGTTGATTTTGCTGGCCGATTTGATTCCGTACTCTGTATAATACTAAATTTGACCTAAAAATAACTTCACTCAGCTTTGATAATTTTTATTATTTTACAAAATTTATTCAAAATAATGTATGAAAAATACAATGAATGAAAAATATAATAATGAAAAAAAAAAATCATTTGTATAAGACATTGTCAAATCACACAATTTTATTTTGACTACTACATAAATTTCCCCTACATCATTATTTTTCCCTAAAAATAAATTAACACTTTTGTTACATTTTTTTCTCAATTGGATTTTATCAATACAATAAAAATATTTTTAAGAGTACGAGATATTCTTACTTTCAGTTTAGATTATAATGGTGATAATTTAAATAGAGAACCCATTAGTTTTTATGTTATTTCCATTTATAATAGTATGCAACATGATTTTCAACATCATTACTTATTTCATATTACATGTCTATATTAAATGTGAGGGTATAATTTTTTTCACTTTCTGAATGCGAAATCTCGTTTTGTGAAGATAAATTCTCATAAACATCATCAATAATTTTTAATCTGATTTTACGCAAATGCTTTGAGTTAATCATTTTTTTCCTTTCGAAGGTTTTATATATTTTTATTTTCAAAGCTTGTTAAATTTTACTTTTTTATTTTTGAAATTTGTTAAGTTTAATTATTTTATATTAAAACTTGATTACTTTGTGATTTTTTTTATTTATATATTTCTTATTTTAAGAGAATTGTCTTCACATATCCACAAGATTAGTATGTTGGTGTGCGTTCACAATGCGATCATTGATAAGAGCCATTTTTTTACCCAAACCCTTAATTCTGAAGTATACCTAGACATAATTCAAACTTTTATTGCTTCACTGTTGACGTAGGACCATTTCTACTGGTTTCATCAAAACGGAGTCACTTCTCACATGTCAAATCTAATGGTGCTTCAGGAATTCTTTGATGACCAACTAATTCCAATAGGGTCTCTGGCCGTCAAGGTTACCAGACCTCACTGGGTTAAATATTTTGAGAGAGTAATCTCAAAGACAGGGTGTTTCAGAGAAGTCCTAGAAACATCGATTAAAATAAATCATAATCGGAGAAATTTCGTCAATAACACCAACAACGTTGCGAAGTAAGTCAAAAAAAACTTGGTTTGACGGATTGAATTCTAAATGGAAGGGGAAGCACATTCAACTTTTGCCATAAGAAATGATAATAAAAAAATATGAATTAAATTGTGTTTTTCAAAAATAAAATTACAGAATTAAGTAACATTGCGCTTCTCCATTTCTTTTTTACTTAATGAATAAAGTTATAGCAGTCCAACAATGTGGAAATTGTTTTCCACACTCAAACAATGTCCACATCATTATATCTCAGTGTTAGAAGGTTGTCATATCCTTCAGGTTTAAGAGTAATAAGGAAAATTAATGTAGGTTAATAAGAAAAAGACAAAGCACCGGACAAGTACAGCCGTTTTTAAGCATAGGACAAGTGGTCTTTTTTAAGCATAGGACAAGTACAGTCTTTTTTAAGCATAGACAAGTACAGTCTTTTTTAAGCATAGGACAAGTACAGTCTTTTTTAAGCATAGGACAAGTACAGTCTTTTTTAAGCATAAGACAAGTACAGTCTTTTTTAAGCATAGGACAAGTACAGTCTTTTTTAAGCATAGGACAAGTACAGTCTTTTTTAAGCATAGGACAAGTACAGTTTTTTTAAGCATAGGACAAGTACAGTCTTTTTTAAGCATAGGACAAGTACAGCATTACACTCGCAAAACGAGTAGGCTGACTTTGAAACCCCTATTTTACGATAACTCCTCTAAAAAATTCTGGTACCTTGATGGCTTGTTGCCTATTGAAATAAAAGGCTGTTAAAAAAATTTCTTTAGCATTTTCATAGTTAGATTTAATGTTTATGAAATTGCTTCGTCTTGATGAAACTAGCATTAATGGTTCTTTAACTCCAGTGAAGCAATAAATGGCAGCATTATGTCCAGGAATACTTTGGAATTTACAGTTCGGTTAAAAAAAAATTGGTATTATCATTTTTCCCCATCTAATCCAATCTTCATCTTCATATAAGCAACCACACACCAATCTCTTGGATGTGTGAAGAATTAACTCATGAGGATTATAAAAAATCCAACAGCCTGTAATTTTGCCAACTTAAATAGACATGAAGGATAAACCAAACTTCATCTGAAAAGTAAACAATATTCAATTTCTGAATGCTGTTGTATATAAAATGGCAAAATGAAATACAAAAATGCATTCGGTTTCCTGGATTTCTTAGACGCTAATCCTACACGAATTGTAAATGTTAGGGGTAAAAATTTCAAATGGTTTTTCGTGGACTATTGAGCTGAATCATAGGATATTCACTGCTCCAACTGTATTTCTGGTGAATTCACCTTGAATTTTTTCAAAAAATTTTGATGTTCCAAAGTTTCTCCGGTTTTAACACAGCATGGAATTCCTCTTTATCCACATTTACACCACTTTTCAGAGATTACAATCTTTTGATTGTCCTAAAGACCCAGCATTTTGAAGATATGGGTCTTAAATGAAATTTCTTATTTGCATTTTTTAAAAAATAATTTAGGCATAACGTAATTATCGTAAAGATAAAAACGCTCTTTCACGAGTCATTTTCATCAAAATCAAAGAATTATTTCATGCAGGCGAATTTTATTGTTGCTATTCATAATTTTACGAAATAAGTTTTCATAAATAAAAGAATAAAACCATTAAAGGAAATAGAAGGCTTACTCAAATTACTTAAGAATAATTGGATTAAATGTCATATTCATGTAAATTTAGGATTAAATAACGAGTTTTCATGTTTAGAAAATGAAAAAAATAAATGATATCTGCACATTAAAAGCAGATATATTAAATAACAAACAATGATGTTGAAAATTTCACGCCATAAAAATTATGATGCTGAGATAATCTTACAACAATGTGAATAATAAAAAATTAAACGCGTGCTCTTTTAAGTTAATTATACTGTATAATATAAATGCAGCTTTCGGCTTTTGTAAACCTAAATTTTAAAACAACATTCAAATAACATTTTTAATGAGTTTAAAAATATATTTAAATACAGAGGGTATTAACACATTTTTAGAACGATTTCACGGCCGTTTAATTAATGTTTAAAATGTAAAGATTATTTTTTTGAATGTTCGATATGATAGCCTTTTTTCTGGACTATAAGTCTGCATCGTGATTTCCATGATAGAAGAGCTTTTCGCAATATTTCCAGGGGTATTGCTTTCCATTCCTCTTCCATTACTTTCCAGAGTCCATCTATCTTGGTAGGTTTGTGTTTAGAAAGAGTATTTTTTTAACAGACCAAAGGCACAATAGTCCATAGATGAAACGTCAGGAGACTGCAGGGATATGTTGAAAATGTATGCATGCAATACCTGCATTAGTCATAATTTTTTCTAAGGAATGCAGTGATAGTCTTCGAAGTATAGCTTATAGCTTTGTCTTGGTGAAGTTTCTCTCTTTGAATGTCATTGGGATAAAGAAGTGAAATTTCTTTTCTAAATATCGGGCGTAAAACCTTCTCCTGATAGTACGATGAGTTGATTTTAACATTTCTTTCCACTCTTTTTATTTTTAATTTCCCATTGTAGGAGAAACCTGCGACAATCATAAACCCCTTACTAAAACTTTCTTTACATTGATGGAAACGGTTTTGTACATTTTTTTTCTCCTCTTTTTCTGTAGTAAAAAAACCTTTTTTTGTTACAGTCATTTAGGTAAAGCCATGCTTCATCAAGGGTCACAATGTTTTTCCATTTATCTCCTGCTAAATGGTTTTCATATAAGATTCTACAAAATGTTTTGCGTTGAGCCACATGTCTCGGCAAAAGCTGGTGAACATTATGTTTTTTAGGATTTTTAAGTTGTAAATACTAGTTTATTATTTTATTTATTGTTGCTTCAGATGTATCTAAAGACTTTGCAATTGATTTTTGTGTTGGCGGATTTTCTCTTGTTACCAGCGATTTCACTTTAGAAACATTTGAAACAGTACGTACCTTTTACGGTTATTCGTTTGGAGTCTTCTTTCTATGTAGAAATAATGATTGACAGTTTTTACCTGTCCGATAAATAATATTGCTTATTTTACACTTAGAAATTTTAATACCATGCCTTTTACGACGTTTTTGAATTCTGTAATAGAACGTTTATCTTCAGAAAGCGCAAAAATATTCTTCAGTTCACAGCATGTTTACATGTGACATTTTTAAAGATGAATAAATTTAAAAGTAGCAGACGATATTTTTCATTTCAAATAATAAGCTGTTGCCAAAAATTCTTATTCTAAAATACTTACTTTTTTAATTCGTTATCGAAATCGTTCTAAAAATGTGTTAATACCCTCTGTATATGCTTCTTCTGTGAATTTTATTCCTTAAAATTTTAATATTTTTTCTTTTAACGTGTAATAATAATTACAGTCAGGTTCACTTTATTTCCTTTTTGTCGAACAAAACTATGAATAATTTAATGATAATAATCATTGCATATATCACACGTGAAATAGCTTAGTCAAAAGAAGATAATTTCTATTTATGTAATCCTAAAAGTATTTCTATCATTTGTTAATATTTTTCATTGGTATATTCAATCATTAACAAATTACAAAATAAATAAATAAATGAATAAAAAAAATAAAAAATAAAATAAAAATAAATATTTGCAAAATTAATTTCTCTTCAAACAGATCCTTAAATAAATAGTATTATATTACGATATTGATGAATCTAACTTTCTTACTTTTTACATTCTTTATTTTGTCTTGATAAATTTTTGATTAAATTTAAAAAATGGTTTCTTTTATTTTAAAACTTTATCTCTTTTAAAGAAAATAAATTTTATTGGAAAAAAATTTTAAGTAGCTTATTTGAGAATTAATATGTATTTAATTTTTCTCATTTGACAAAGATGATTAAATATAATAGTTTATTGGATCTGATAAAATATGAGTTATTTATTCTCCGTGAAGAAACAATACCTTAATATTTTCTTATCCTGAAACCAATTAGTTTATTATATTTCCAACTATGTTTCCATATGTAACAAGAGATTCAGCTGAGATGATTTTAAAATTCAACACTTTTTGCAAAATACTTAAAAATGTTTTTTTTTCATTGACATTTTTCAGAATTTGACGATTTCCCTTTTATATATTAACATATTGCTTACCTAATACAAAACTTAAAAAAAGAAAAGCATTTTCACAAAAATTCTCATTATTTGATGAGATTATTTTTCCTCAAAAAGCGATACCTTTAAGTTTGTTTTGGATTACTTTTTTTACAAGAAAAAGCATTCTGAATTATTTCAGCTAATATTTCGAATCTAACATGTTAGTACAACACATTATTGACAGTTTTCTCATTGGTTATTTTTAAATATGATATCAAAAACTCTGTAAAAATGCTTTTAATATAGAATTGTTTCACACACAATAAACCATAACAAAGAACCAGATTCCAAATAAATATGACCAATATTTTAAAAAATCCATTATGTGTTATTGTTGATTACTAGACGAATAAAAATCAAATTTCCAAGTGTTTAAAAATATATGTATTGATACGCAACAGTGCCAAAAACATTTTTTATCAATTTTTCATCGGTATTTTATATTAAACAACAAGATACCATTTTTTTTTCTTTCAAGAGCTTTTCAGACAAGACTCACAGTAGTTGTCGTTCACGAATTCATTCTAACCTAAATATGTCAGCGTCTACTGATTCTTAAAGAATAATTAGTTGTTCCAAAAATCATAAACAACCTGCTCAGGATACATATAAAGGAATATTTTCTTTACTGACAGCTCTGTTTGTCCTTATACGCGATTTAGCTGTAATCAACCATCGATTAAAACTGTGAAAAATGTTCTATGTAAGAGACGTGATCGAAATTGATGAATGAATCTTGAGTGAAGTAACTGTGTATTTCATCTATGAGGAATAAAGCTTTGATAGTTGTTGTATCGGTGTACTGAAGTAGAATACTATTATCTTTTTACGAAGTTGATGTGAATAACGGAAGAATAGTTGATTCAAATAGATGAAAGAATAATGATGATATATTGATAAACTATTTGGTACATTAATTAAATTTTATAATTCTAAGCAAATTTTATTTTAGTTTATTTATTATAAAATTATATAAGCCTTAATTTGAAATTATTTTTTTAGGAAATGATTCAAAATCCGAAAGAATTGTTGAATTAAATAGATAAGAATATGATTGGTATAAATATGTGTTTCTTTTATTAAGGGTTAGGTTTTAAATACTTGATATAATTTGCTGAGCCGGATTAAGGCATGGACATAAGATTCCGTTTCCCCTGGCTCCCAAATCAAATGGACTCCAAATGGAATAGAAAGTTTATTTTATGTTGTCGCTGGAATAAAATCGTCTGCTAAATCGAATAGATAATTTGCTGTTACGAAGCAGAGGGGTCCCTCAAAGAAATTTTTGCCCCGAAGTCCAATTAGGCTAAGATGGGCTCTGGTATTATGTACTACAAAATATTTGATGCTAAGATGATGATGATGATGACGAAAAAATGTTACTAAAATTGAGTATTATATGTTTTCATTTTAGAATATTTTTCTAAAATTGAGCTGACAATTCATGGATTCAATTCCCACTTTCAGAGTACATATCATTAGTGGTTCGGATTCCACTTCAAATAATAAGCTCTGGTCCAATTACCACTGGTAAGCAAAAAAGTGGCCATAGACTGAAAGTGGCGTACAACCTGAAATTCCTGATTTAAATAAATTAATTTAAGAATTTGATTTAAATACTAAATGATTATAGGTGACTTAAATAGATAAAATAATTGCAAGAGTAACATAGATATGTATTTTCAATTAATGATATTTAGACTTCAGGCATTATTATTATTCACTTAATCATTGAAAAATTGGGGATTATTTAATGGATTTCATTTTGGTATTTTTAAACAAATTATCCAAAATTGAGGCTTGAATTGATGAATTTAGAAAGTCGATGTAAATATTAGATATACGAGGGTTACTTTGAAATTTTTGAGATACGCGCAGACGAGAATTTACAAAATAAAAATAACGATTTAATTTTAAAATACAAAGTTTTTTAACACAGAAGATGATTTTTTATTGATTTACTTCAACTTGTTTAGCGTAGAATAAATTTTAAACAGAAGAGAAAAAGGAATTGATGAGAGAATATTTTCGCACTATGATTTTCTACGATTTTAAAGCAGGATTAAACCAAGAAGAATGCGTTCAACGGTTGCAATTAGCATTTGGTGATGAATCTCCAGCTCGTGCTACTGTATTCAGATGGTTTAGAGAATTTAGAAGAGGTCGCAATTTCCTTCAGGATGAAGAACACACAGGAAGGGCGCCGTCGGCAGTAATCGCGGATAATGTGTCTGCCATACGAAAAATGTTAATGGATGATAATCGCTGTACCTACCAAATGATACAGGAGAAACTTAACATTGGATCCGCAGCCATACACAAAATCATACATGAAAGAATTACATATGAAAAAAGTAGTTTGTTGTTGGGTTCCCCATAATCTAACTGAGCACCAAAAAGAGGAGCGTGTCAGAATCAGTAAAGAAACTCTTAAATTGCTAAATGATGGTGGCCAGCGCATCATTTCTAAAACTGTAACAGTTGATGAAACGTACATACCGTTTTTTGACGTTCCAACACGTCAAGAAAGCAAAGTATAGGTCTTTGAAGATGATTCCACGCCGACAATGGTGGAAAAAAAAAAAAAAAAAAAAAAAAACGACGCACACTGAAAAAAGTGATGTATGCCGTTTTCTTCAGAAGTACGGGATTGGTCAAGTTAGAAGGACAGAAGACAGTAACAGCAAACTGGTATAACATTAAATGTCTTCCAGAAATTCTACAAGAACTGAATGTTAGGGGACCAATGCTTCACATTGTAAAACATCTTCATATACAGCCGGAATAACAATTGAGTTTCTTAAACAAAAACAAATTAAAGTGATTGAACATCCGCCGTATTCATCTGATCTTGCTATGAGCGACTTTTGGTTGTTCTTTAATCTAGAAAAGAACTTACGTGGACGTCGTTTTCATTCAGAAGAAGAGATTGATGTGGCTATAAATGCGTATGTTTCATCTATTAAAAGAAATGAGTGGCTTGAGGCATTTAATCTGCGGAAAATGCGTCTACAAAAGTGCATTGATGCTGGAGGAGACTACTTTGAACACACCTAAAATTTTGTAAGTATAACTTTAAAAACCTAGTTATATCTCAAAAATTTCAGAGTGACCCTCGTATATGATTAAAATATATGAAAGATATGATTAAAATATATGAAAGATACATATGATTAAAATATATGAAAGATACATATGATTAAAATATATGAAAGATACATATGATTAAAATATATGAAAGAACTGTGAATATCTTACGTATTTGCTCTACTGTTGGTTACAGTTGACTATAAATTAAAGATTTGATGAATTTAATTGAATTAGTGTTTTACTTTAAATTTTTTTCCTAAGAATGACAAATTAAGGTTTGACTTAATCACAAAATCCATATATACCAGCTGAGAAAGTACTTTTTATTTCAGTATTTAAGGATTATTTTACATTTTAAGAATTTTTTACTATACATTGAATGCTCTTTTCTTGTATATAATATATTTCGATACTGGATGTTTGGTTGTTCGGTGCCAATTGCACAATATTTATTTCGTTAATCCTTATATACAGTTTCAGTTGTAAAAATATTTAACACGAGTTAACAAATTATCTTAAAATTATTGAATTTAATACAAGTATTCCAATAGTTTGAAAAAAAGAAACTTCTCAAATTATATATTTTAAAGATATTTAATTTGTGACCCAATTCCGTTTTCCAGAGAAATATTTATTCTTATTACTTCAAACAATTGAAAGTAATTTTTTTCGAATAACTATGATTTTATTTTGATTATCTACTGTACAAATTTTTTCTCGTAACATAAGATCTGTGTGTATATATATATATATTACAATATAAATTTATTATAAATAAGATTACAGAATTTCACGGAAGTTGATTGTTCAAATACAGAATAATCAGATAAATCTAAATTCTAAATGTTCTGTTAACTTTTTTTCTACAAATTTAATTATTTTTCAATTTTATTTTGCACATTTAGTCATATTAATATTATATAATAGCCACATGATAAGAAAGAATGCTGATCCCTGCATTAAGACGATTCCAGGAACATTTGATAAAGCTTTTACACAAAATGACGTGTAGGCTATAAATACATTGCTGAGCATGCAATGAACTAGATTGTCAAGTATAGTAAGTAGCATAAACACCAAGATTTATGCTTGTACGTTAAAATTTGGTTTTGGCAAAATTACTCATTTTCAATGGACATTTGAATTCAAATGTACTCATAAAAAATATTCAAAAATATACTGAAGCATCATTTTCATAGACAAATATTTATGTTCTCACAAGATTTCGAATCATATCACGAATCAAACGAAAAATTGAGTGGATTGAACAAAATAATGTTAAACTTAGTGCTATTTTCAACAATAAATAAATAATAATTATAATTCTGAGTGAGAAAGACTGCGAAAAGTTTTCTTTGTGTCAAATGGAATTAATGCTATCATCGCAAAAAGTTATGAGCAGGGAATATTAATTTTTTTTATACTTTATAGTTTTAAATATATTTATTTTATATAATGCAAAATATTAATTTTCTTATAGTTTGCATTTGTATGCAGATCAAAGATGTAAACTAAATTATTATTTCTAAATTAATAACAGACTAAAGATTTTTAAATGATAAGTTTAATAAATGTTATACATATTAAAAATATTTTAAATATCTATAAAATTATTTTCTCTAATGTTTTGTATTTAATTTCTCGATGAGTTTTTATATATTTGCAACTAAAAAAAATGCATTTGAGAAAAATAGTATTTTTTAATGGAACTCTATCTCAATAATAGGGATAATGTTATTTTGAGTTTGAATTTCTCAAATTTAAAGAAATACAGATTTTGGACGAAAGTAGCATTTTAAGTGGGGGATCATTTCATTATTTTTATTTTTTTCCAGGAATCGAGTGTTTCATATCTAGAAAATTCAACTTTCAATATTTTGTACAACATATACATATTCAAATTTTAATGACCAAAACAAAATAATCTAAACTTTATATAAATCATTAAGTAGGACGATATGAAGCAAGTAATTTATGTTTCTGATAAGAAATAAAATCTTAACAGATATTTTGAATCGAGGCTAAAAAATTCAAATACGTCAAGGATATTGTAATAAGTATTAAACGAATTTCAGCTCTAATATAAATAAGGATAAATTAGCAGCTACTGCTGCATTCATTATTAAGTGACAAACATAATTACACCCGATGAATAACATCCCTTCTAAAATCTAAACAATGAATCGCCTCATAGACATGCATCATTCCCCAGGCGTGATTAATCGCGCTTTGACGATTGAAAAGAGATGTCTGTGGCAAATAAAGGAATAAGTGTGTCATGAACTTGAAATGTTTTTAATTATACAAACGCATTTAAACAAATTGAAGACATAAGGGAGAAACCAGTTCAGTTTATAATAAGCTCTATAGGAATCCCGTTCAAGTTTGTACTCTTAATTTGTATATTTTTAACATTATTTTCCTTAAATTAATGTAGGGCGTTCTAAAAATTTCAAACTACAGATTTAAAAAAAAAACTCAGTTCATTTGTTCCATTTATTTCTGAAATTCATCATGTGGTAACAGTTTCATTGATTAATTAATCGTCTGTTTGTTTCACGTGTTAAAACTGTACTATCGCACCATTTTTTTTGTTGAAGTTGTAATTCGGGGTAATTAATGACCAAGTTAATTTTGAAAAAGCTTGACGCTAGAAGTGAAGTTTTTTCAATCAACGATTCTTGAATTTGATTAGAAATGTTAACACTCTGAATAAGAAAAAATTCTATTCTTTTCCGTTTAAATTTAATGCCAAAATAGGTAAAAATAAAAATAATAATAAAAAAATGCGTTTTAACTATGACACGTAACCGGGTTCATTCTTGGAAAAATAGTAACGTTCTCACAAACATCTGAAAAATAAAATACCAAACAAAACAGATTCGGTTAAGGCACTGCAAAAGTACACTAAATAAAAACGCAATTGAAAATATAACAAATATTTAATAACACAAAAAAATAAATACTTTTGAACGATTAAATCGACCCGAGCTGAGAAATATAGTTCTACAAAGCGAGTAAAAATGAAAGTGTGAATAAAACACTATATTACAAATATAAGTTGCAAAGAACCCCTCTTGTGTTCAGGCATGACCAAGTGAATTGCTGCGGATTGATATTTTCCACATCACAGCATCTATTATATTTGGACATTCCTGTCACTTAAGAATTCCAAAGCAACTCTAATTAGATTTAATGAAGGTAATCTAAAAACAAAATATCTGAGATGGTAATTAGTAAATAGTTCTTAGAAATCATTTCTAGCATATGAGGGGGGAAGGGGATAAACTCGAATTTTGCTGTATCTTGGAGATTAATACAAACATTTATCATAAATTTGTGTTTCATTTTTCCTCTATACGCAATAAGTTCTTTTTATAGTTACAAAAATATTTGCTTTAAATTTTGATGATTTAATTATATCATGAATAATCAGTATGCTTGTTTTTAGGATGCCTTATAGTAATTAATATTCATTGTAAAATATAGAGGTACGATTTTATTTATCATTAAAATTTTTTATAATTACTCATATAATCCAGTACAGAATCATTCACCAAACTTCTAATTGTTTTTAGACCCATTAAATTTGTAACTCGAGTTGATAAGACCCTCTGACTCGTTTCTTTAAAATTTTTATCTATAATAATTGTTTCTCTAGAACGCAATATTTTCGTCCCCTTTGATCCAGATGGAAAATCTTCATATTAATAGGACATGTATATGTCAATTAGCGTCCTTCTGAAACCTCTCTATTCGTGCGATTGGTTTCTTTATCGATTTAAGATCACTTTTGCATAGGAAAGCTAATTCGATTAGGCCGTGCAGTTTAAAATTGATTTCTAATTACATTCTCATCAGAGATGGAAGTCAATCTGAATAGTCAGCTTTATTCCGTATTATTCAACAATCTTTGCACACTACATGCAGAAATCTGGAAATGGCAGATTAAAATTACCAAGTAATGAAATGTGTTTGTTAAGACTCTATTAACATTTGGCACATACCACATTTGGTTTAGTCTGCTTGACAATCTGACACTTTTTTTGCAAAAGAAAGCTAATTAAACTGGAACCTACAGTTTAAAAGTGAATTCTGTTCCATTAAAACACTCCTGTCTGAGAAGGAAATCAAACTTTAGAGCTGAAGACAATCATTCACTTGCCAAATCGGTTTGTCATATATCAGAGTTCAGTGTCATTACTTATTTGTATTCTTACAACCAGTTCTATTGTTCATTAACAGGGCTAAATTTCGTGTCAGAATTAAATGCTTCACACTATTTTATTATAATTATATATTTATTACAAAATCCAGAGTTTGACTTTCGGGTGTGACTTTCAGTAAAAAGTTACTGAAATATCCTTGGCTTAAAAGCTGAATAAAATTTGTTTACAACCTATATGCCGATTGCAAGATGAAATTACTGAAAATATATAAGCGTTGAGCTCTACCGAACCTTTCGAAATTAATTTCTAAAGAATACTTGATATTTGAATGACCAATCATTTTTGCTAAAATTCTTACCATCCAAAAATCCAGCCAGAATTGAAAATTGTTTTTGCGCACCTCAGTTTATTAAAAGCTATACTTAATTGCCACATGTTCCAGAAAATTCAAATATAAAATATTTCAGAAAATTTAAAAAATAAGAAAAAAAAATGCAGCATTTTTTGTTTACAATATTTTAGGTGAGCAAAATAGTTATTTTTCACAATTTATATAATGTATATACATATTTTAATTGGCAATTTTACAAGAAAAATTGTAGTTCTACATGTTGAAAAAAGTTTTTAATGTTTACATTAGCTCAAAAAATATTAAAATGTATTTACTTAAACAGACTAACTTTTTTAAGTTTTTAATAAAAATGTATTAAACATTTACAAAAAAAAAAAAAAATTTAGCTTGCATTTTTTCCCCATTAGATTTGTTTAAAGTCAAAAGCTAGAAAACAAAGTTGTGGAGATGTGTGCACATTGACACTAAAAATTTTCATTAATAAAAATTCTTTCCATAAGTTTGATGGATATTTCACTCAAAACAATCGTTTTAACACTGTTGAATTATTATTTTAGCTTAGAATTTATTTTTGAAATACAAAATGAGATGAAATTAAATAGACATTTAAAGGATATTCTTTATGCATTATGTTGCCAAACCGGAAGACAAATGGTCAGCGCTCTTTTTCAACTTGATCCACATTTTTGGTGGAGGCTTTTAAGAGATAGGAATTGTCGAATTAGTACTTGTAAAAAGTAACCCTATAGCTATGCACTGACTGATTAATGATGCATTATTATTTTAATCTTATACATTTTATAATTTGTGGTAACAACAGAATTAAAATATAAAAAAAGCAGCAGTCAAAAAACACATGGCACACAAGAACTTGTATATTTTCTTTGTAAAGAGTATCATTTCTATATAAGTTATGGTTATTACAGTGATTATAATCATTAATATCACAACCTAATTATGTAAAAAAAAATTAAAAATAAAGAGTGAATGATGAAAAAAATTCCACAACAATTGATGATTGCAATAAATATACAGCTTTTATTTTATCTGGTAAACAAAACATGACGATCATTATCATGATATGCTTTTGTTATGAAAAAATAATTGTAAAAATAGTTACTACACAGTAAATTAAAATGCCAAAGCATGAAAGAAAAACTGAAGACATGAATGATGAAAAGTCTTAGTATTTCACAGAAACTTCTTGCGCATGACAGCTTTCCTTATTTTTCCATTATTTCAATGATAATCTTCTAGAGAAAATAAAAAGACAAAATATATTATAAAGTACTAAAGATAATTTGATTAAAAACATTATTAAAATTAGAAAAAATAATACATTTAAGTAAAATATATATCTTGAGCATGTATCAACACATGTGACACCAGAAATCTTTATTAAAAAAAAAAAAAAAAAAATCATCAAGCATGAAAACATTAAAAAAGCAAGTATGTATTTAAAGCTTAAATACTTAAAATTACCTTTAGGTGAGTATTCTTATAAATAAATTTACAGGGGAAAATTTTTTATTATGCCTTAATTGCACTTTTGTCAACATAATTTCTGCCAATTCAGAGTTGCATACCAATCAATTGTGGAATAATTTATGAATTATGTTAAAGTAATGTGGTCAATATTTTAGATGTTTATGGTTTCTCTAAATTTCAACGAATTTCAAATTTCACCATTTTCGAACGTTATTTCTAATGCATTATACGAGGGTTGCTATTTATATTTCTGGCCTTCGCAACAGTAAGTGTTGCTAGGCGACCGAAGACGATTTACCATTATAGCTTTATTTGTGTTGTTGACAGTAAATTGAAAAGTTCTTCTCTGTCAAAAAATGGAATTGAATTGTGAACATTTTCGTGCCATTATTTTTCATAACTTTCGACGTGGATTGTCAAGACAAGAGTGCTTCGATGAACTTAATTCTTTATACAGCGATAAAGCGCCATCCTACAGCACTGTAAAAAATTGGTATAACGAATTTAATCGTGGTCGATGTTCGATCCAGGACGAATCCCGTGCAGGTCGTCCAAAATCCGTTGTTGTGCCAGAAAAGATCAATGCTGTGCGTGAACTGATAAAGCAAGATCGTCATGTGACATACCGTGAGATAGAGGCGTCTTTGGATATTAGTATGACTAGCATCAATAAAATATTGCATGAACATTTGAGCGTAAAAATTTGTTCGCGTTGGATCCCGCATAATCTGACAAACGCTCAAAAAAGGCTCGTGTCGATTGGTGCAAGGAAATGTTAGAAAATACATTCAAGGTACATCAAAGGCTGTGTATAACATCTACACAGGTGACGAATCATGGATCTATGCATATGAGCCGGAAACAAAACAGCAATCAACTGTATGGGTCTTCCAAGACGAGGCAAAACCAACAAAAGTTGTTCGAGGAAGAAGCACATCGAAACAAATGATTGCCTGTTTCTTCGGCATTAACGGTCATGTGGCAACAGTGGAGTTAGAGAAACGCAGGACGGTCAATTCTGAATGGTACACGACCATTTGTTTGCCAGAAGTCATCGGAGAAATTCGAAAAAAGCAGAAGAACAGGCGAATCATTCTTCATCATGACAATGCGAGCTCTCACACATCGACTCAAACAAAGGCATTTCTGACGGAGCGAAATATCGAACTGATGGGTCATCCGCCGTACAGACCTGATTTGGCACCCAATGACTTCTTCTTATTCCCACACATCAAAAATAAATTACGTGGACAACGATTTTCGACCCCCGAAGAAGCGGTTGATGCATTCAAAACGCATGTTTTGGAGTTACCTCAATCGGACTGGAAAAAGTGCTTTGAAAATTGGTTCAAACGCATGCAAAAGTGTACTGATCATCATGGAGAATATTTTGAAAAACAATAAAACCAATTTCGATCCTACATATTTGTTTTTCCATTATTAGGCCAGAAATATAAATAGCAACCCTCGTATACTGTATATTAAACCCATACAAAATAAAATACATTACATACTGAATACATTAAAAATATCCTTAAATAAAATTTTGAGCACCAGTGTTTTTGATTTATTGGAGATGATGGATGAGTAACTGGTCTTCATTCAAGTTAAATGTTCTTGGCTTTCTTCAGTTATAGTGGTTTTATTAATAAAGCCTGAATAGCAAAATGGCTAAGTTAAATGTAAATTTTATAAGTGCCTTCTACACCTTGATCACTAGTAGCAAGAGTACCTAATGGCATATTTTGAATTTAAAGCTATTGATTACACTAACATATATGACTATTAAGAAGGGAGTTAGATAAATCCTGATAATAGAAGCTTGAACTAAAAAGGACTGGGGAAAAATTAAATATAAAGACACTATTAGCGTTGATCAGGTATAAGTTTTTCCAGCATACAATTGCAACAAGCAGTATGATTATTTGAATAACAATTTACTTTCACTTAAATGCTAATTTTTACACAATCAAAAGAGGAAAAAGATATGAAAAAGGTGTAAAGTATACAATTTTTTATAAAGATAATCTTGCAGATAATCAACAAATATATATATATAAACCAGTCAGGATGAAATCTGAAATAATAGTTCTGAAATAAAAAGAATATTAAAGTTATATCAGTGAAAGATTCTCTTGTTTTGAACTTTGGATAATTTAACAGATTTTGTTAATTAAAATAAAAAGTATATGAAAATCTCTGCAAAGAAGGAAATTTTTGTAAATAAAATTAAAACTAAGATAAATGAAAACATTGAATTTAACATTCATCTAATTTTACATTCATTTAATAAATATACATAATATTTATTCCAGCAAAAGTAAATAAAAAATAGAAGAGAAAATAAAAAACATTCATTAAAAAATGGGGTATTTAGAATTTTACAAACGTAAAAGTTTGATTTTTTCCGAAAACCGATTTAAAAAGAATTAAAATGTTTCAAACAATATTATAAGATCCCTGATTTTGTAAACATTTTATTATAGAAAATTATACTCAATGTTTAATTATAAATCATACTTTTATTAATAAAATGAATGGACTACTTTATAATGAAACTTTTCTAATAAGAGAAGATACAAAAAATATTTTATATATAATTATCATACATGGTAATATATATAACAAAAATTAATTTTTAAGAAAAATAATGAATTATATTTTTGTAAGCTATAAAAATACACATTTAAAAGGATCGGCAGAATATTATGCCATGCCAATGAATTCATAAAATTAAAATAAGCATTTGCAATAAGAAAAACTTTATTCATTAGAAGAATTTGTAAAACATTAACAATGTAAGAATTAATTCACTAAAATTTTCAGTTAATATCAGCTTACAGCAGAAAACATTTTATCATATATTTATAAACTTTAAATTAAAAACAGTTAAGAAATATCATTGAGGATTACACTGCAGATGAGCCAATGTGTTCATAATAAAAACTGATTCTGAAAGAAATAGAAAAAAGATAAAGGGGCAACAAAAAACAAATGTAATAAAATTTTATTGGTGATATTCTCAATTCATGAATATCGCACAAAGAATAAGATGTGATTTCTTGAATAAAAATGAGCTTCAACAAGGAATATTTTCCTCAGACCAAAGACAATTCCACACATCTACGAGGCACAAATATATTTTCCCTCAATCTTGTAGAAAAGAGTTTGGTACTTACCGAATTTCTTTTGGGGGATTAGCAATCTCTGTCCATTGATAAACTTACTCGATTTGGTTCATATTTGGGGAATATACTTGCTTATGGATTCAAAGGATTCTTTCAACAAAAAGGGTATTGTTTACATGTTAAGTATAATGAGCCGGCAGTACAGGCTATGAAAAGTAATTCTAGTCCAATTATACTGCAATGTAAATGAATACTATAAGTCTAAGGATCTTACATCAGACATTAATGCTCCATTCTTTATAATGTACATGTCAATGCAGCCATTGATAGAACTACTAGTCCAGATTGTGAGTTTCTTACCAAGTTTACAATACATCTTAATTGTTTTGGAAGGTGTAAATTTTCCTTGCTACAGTCCAATGGATTTTAAAATGTCATCATATGAATTAGAGAATATTTCTGGAAATCATGCATTTCAATTTTGTTCTTGAATGAATAATTACATATATCTGGCAACCCAAACATTCTCATTTTTTCCTTGATTTCCATGTAGCCTTAAATAACCCTAGTCTTAATAATTTTTATTTTACTCAGTACTCTACAAAAACAAGCTATAAGATTTTTCAGGCCTTTCATAACAATATGAAATACATACAAAAATGATTTTAATAAATTATCACATTGTGTTAAAAATATTAGGTGTTTTAATCATTCATAAGAATTGCAAATTATCATTAGTTTTTAGAACTTAAAAATAAGATTTAAAATTTCATGAATATATATATTAAACCAAGTAATTTATGATAAGAGTAACCACAATAAAAAATTTATGAGAAATATCACACATGAATGATTTTTCAGGTTAAAATTAAAATCATAGTTTTCTTTTGTTGGTGTTGTCAATGTCTATTGATTAAAATTGCAAGTTTCCATTAAATTTGCATTTCTACTTCCTCTTCAACATCTTAATTTCCATGCAAACCCATTAAAATTTTTATCAATAAAATAAGGATATTGATATTATTAACCAAAAACTTTTTTTGAAAGTTTGTGCATTGTGAACCAAACAAGTTATATTACAATAGCAAAATGTAATATCATTTATTTAAATCTCAACAGGTATAGAACATTTATAAAATTTAGAAACTTTAAATTCTACATGAAAAAAAATTATAAGAATTAATGTTTTAATAGTAGTCAGGGTAATATGTAAGTGCAATATTTTAATTTTAGAAGTTTATAAGAAATAAGAAAGTGGTGATCTTACACGGTTGTGTGTTAACATCAGAAGTAATGTTTACACTACCTTCATATGTGTCACGTATTTCAGAGCTCTGAAAAATAAAATATTTTGATATCAATCTCACTTCTCTTTTTATAAACAACAACACAAAAATTGTTAGAAACAGCATTCACCAAAAAAAAAAAAAAAAAAAAAAGTAAATACATAAAGTTATTATCTTTCCAAAATGTTTTTAAAAAATAATATACTCTATGACAAAAAAAATTGCACCTGGAGGGAATGGGCAGCCAGGAATGAAACTGGGTGGGATGGGTCATCTACCTAAAGGTGTAAATATTATTGATACATCATTAGATGGTTTCAGAAGATTACAGTATTGTTAGTTAGTTGTAGCAATTTCTTTAAATAAATTAAACTTTCATTAAATTTTCAAAGGAATAGTACATAAATAAAAATAAATTAAAAGATAATCAACTTGAGTGCTTATTGTAGATACATTAGGCTTGGTATTCAGGTAAGTAGGAAATTTCAAATACAAATCATACATATACAAAGCAATTTAAAAACATTTAATTAGTGTACCAAACTAAAATGTAAATTACAAACCCTTCGTAACTTAAGCTTCCTACATATAGCATGACAATTAACAGTTGGCAATTAAGATATATGATAAGAAAACAGAAGTTAAGTTTAATTTCCACACACACACTATCTTTCTGACTAGTTAAACTTATCTATGAAGTGGGAATTTGGCTAATATTCTTAATAAAATAAAAAAAGTAAAATTAAGTAATTCAAGTAATAATATTTAGGATAAATCTCCGGTACAATGCATGTTTATAAAATAAAAAAGTAAACAGAAAAACTTAATTTTTGCTGAAGCCTTGATTTAGGTATAATTAGAATTTGGATGTTGTTTATATTAAAGTTAAATTTACATCAAACAACCAGGAGGAATAAGATAACATAATTGTGATCAAAGAAAATAGATTGTCCGATCATAAGTTGAACAGCACATAGGTGCAATGTTAAATGTTGCATGACAAGCATAATCCAATATTCATGATTGCAGACAATCCATAAGCAGAGGAAAGCACATCCATTTATATAGTAAATTATCACACAGTTTGAATAATGGTTGCATATTTGATTAAGTTTACATACATTAAAATAACCTTTAACTTCACTATATTACCAATAAAGAGAACAAATACCATAGAATCAAACAAGCATGAAAAAAATAGCTTTCAAGAACAAATCCAGCATCTATAATTGTTGAGGGGAAATTTCAATTGATGTACAGAAATAATATGAATCGACCATGTTGATATGATAAATAGATTTAAATACACTTTTCAGACATTAAAGATACATACACAGTTCCAGAATATCTAAATAGTAATTGATCATAACATGGATCACAACATTATAATGTCAAACAATTTTAACTCATTACGGGCTTTTTGATAAACAGCCAATTCTTATACTTAAAACAATTTACAACCAATCATAAAATTGTTCCCAGTGGAGCTGGGATGGTAATAAAATAATGCTCAATAATATATTCAAATACTCTGAAATTATCGCTTTTGCATTTAGATATCACATGATAGTCCTTGCTATCACTTCCTTTGAATATGAGATGACATAAAACACGAAGTCAAAGTCCTTCAATTTTCCTAAGTCAAAAGAAATTACAACATTATTTATTTCTGTTAAATTTAAACTGAATGATAATTTATGTGTATGCTTAATTCATGCTTTCATTTGAAAAAATGTAACTGTAAATGAAGTAGCACTTTACATGCATTTAACCTACCTTCTAAATCCCATTACATTCAGATATTTTTTTCTCGTTGCAGAATTTCTTTGTCTTAGAGTATATTGTTTTAAATAATAAATTCAAATTTATTCATAATAACAAAATATATACTCACTTTTTGAATGTATTTTGAATTTATAGTGATTTCTTGATCCATTTGTCTCAATTTCTCATCAAGTAAAATGCATTTTTTCATCTATTAAAAATACATGCAATTTCAATTATTCTAATTACAAAGACTGAAAATTAATAATTACAATTTTAAACCAAGTATAGTGATAAATAATATAAAATATAATAATTCTCAATTAACAATAAATATAAGTGACATTTACTGTCTTTCAGCAACTAATTTCAAAATAGAAAATAAAGTATATAAAATAATTTAATAAAAAGAAATTAAAAAAACAAAAAAATGGGACACTGAAAAAATATTTTGCAACTTTTTGACTTTAAATTTCATTTTAAACACATGTATTGGAAATTTTTACTCCATGCATTACAAATAAAATTTAAAAAGTCAAGTAAATTTCTGATATAAACACAAAGTTTCAAACTGAATATGTACATGTGTGTGAATATATATATATATACTGAATATTTTCAAAAGTTATAATTAAATAAAGGTTGGGCCAAAAGTTTCAAAGAATATTAGAAGTTATAACAAAATTCGAGAGTCACTCTGAAATTTTTGAGATACAACTAAGTTTTTAATGTTATACTTTAATCTAAAGTACAGTATAAGAAACAGTATATCAACAAGGAACTTCTTCAGTGTATGATTGATTATGATTTCGGAATGTAGGTATACACAAATCATACGAGGGAAATTTTTGAGATACAACTAAGTTTTTAAAGTTATACTTACAAAATTTTAGGTGTGTTCAAAGTAGTCTCCTCTAGCATCAATGCACTTTTGTAGACAAATTTTCCACAGATTAAATGCCTCAAGCCATTTATTTCTTGGAATGGATGAAAAAAATCCATTTATAGCCACATCAATCTCTTCTTCTGAATGAAAACAATGTCCACGTAAGTTCTTTTTTGGATTAAAGAATAACCAAAAGTTGCACATAGCTAGATCAAGTGAATGCGGCGGATATTCGATTACTTTAATTTGTTTTTGTTTAAAAAACTCAACTGTTAATCCAGCTGAATGTGAAGATGCTTATTCATTGTGAAGCATTAGTTCTCTAACATTCAGTTCTTGTAGAATTTTTGGAAGGCATTTAGTGGTATATCAGTTTGCTGTTACTGTCTTCTGTCCTTCCAACTTGATGGCTTCGACCAATCCTGTACTTCTGAAGACAACAGCATACATAACTTTATCATTGCGCATTGTTTTTTCACCATGGTCGGCATGGGATCATCTTCAAAGATCCATACTTTGCTTTCTAGACATGTTGGAATATCAAAAAACAGTATGTACATTTCATCACCTGTTACAGTTTTAGAAATGATGCGGTGGCCACCATCATTTAGCAATTTAAGAGTTTCTTTACGGATTCTGACACGCTCCTCTTTTTGATGCTCAGTTAGATTATGGGGAATCCAACGGCAAACTACTTTTTTCATATGTAATTCTTCATGAATGATTTTGTGTATGGCTGCGGATCCAATGTTAAGTTCCTCCTGTATCATTTGGTAGGTAGAGCGATTATCATCCATTAACATTTTTCATATGGCAGACACATTATCTGTGATTACTGCCGACGGCAGCCTTCCTGTGTCCTGAAGAAAATTGCGACCTCTTCTAAATTCTCTAAACCATCTGAATACAGTAGCACTAGCTGGAGATTCATCACCAAATGCTAATTGCAACAGTTGAATGCATTCTTCTTGATTTAATCCTGCTTTAAAATCGTAGAAATTCATAGAGCGAAAATGTTTTTACATCAACTCCATTTTCTCTTCTGTTTAAAATTTATTCTATGCTAAGCAAGTTGAAGTAAGTCAGTAAAAAATCGTCTTCTGTGTTAAAATACTCTGTATTTTAAAATTAAACTGTTATTTTTATTTTGTAAATTCTCGTCTGCGCATAATCTCAAAAATTTCAGAGTATCCCTCGAAAGATAAATAAAAGTAAAATATTATTTATGTATCAGGGGGACTGAAAAGTAATGTTGAAAGGACTGGAAAGTAATGTCAATAATGTTATTCCCGGATGATCGAAATGTTGTTTGAATTTTACTGCATTAAATTCAAACAATAAAATTTTTAACAAGTTTTTATTTTTAATTAATAATACAATAACCCTCATTATGAACAGCCATTTTCCATATAGTGAGATAATTTTTAACCTGAACTCATAAAAATCAATTAGTTTTTGAGTAAAACAGACATCATGCAATTTTCAATTTTTTTGCCGCAAGGAAAATGTTATAGCGATTAAAATAAATGGGAATTAAAGGACATATGGTAAAAATAAGGCAAGTATGGTGGGTAAGGCAGTACCTGCTACCCCAATTCATTAATTTTTTTTCATTGTTCACCATGCACAGCGCACTCTTACATTGTGTTGCAGAATATCGCATTATTTGTTGACAAGTGGCTGATACTTTTTGATTGATTGCTCACAATAAAAGTCTGCATTAACAGTTTGTCCAGGCTTCAGCACATCAAAATAAACAAATCTGAGAGTACTCCACTAAACACACAAAATCGGCTTTTAGGGATGTAAACCCGGCTTCGCAATATTTTGTGGAGATTGATTCATTTGGAAAGAGCCACTGGCTTTGAATTACCATATAGGACCCATTTTTTGTCTCTAGTGAACAAACGATCAAAAAATGGTTCTGTATTGTAACAAAGCAATATGCTGCATGTAATAGATCAGTTAGCTTTGCTCTCTTCAGAAATATTATAAGGGACCCTAACAACTTTGCTCATTTTTCCAATCTGCTGTAAATGTTCCTGGATGGTCAACCAAAGTTGGTTAAGAAGAGTGTTTGACATGAATTTGTGTATACTTCTCCCCTCAGCATGTCATTGTGTAATGTTGATGGTCTTCCTGATCAGAAGGAGCAAGAGAGATTAAAATTACCAGATCTGAACTTGCAAAAGAATTTTCGGTATTTATGAACGTCTAATGCACTTGGATAAATATTGTGTTTTTTGTCGCACCTGTTGTGATTCTACCTTTGCAAAACTCAAAACTTATACAATCCTGGACATGCTCTTTTGGCATTCGGCTGACCATTTTTTCCAAATTGAAAATAAATAAATAAATAAAAATAATAATAATATTGAATTATTTAGTAGTGAACAATTCACAATCCTTTTAAAATGACTTTGCCATACCTTCAAGATACATAATGAATAGAAAAATTACACTCAAACATCAACAAGCAGACAAACTACGTTATTTTCCCTTTCCTTTAATATGAAGCATTAAAATGTGCAAGCAAATTTTTCTGAACAAGAAAAGTTGCAAAATCACTAAGGAGAGACATGGCATATTAAACAGATTATACAAACCTGTTATTTAATAAAAAAATGTAAATGCATAGTGACTCTTGTGCTAATACATGCAATCATTATCAAATCAAGCAGTATTTGTTAAATATTTTTATGTAAATAGTTAATTGCAACTCTTTCAACTGTGAAGACTTGAGACAATATAAGCAAAAACAGGATCTATGTTGTGAAACTTCTTTGCCACTCCCAAAATATAGTACTGTTTGGAGAACTGTCTAAGAAGTGATATGCTGTCTTTGAAAGAGGAGTATGTCATATACACACAAAATGCCATAGAGAACATAGTTATTTAATCAGACATCACAAATGTCAGCATTTGTGAAGTTGCTAAATTTGTTTGTTTGTTGTTTAATGGTTTAAACTTTGAGCAATACCATTGAAGTGTTCACTTTGAACACTTCAATGGTATTGTTCCAAGTTTGGTTTGTTTGTTTTGTTGCACAAGAAGGTTTATTAGACAGAGACCTTTGGCTTAAAAGAGAGTTTGAACTAGTTAAACTCTGGCATCATTTCTAAATTATAACTATTAAAGCTTGAATTGAATGTTAAGCCTATCAACACTTGAACTGAAAAGTCAGAGTGCTGACTATTCTGTTGCCAGCTTGGTATTGAGTTTCAAAGATTTTGAGAGAATGATGCACTAATTTGATGTATGTCATATGAAAATGCATTTACAACATACATCAATTAGCACAAAAAATATATCAAAAGGAAATCATTTGATATAAACCCTTCAGGAAAAAGTGGAATAAGACTGAAATTGTTATTTAATATAGGCTGGATTCATTTGTTACAGCAACTTTTTATCCTAGAGGGTAATTTGACTAGATTTACGATTTGAAGCAGACCCCAAATCATGATAAATATCACTGTCCTAGGTGGCAGAGGAATCCATTTGCTTTAGGATTAAAAGCCAGAGAGCTAACTTTACAGCTTGGTTAATATCTTCTAAAGTGATTCAACCCAGGTGGTGCCCTGATACACATTGCAAGCCCAGTGAAGTGATTACTTTTGGAAACTTTCCTTTTAGACAGAGTAACAAGTTGAGACAGTAAAATCAATTGACCTACCATGATGGATAAACCTGAAAGATTTATGGTTGCAGGATTTATCTAAAATAGTTTATGACATCATTATCACACTGGTTGTATCTAAAAATAATTTTTGATATGTTATGGATGAAATTCATCTAGATATACAGAATTTAAAGATATATCTTAGCAGTTCCATACCATGTGATGCATCGAAAAACATTAACATGCAATTTTCTATCTTTAATGTTCTATTTATTGATATTATTCTGAAATATGTTATTTGCATAAAAAAGTCTTATATACCACACCAATGGCATCTATTAGTAGTTTGGAAGAACACCTTTCTGATAAATATAAATAAATTTATTTACTTTACAGTAATATTGATTCTAAGAAAACAAAATAACACATTAAAATCTTATTTGACATTTTTATGAATTTTAAAGTATCAATTAAATTTTGGCATACCAGGTACACAAATCCTTAAATTAAAAATTTTTACAGAAAAAAAATCACAAACATTTTTAATTGCATAACTTATTTTAAAAGAATTTGCAATTAAAACAACTTTAGAGTCAAATTGATGTAAATCTTTTACATTTATCAAAGTATTGGAAGGGGAAAAATTTAGAGTTGAGTTGATGTAAACTATAAGCAAAGCACAAAGTAGAGAATATTACAATAGAGTCTGCTTATTATGAATAACTTCATTTCATTTGAATAGTTTGTCATATATAAAGATATTATCTTCATAATAAAATTAAGAGATTTATGTAGTATTAAAGTAGATGTTGCTAACTTCCTACTGGTGCAGGTTTAAAAGTAGTCATATATATAAATTAAAAACATTAAAAAATCAATCAATATTTATTGAAATGTTACCTTTTATTGTATAAAAAATGTGGAAAAAATATCAACCTATTACTCTTTTAACAGAAATTAAATTATTAAAAAGAATGAATAACAACTGGTTTTAATTGTCATAGTTATTTTAAAGATTATCAGAGAAAATGTTATATTGTCACAGTTTTGAATAAAGTTAAACACAAATGCAGTTTTTCTATTATTCTCTCTCTCTCTCTTTTTTTTTTTTTGTTGTTACTATGTAATAGTTTATTTGTATAAATTATCTTGATGTGCCATTTCCATGTTACCTATTGAATCTAATATGACTTAAAATAATGAAAATATTGAATGAAGTTTCCCTGGAATTTAGATATTGCAGATAGCTTAGAAAACAGATAAATTGCTTGCTGATCATTAGATATTAAATGCACTAATGTATTAGAACTGTATATTAAAAATTGTAAAATGACCAATATTAAAATGTAATATAAGAAATTATTGAAAAAAATCAATTTTAACAACACAGTAATAAAATTTTAAAATTTAAAATATAATAAGAAAAATACAAGATTGGAAAAAAAAATATTTTCGAAGCAGAGCACACATACCTCATCTTCTAAATGTTGAAACATATGTGGAGAATTATATTTTTCAGGATTATCAAGAAAAATAACCATGCCATCTTTTTGGTTTATTGAGGCAAAAATCTGTCCATCTTCAATCTGATAGAAAATTAAATAAAACAGAATTCAATCAAATAGAATCAAATTGGTAAACTTTTTGCCGTTATCAAATGAATAATATATTTGCAAATTCAAACATATTTTTAGACATACATGACAAAAACTTTTCTAAAACTATAATTCATATAAATTTAATATTTTTATAATTTTTAATTAAAATACATAGAATTTTTTAATTGAAATACATAAAACATTTTTAATTAAAATACAAGAAATGTACATTACAGTCAATGAGATATTATATATATATATATATGTATATAGCTATAAAATAATTAAAAGACAAAACAACAAATATATTTACTAAGTTTTTTTAATATTTGTTTAAAAATAATGTCATCAATAATATTAACAGGATTTAGAGGCTGTCAAAATTTAAAGATAAAACAGTCAGTGTTTTTATAGAAAGAGAAGAATAGGGAACAAATGAAAACTGCAAGCTAATGTATTAAACATAAAAATTAAATCTCACAATATATATATATATATATATATATATATATATATATATATATATATATATATATATATATATATATATATATATATATTGGGCTTATCTTCAACTAATAGTAATTCGATTCGATTTCACAGCTATTAAACAAAGGGAGAAAGATGATGCATTTCTGTTTTGATTTCATCTGTTATGGGGAATGGCAGAAAACCTTCAAGATGTCTCTTGCAACATTTGAATATCACTTACACTTTATGAAAAGCTTCTCCTTAAAATGTAATGTTATGTTATGAATATTCAAAAAATATTTATAACACACTTCAGGTGTGGAGTACCCATTAAGTAGTATCAAAATATGTTTTTGTTTTCATTTTCTGATTTAATATCAAAAACTGCTTCTACTAAAACTATGTAATGTCATTGAATATCAAAAATATTAAATACGTATATTATGTGTCAATGTAAAAATGTACAAAAATTTCTAATATATATTGGGCTCATCTTCACATACCACACACACTAAAATAATATAGAACAATTATATTTCTATTTATAACAAATTTTTATTATGTTGCTAAACAAACTTTTATAAAGAAACAAAATTATAATTCCCATGGTTTGACATCATACAATTTGCAGCATCTACACACAATATAACACAATTTCACTTGATTCAAAATTAGATGAAATAAAGAAAAAAGTAAAGTTACACTACAAAGATGTACACTCAAGTGCCAAAAATACTAACAGATGGGGATGTGCCAATGATTGAGATATGCAACTAATAAAGAGGAATATTATGCTACAAATAGACAACACATCAAGAATTAATTCCAAACAATGTAAGAATAATCATGCTCATCTCAGATACTTCAAATGGCCAACTGAATCTCCAGAGGTGAACATTATTGAACTTATCTGAAAGGCTCTACAATGCAGTGTTCAGAGAAATATAATTACCATTCTGTATTTCAATGGATTTAAGGATTGCCTCAAAAAATTCAGAGTATGAATTGTCTAAAGGAGATTCAGACAACAGCTAAGTTCAAACCATGATGTATTGTGGCATTTCTGAATGCTCATGAGATCTCATTAAGATATTAGATTGATCTACCAGTTTTTTTTATCTACTTGAAAACTAAGTGTATTGTATTATTATAATACACTCCACTTTCCATTTTAGAATTTAAGAAGAATGAACTTTATTTAACGACATCATATATAATACTAATAAAGGCCAGTTGATTGTATCTCAACAGCCACTAATGCTTTTTAATTTTCTAAAGACTGTCTTTTAATAATTTACTGCATTACATATTTATTCTACCAGCACAATCATTTGAATCTTAGATATATTTAATGATGTTCATCATTTTACTATTTATTCTAGTACAAAAGATATCAGAATAGGGATCCTTAAAGTATTATTGCATGTGAAAAGAAACTTAATGATAATATTTTCAATAAAAATTTTATAATAGTTCAAGACCTCAGGACTATAAATGAGAATAAAACACATATTAATAACAATATCTAAAATATTTATTCGAAATTTAAATGGAAATGTGCACATTGGAATACATCATATAAATTAAATTTATCACATTTTTCATGTGATAAATTTTTGAAAACACTGCAAACACGTATGATGTTATTTTAAGTTAATCTTAACCAGAACTCTATAAAGAATGTAAAGCAAATTGTAATGTTTAATAAGTAATTATTCACAAATCAAGTAAACAAATCAATATGAACAGGTTAATCAAATAGCTGTTATTATTTCTATGTATTAATTAATTACTTAAATATTATTTAAAAGAAATTTGTAAATATTATTTAGGTATTTAATTAATACATACAAATAATAGTTTGGTATTGATTGAAAGAAATCAATAACCAAAAACAAACTTTCCCAGAAATTTTTATCAAGTAGAGATTTTGAAATATTTTCGTCAAAAAATTTTCAGCACTTTGAAATTATTTTTGTTAAAATTATCCATTAAGAATATGCATAAACACTCATTTTTTTCCTCTAATATAAAATATAAATTAGCATATTTCAAATTATTCTATTTAAATTACATAAAAAAATCATCATTTTGATTGCTGAAAATGAATAATTAACCTATCTTGTAAAGTATTCAAATTTATAAGCAAACTCAAATTTTTAACAATTTTAATTTAATGAAACAAGACCTTTTCAAGCTTTTGTAAAGCAAAATATTATCCAAATTTTAAAAATTTGAGCATTAAGTTATTGTTTAACAAATTTGTAGATTTAGAACTATATTTTCTTTATACATAATTTTATGTAAACAAATTAATTTTTTTTATTAATTTCAAATGGAAAAACCCTTCACTTTTTATAATTTATTCCTTAATAGTAATAGTCGCTTTTCTTAATCATATCAAATATTAAAGGGAAATCATCTGATTTCAATTTAATATACATATTAATTTCAATTTATATTATGTTTAAACTTTGGAGACAATTTAATTATACCTTTATCTTTCAGGATTCAGAATTTAAAATAATAAAAACTCATGTCTTTCTACACTGTTTCAAGCAATTCTTATTAATCACCATTTATGAAACAAATTTTGCAATATACACATTTTACTACATAAATGTCAAAACAGCAATGTTTAAATTATTTCTTACAATGTATTCCATTTTTAGGAATAAGAACTTTCATTACTGTATTGCAAATTTAACTCAAAAATGTCATTCAAATCATTTTTATAAATTTTCTATTTCATCAACAAAAATATTAAAATATATACCATTTTCAGGACATAAAATTCTGCTTCTTGTGGTCCCGATAATTGTACACGATTAGCCATGTCTGTTAGAGAAAGAGTCAAAAATGTCTAAAATAAAAATCAAAGTTAATACTCAAAATTTGAGACAAAAATAAATTTTATTACAAAAAGTAGTAACACAAAACAGATATCTTGATTAAAAATATTTATTTTAAGTAAAAGAAAATACATGTATGTATATATATATTTTTTTTTTCACACATACAAATATATAAAGATGGAAGTATAATAAAATTTTAAAAATAGCCATTTTTCAGACAAGCTTTATGAGACCATATTAGTGTTCTAAGGTACTTAAAATCAATCAGGAGTTTCACTCAAACATAATTTAAAACATATATTACAATAAGCAAAATATCTAATATGTTTTATTTATTTTTTAATAGTCATGATATCATTAGCACTTTCTGGTACATTGAAAATTTTGTTACCATTCATGCAAGAGAAGTTTGCAGATAAATAAGACTTTAAAAATTAAACAAAATATCTGCTATTCTCATAGAATATATTAAAATTTCTGTAAGATCATGTTTATAAATTTTCCATTTCATCAACAAAAATACTAAAATATATACAATTTTCAGGACATTAAACTCTTCTTTCTGATATTTTTGATATTAATATCGAATCTTTTTTCAAATGGCATGCATTTGCTGCAACTATATAAAATTTGACTTAGAGACTACATGCTATTTCCTACAGGATTTAAAAGCTTTTTCCAATAAATACACACACAGACCTTGTACATATATTTATCAAAATTTTAACTGTTGAATTTATAAGAAAAATAGTGCATTTAGTAGAATATATCTTTGGTTAATACCAGTGTAACTTTTGAGCTGATCACTCTACAAAAGTAAAATTAATATAGTTTGATATTCGAAATATTTTATTAGTAGAACATCAATATTTTTATTGATTTTCACGAATCCTTTGATAAAACCATTCAAACTAAATTGGTATCTATTTTAGCTGATCTGAAGACACCAATTAAGTTAATTAAATTAATAGAAGCTTCTCTTAAAGTTTCTAAAGGCTCTGATGTCTTGCAGAATGAGATTTCTGAAGTTTTTGATATTAATGTAAATTTTTATGATATTAATAAAAACATGTTTAACATCATAGCTTTTTAATAAAGTATTTCAGTTCATTATTCATTTAAGAAGTTCTATTGTTACAAAAACTATTAAATTGTATACTTTTGTCAATGATATTTTCATTTTTAAGCAGAAATAGATTTACATTAATTTCTCTTACAAGCTAACTTATAAGGCCAAAAGAGGTTGATCTTATCCTTAATAAGCACAAAACAAAATTTATGGGATAAATAAAAATATTCCAAAACTTTACCTGCCTTTACAGCAAATAATTTGGAATTCCTAAAGGTGTCTTGTTTCTCTTATTGTAAATAAATGTAATAATATTTATACATATTTAAGAAATTAAAATGAAAATTTATAAAAATATCATTAAACTATTAATGAAATCTATATGGTAATATACATAGATACAGCAATGTACAGTGCATATAATTATGAAATTTGGACTTTGAAAAATAATAATAAATGCAGCTAATTAATATTTTAAAGAAAAATTTCAAGAATTTTTGGACCAATAATCAATTTAAATATCTAATTATGAGAGAAATCATTATTCAGTTTATTAAATATCAGTGTTTAGCATCTTTTATAATGACTGCATTGAGTTAAAACAATAGATGAAAATAACATTTTAAATAAAGTTGTTAACTGTAGATCTTTAAATCAAAAACCTATAAATGAAGGTTTGACAATAAAATCAAAATTTTAACCATAACAAAAATAAAGAATGGAAAATTTAAGGCCAAGAACAGAAAATTTTGGACAGGCATTGTTTAGTAAGCCAAATGCCAGCTGTAGGCTATACATCTATAAAAGAGGCTCACATGAGTGAAAAATAATTCAAACTAATAAATATAAAAAAAACTTTTCTATGCATGTAATATAATATCATGTTACACATGAATTTTTCTCATTAAAATTTGTAAAAAAAAGAGAGAGAGAGAGAGGGGGAGAGTCTCAAATTTAGTACATACTTATTATATAATCAGAAAATTATAAAAGTTTCTAACCAAAGAGTACAAAGATAGATGATTATCGAAACAATTTTATGAAGCATTACCTTAGTTAATCTCTGGATGTTTTTCTTATATAAGAAGGACATGCATTGCTTCACAAGACCCATATTATTATCCTAAAAAAAGGATTACATGAGGATATATACATTAAAAGCTGTTAAATATTTTACTGTTATTTAAAAGAGTTTTAAAAACTTAAATATAAATAGAGTTTTTAATAAAATAATTTAGAATTTTTTCAAATTTTTAACTTCATTTTTTTAAACATAAAGAAAAGAATATATTACATGGAGATACATCCCTTTAAAAGTTATTAAAATGTTTACTTTTAATCAAAACATTTTAAACTTAAATGTTAAATGAAGTTTAACAAAAATTTTAAAAAATTCCACATTTTTAGGTATACATTACTTAACATACGAATTTTCAATTACATTATAGATAATCGCTTGTTTTGAATTATAAATTAATAAGATTCATATCTATTAAATGTTAACAGAAAACTTTGAAACAGAAAGTCTGAACTTACTCGAACAAACACTTCGTTATGTTTATTAATTACAGATCTGACTTCAACTGGGCTATTTAAGCTATATGCTACAGCAAGGTCATGATAGGCCTGACTTAAAGGCTAGTGAAGGAAATAACAAGACATTATAATTTAAAAATTGTTGCACTAACAATATCACTATTCAAAATGTCAATTCATTTGAAAAAAATCAATATACCACTATATAATTAAAACAATGACTCAATTTCATGTAAAAATGGATTGACACAATGTAATATATGTGAAGAAAAGAGACAGAAAAAAAGCATAAAAATATGAAGAACTTTATTAAAAAATTTATATTTTCAAACTTAAATCACCAATACCAAAATATAGTAAAGAATATAAATGTCAGAGTTAATTGGAATAGCTACAATATGATTTAATTATAATAGTTAAAAATGTATTATAAAAAATTTAAGCCCCAGAGATTATAATTAATTGTATTACACGAGTTCATTATTTAAAGAATTATGAAAATTTCAAAACTTTGGATAATAGAATATATTTGAAAAGTGATTAATAGAATAAATTTCAAAGATCAAAAGTGTTTCAGATGTTAATGCATAAATAAATTCAATAAATTAATAAATTTGGAAGTTTTTCTTATACATATAATAAAACTTAAGTAATATAATTAAAAATTTAAAAAAACTTCATAATTATTTTACATTATATAAGGAATTTTTATATCAATTTTGGAACAGTTTTTCTTCCTTCCAATAACTAGGAAAAATTAATTTCACTTCTTTAGTAATTCTTACAACTATTTTATTAATACTCACATTTTGCTCAATTTCTAAATATTTAATAAATAAATTTTTCTCAGGATAAATTATTGGATTGTAATTTAAATTTCAAAATAGCAAAGTAAAAAATTTCTTGAAGAGCTACTATCTCTGAAGCAGATTTACTTGATGATGAGAAGCCAGCTCTTAATAAATATTTTCATTTTATAAGTAAATAATTATGAAGAAACAAAGATAGAATTTTGAGTTTCTTTAACAAAATTAAAGGTATGTTAACTTTGATAAGGTAATATCCATTACCTTATCAAAGTTAACACAGCTTGCAAATGTGTATCAGAAATCTATTTTTGCTTATTCTTTGATAACACACAAGTTTTTTAATCGGCAATTTGAATTTGAAAATTAAAACATAAGAAAAAAAATCAATATATTAATATATGTATTTTTAAAAATTAAATATAGATTATTAGATTTCAATAGTTGAACTTATTGTTAAACTTTAATTATTGATAATTTTTTCCATTATGGTAACAATCATTATTCTTATGAGGCAATAAGTTTTTCAGCTTTGAAATGTGATTAAGATATTAGATTTGATATAACATAGAGAGAGAAAATTGTGATTATTCTTACAGTATTAATATTGTTATTCTGTAATCTAAGACAAGTGCTTTGACAAAATGTTTATAATTGTCACTTTTACAATTTATATCATTATTCTAACAGAAAATTGTTTTTTTTTTAATACCTTAATAAATCTTCCAACAACTTGAGAAGTAAACTTAGGTAGGTTTGGAATCTGAAAGAAATAATTTCATGTTATTATTTATTCACTTGAAACTAGAATTAATAAATGAAAATGGAAAAAAAATTACCCTGCCATATAAGATTAATGACACAAGAATGTATTTTTTGTAAGCTTCAAGCATTATGTGGCTCACTGCCATACTTGGAGTAGTTATAGCCTATTTGAGAGGAAAAGAAGAGAAATAAAATAATCATATGTTTCCATAAAGAAGAAACAGATTGTTTGACATATCTACATCTACACACACACATTAGAAAGCATCTGATATCTATGTGAAATATGTATAAACCTAGTTTAGATCAATATATTTTTACTATAGCATAAACTTTCAGACAAATATTAGAAAATAAGTACATACCACTTCATAGAAATATAAAGCTCTTTCATAATTTTTTAAGCTGGTATAAATCATTCCACCATAATAATAATAAAGCAAAAAATTTTTAGTATCATATGTTCCTTTCTAAAAAAAATAAAATTAAATTAAAAATCTACAAATGACAAATAACTTAAAACTAAAGAAATTTCAAATAAATATATTTAGCAAAACATACATTAGTATTTTTTTATTCATATTTAAGTAAAAGTTAGTCTACAAATAAAAGGAATAAGAAAATGAATAATTTACCTCTTTATTTATATCTGTAATGTCAATATCTAAAAATTGTAAAGCAGGTTTCATACATTTTGCTAATAAACACAACTAAAAAAAAAGAAAGAAAGAAGTATAAAAAAAAATAATAACATATTAATAATAGATAATAGCTCTACATTTAAATAAGTTGAACAAATGTTTTCCTCAAATTTTATTAAGATATATTCATCAGTTGGTCATTTGTTTTGCAAACTCCAAATTATGTAAACATAATATACTTAATTCATGTTAATCATGGTTATTTTTTAAAAATTGAAAAATTTAAACTATTTTGAAACTAGTGTTGCTTTTTTCAATGTAAGCAAATGGTGATGATCGTAGTAATTACATTTAATAAAAGTATACTTGCATTATATGAAATATTTTCAAACTAATACACTTTTATATTTGATGTATTTTACAATATTTGAAATATTTCATATATATTAAATTATACTACACAATATAATTTAATATTATTTAAAATATTATAAAAATATCCACAATTACAAATAGCTAGAAAACTCTATTCTTTATGTGTGTGTGCACTTATTATCCACAGATCTCCTATTGTACATGTAATAATAATTTTCTAAATAATTGCAATATTAAAATGCATCCAGTATTTCAAAGTTCAAAAAAATTATAAACTTCTAATGAGATATTTTATTAACTTTTCTCAAAAACTGAAATTATTAAATACAAAATAATTTGCTTTCATATCCTACAAAAATTCAACTTGTAAAAATAAAATAAAAATACAAATATTTAAAGACACAAACTAATTATGCCAACACTTGCATATACATATTTTCTTTAATTATAACTGTTAATTAGTGTACGTAAATTATAATAGTAATTAATGTTAATTAATGTCATTTTATTCTATACTTAATAATGTATCAATTTACATTAAAGGTTACAAAATTAGAAAAATATTTTCGAATAATTTGATAGCATATAAGACCATGTTTAAAACATGTCCAATCTATCAATATTACAAAAACTCAATACTTGTATCACATTTGACAGAATTCTACTTCTAAATTAGGAATATTCTCAAAGTTATGCTAAATTTTAATTAAAAGAAAAATTAATTCAGTGTAAAAAGTCTCAGAATTATGATTAAATAAGCATTAAATGTGTATTAGTAAAATTAAGCATGTGCTTAATTATAAAATGCATGAATTACTTGATGAATATTAAAAATTTAAACATGGTATAATTTATTTTGCAATAATTTAGTATTAAAAATAAATATATTTAGAAACAGTAACAAAAGTGGAATAAAATTACTTTAATTTGGAAAAAAAAATTACTTTAATTATAAAATTACTTTTAATTTAGAAAGAAAATTTGACTGCAACTTGTAGTTTGGAGTGTGGATTCAAAATTACTGAAAACATTCACTTTCAAGGTAAGAATTTAACCCATAAACTAAAAATTAAAATAGTAAATATTCAGTAGTCAGCTCACAATCAGATTAAAATATGCAGGAAAAATTAGTTACACTATGTATTGAAAAACTTAATCATCATTCAGGGGAAAAAAACAGTAAAAATAAATTAAATACATTAAAGAAAGTTCATTATCAAAATAAATTACTTCTGGCTACAAATACTCAGACCATAATCAAATCCTGCATGTATTTAATTTAAAATATAGTATTTAATATTAATCTAGAATACAAATGTACTAGAATATAAATATTCACAAAAAAATATATATATTTTCTTTACCTGGCATAAATAAGCATGAATCGTAGTTAGCTGTGAAGGAAACAATTGTATTTTTTGAATTGCTTTAATAAGTACAGGAATTCCTCGGATGTACTGCAAAAAAATTATAACCTTAATAAAATATAAATTTTTTATATAAGCCAATTCACAATTGTAATTTTGAATAAAGAAACATTTAATTTATCTTAAGGACTTTAGAGAACTGTGATATACAGTTTTTATTATAATTTGTGCGATACAATTTACAGATTGGATATTTTTTTAAAGTCTTATTTGTGATTATTCTATGGTTACTTTCTATATTTCTATGGTTTCTATATATGAAGGCAAATTTGAGCATAACCTATAGTTAAAAGTAGACTCCAAGATACAACTATCAATTCTAATAGTAAGAGTCAAATTTACAAAATATTGCATTGAAGATTAGAAAAATAAATATTCATTTATGAGTTTTGAGAATTTCTTACATGGCATAACTAAAAAGAATTACATTTATTAATCAGAGAATTCATTTTTATATGAACTATATTCTGTGGCTAAAATAATATCATCAAAAATTACAGTTTATAGTTTCAAAATCCATTAATACCAGTTCTAATCATAATTAATCGATTTGGCTGTTATTGATCATTAATAAAATGGCAATGGGATATTAGAGTAAAAAGGGTTAAACAAAATTATATACACTATTTTTAACAGAACAACATTTTAAATGATGTGAGAATTCATGAGGATAATGAAAAATGTTAGCTAATAATTACAGTGCATAATACCATTTTTTTTTAAAATTAGTGTTAAGACATTGTATGTTACAAAAATAGTTATTTTGTAGAAATTCTTGGTATAACATACAGTATTTACTTACACTATAAATTGAATGTATTTAAATTAAAACAAATATGCAAAAACTACTATGAATCTAAACAGATCATGTAGCACATTTAAGCATAAAAGTTCTATAAAATAAGGTACACATTTCTTTACAGGAAGAGTACATATAGTAGTTAGATAATAATTTTCTGATGGACAACATTGTAGCAGCACAAAATTTTGGCCTATCTTATTAAAATTTAATGTTCTTCAATCTGCTTATATAAATAAAAATTCAATGAATATTTAGATAGATACAACAATGATTATAGAAACTGATAAAAGAAAATTCAATGAAATAGTGCGCTTTCCATAAAATATCCTATTTTGGATTTCTATGTAAAATATAATTACAATAATAAATCACTACTTCAAATATTTACACAACAAAAAATACTCAAACAAAATTATTGATAAAATAAAAATCACAGTACACATATCAATAGAGTGTAGTCAAATATAAAAATACACATTAAATTCATATTTTTAAGTGACTGTTAAAATAAGTAGATTTTTCTGTTAATTCATTGATGATTCCCTAAATAAACTAACTTGCAAACTCAAATGCTTTCTGAAATTCTATTTTGAACAATAAAGTAATAACTAAAGTAAATTTTAAAAATATATGCTTTGTTTAAAAATGTAAGTTTTTAACACTACAAAAATGTAGAATTGATGATTATATGTGTAGAAAGTATTTAATAGATGTACTAGCAACCTCTCCTAAAAGTAGTCTTCATAACTTAGTATCTTTGACCAAACAGAAGCTCAGACATGGCCAACTATCCATACAAGTACAACTTCACTTAGAAAACATTGTGATTACAATGTTTTAACGTGGTTAGTTAAAAATGCATAAATGGATTTTATATGAGATATTTTAAATATATTTTTACAAAGAAAGTGTAATAATGATTTAATTTATTAATCAGAAAATTATACAAAAAACCATATCTTCAATAATTTGTATGCAGTTTTCAATATTTTAAAAGATAATTGTCATAAAAATTTACAATAAGAAAATTAATTTACCTGTTGCCTTTCAATTAGGCTATATGTAAATAAGTGACAAAGGCGGGTAACTAAAAAGGAAAGACAAAAGCAAATAAGTCACAATAAATTTGTTTGTTTCCATTTATTTGTTATAAACCATTATCACAAATCAAGAATTCTAAATTTAAAACTTACACATATCTGGTGCAAAACGTACTTGTTCACCATTACAACTTGTAACAAATTCTTGTACTCTAAAATACTGAACATCATAATCTGGAATATTTGGCATGTTAAACTTAACACACCTACAATTAAAAAAAAAAAAAATGCCATTAAAAGCCATCAGAAATGTGGATTTATTGTTATGAAAATTTATCTTATAACAAGTAACTGTTATATTACACAAATATATTTCTCACTAGTTATATAAGCATGTTAATAGTAAAATTTTGATAAAATTATGAAAATTTAAAGACAACAGCTTTAAAATGATATGGCCCAAAGCCATATTAATGGATTACTACTCTAGAATGGAATATTTCCTGAGTTTGATTAAACATTAAATATCTGCAATTTTATATTGAGTTCTAATATGCCCAAAATTTTGTTGGCATTTCTAAAACACTTGGATCTAACAGGATATTGTTATTTTAAAACAAGGAAATTTATTTTAATGTTGCTGGTAAATCTAAAAATCCACTTATTAATCACCACAATCCATTAAAGTTTTGCTTAAAGTTTTATGTAATGTTTGAATATATTTTGTTTAATTTAAAGTTATTTTTACAGAGAGTATGATTATTTTACTTAGAAAATTTACATCAAAACTCATAGTATTTGTATGTTTGCAATTAAAATACATGGATGGTGAATGCTGAATTTGCATTTAGTTTCCCTTTTAATTTAGATTCTGAAGAACATGCATAATACAGTTGCTTAAATGGTGTATGAAAATTTAGATTAAGAGTGAATATGATAGTGCATTGGTGAGTATTTTAAGTTTTCCTGTATTAGTTGTATTACAGTTGCAATATATTTTTTATAACATAGGAATACTTAAAGTATAGGTTTTCTGCGACCTAAAAAAAATATAGGTTTTCTGTAAATAAAAAGTTGTTAAGATTGTAATTTAACTATGTTATCAAAATATATGTGTACCAATTCAATTAATTGAAAAATAAATATTTTTAAAAGTTATATTGCTTACGTTGTCATAGTTATACTTTGGATATTGATTATTGCTTTGTTGCCCTATATAAAATGTTTTTAAAATACATGCAACTGTAAGGGTAATTAAATTCTGAGCATTATTAAATCATTGTTATTTTTATAATTAATTTATAACTTTATTATTTGCTTTAGTTTGATAGTGTTACAAAGAACTTTTTTAAGCTGGTGAGCAATTGTCTATTTTATAGAAAACCTAGTCAAAATAAAAATTGATATTTTTAAAATATTAAGAGATGGTGTAGGTTTGGCACAATTTACAATTCTCATGAATGTTTAAGTTGTGTGCATTGCGTTTTTCATGTTAGTGTTAGAATGTGCCGCGTACTTAAATTTCTTTAGTGTGGGTGTAACTGCTTGTTATATTAAAACTCGAGTTTAAACAAAAAATGAAATTTGTTAACTTTTGAAATTTAGCTTTATTGCTCGGTTGCCGCTGTAGTAGGTAGCGCTACACTGATAATTTTTTAAGGTGGACGCCATTGCATGTTATATTAAAAATCGAGTTTAAATAAAAAAAAATGAAATTTGTTAATGTTCTAAATTTAGCTTTATTGCCTGGTTGGCACTGTAGTAAGTAGCACTATACTGGTGTTTTTTTAAGGTGGGCGCCATTCTTTGATAAATTAAAAATTTTGTTTCTATATATTAGAATTTTAAAACTTCTACAGTATTTAGTTATAATGAAATATTCAAATTTTTAATATTTGGAATTCGGAAAAACACGCGGTTTCAAAGCTGAAGTTTGAACGCGATCGGTATTGGTTGACGGCTATCGCGCATAGTGATGTAATTTAGGTTTGCGACAGAGCTGTAGAGTGCTTGGCGTGAAAATTTGAAATCGCGCCAATCCCGTACGGGTCTGTTGTCATTTACCTGCAATTTTATTTGAATAACACATAAATAAAGTACTCATTTAATTATCACTTGCAGAAGAATTTAAAAAAAACATAAATTTAGTTTAACACTATCCATTCCTTTCACTTCCCGTACATTAAAACTTAAATTCAAAATTTTCCTGTTTGATTTACTTTCAAAACAAAACTTCAGGCAGTCAAACTTTAACTATAAATTAAATAAACAAAAGATATAAAGAACTTCAAAGGTTATTAAATTTCCAAGCAAATTTTGTGCAAGCAACCATCAAGTTACATCACAAAATATTAAGAATGTAATTTACAGTTTGGTACATTGATCACCATACCTGCTCCTATAAATTTGCATAATTGTTTTAGTAAAAGTACGCAATTAATCCTCCCCTCTCCTATGTTCCAAACTAAAAAAAATCATTTTTGAAAATAATCTTTAAAAGTATATGTTACAAATTAAATTTAAAAAAATTTTACAATCCAAATTATATCTAATTAGCTGTTAAATTGTAAGAAAATAAACAATTTAAAATTTCACACATAACCCCATTCAGACATAAACATAGGAAAAATAAGACACAAACTTACACACACATAAAAATAAGATACGAGATTCAAAGGTAAGTAACATGCCAAATGAATAGCAGACATTGAAATATACTATAGAATCACCAAATCAATTCATTGTGGTGCAGTAATCTACAAGTTTAGAGCATTTGACAACAGTATTGACTTCTAGGAATTAGCTACATATTTTATCATTAAAATAATTTGGAACTTAAGCATTATCTTGACAACTATTTTCAGCAATAAAACATGCTGTCAAATGAAACATTTTTTATGTGAAAGAAGTATAGAGTAATATCTTCAATGAAATAAATAGATAAAGTTTTATCTTTAATTTACATTACAATAATCACAAAATTTAACAAAATATATTTCATGAAGAAAGGGTAGAAAGGATTATATATAAGTATCAATAATTTATTACATTTGAACTCATAAAAGATAGATGTATAACAAATTTATTTTACAATTACACATCATAGGATAAAAATAATTTATTTATATGATAAAAACACTTATATCCACTATAAGTTATAATTCATATAAATAATAAATAACTTCAATCTTTGTAGCTTATTTGAAAAATTTAAACGTAGACAGCTAACCCACTCAACTAAAAATCCAATTTGAAAATTAACGAAATTTTAAAATTTGGTAGATATTAACTTTATTTATTATATATCATGACATCTAAAGGTTTTAAGAGCAACACTTTTATAAACCAACAACACTTTTAAAAACTTTTCACAAATTAAACCAATTTCAATGCAAAGCAAACATTGCTAAATAATAAAATTCATTCTAGCACAGTAAACTAATGATATGGATTATATGATAACAGCACTAATTGTAAAATAGAAACATGGTAAAATTTATGATGGTTACTCAAATTATGTAAAGTTTATAGTGTAAAAAATGTTTAAAAAAATTTTTTTTTTAATTTTCCAACAAAAACGAAAGATATATTTTTATGTTTGGAAGGATTACTACTCTTCCAGAATGATTGGCAATCACAAAAATGCTCTATAACAACTTTTATATCAATGTTTACACATAATTGAATTCTTTGAAAATTACAAAAAGATAATATTGCAGTTTAAAGTGTGATGCATGAAATAAAAAGAGTACGATGCACTGGAATAAATTATAATATTTTGAATCAGAAAGTGTATAGATATTTTTATTAAATGTAATTAATTTTCAAATATGTACACATGTGAAAAAAAACTTACTAAATTTGTATGACAAATCCATTAAATTTATTATAATATAGTAAATGATACAGTATTTAGAACTATTATATTTCAAAACTTATTATGTTTTTTGTAAATTACTCAGATGCAAAATTAAGTTTCTGCTTTTTACTTACAATACTGCAAGAACACCAATGGAATGTTCTTGTACATCCAACGTTTCTAATACGTCATCTAAAATGCTAACATTTTTCATCAAAAGAGAAGTACTCTTGGAAACAAATTCATGCAGCGATTCAAATGTAACTAAAAATGGAAAATATGTATGAGTAACAATGCATCATAAAACTACACATGTCTGTGAATGAATTAAAAAATAATTTGAAACACATAATTTACCTGGACATGATAAGCTTCGAACTTTAACAATAAACTGCTCCAAGGCGGTAACCATTTTCAAGGTTTTTAATCTCTAATTCTCAGTACACCACTTTGAGTTACCAGAAACTGAGTTTATTTGTTTTGATATATTTCCGGCTGCCTACTTTCGTCTTACTTCTTCACTTGAGGCTGCTTAGCAGAAGAGTTAGATATTTTTAATCACAATGGAAAGGTTCCTACGATTGACTTAAAAATAATTTTTGCTAAAATCCATAATAATAAATAAAATTTTGAACTTACAGTGGCAGAAAAACGAAGTTAAGACTTTTTGAATCAATATTAAATAATAATAGTCAACTATAATTTATTCTTTATATTTACATTGTGAAGCAAGAAAACATTTTTTCGCTTGGCAACAAACTTTACGAATCACATTTCTGATTTCTTCTATTGGTTTTGTTGTTGATTAACATATGATAGCATAATTCGTTCTCTGTGCTTAGGTTTATTCTATTTCTGTTCCTCTCTTTAAATATGGATGATTACGACGCGTCTGACAGGTAAAACTATTATTTATATAGATGCCATTTTAAAACATCTGAAGAGAATGTATATTTATTTTTTTCTTATGTCATTTGCTTCTCTTTATTTACATAAAGCTAAGATTATTATTTATAACTTGCTGAAATTTTTACTTTCTTATTTCTTTTTTATCTCTTAAACTTTTAAAGAAAGCTAGATATAGCTTCATTAATTTGGAAATTATATTTCAACACTACTTCTCTTGTTATCTCATCAGTTATATAAGTGTTTATCATACTTTTTTTTGCTTTAAAGTAAATTAATATTTTGTGAATTATAAGAACATTATAAGTACTTAACATAATTTCTTTCACAATATTTTTCTCTTTATCTTGATTTAACTTTAATTAGAGATAATGTGGTTAATTTGTGGTTTGGGTACGCCTTTCTCGCCAAATGGGCGATAGTACTTAACACAAGTAGTACTTAACATGCGCAAAGCGTGGTAACCCTGACTATTTCATCCTAAATGCACTCCTTGTGGCAGTTCTGTCTTTTTTGTTATACAATTATATGTATATTTTTTGTTATACATTTCGTAAAAAAAAAAAAACTATTGTGTGTGTTTTCTTTGCCATACATAAAATTCGGATTTCGGTTTCATCGTCATGAAACGCCGTGTTTGCGTAGTGTCTCTCGGAGGATTCAACTCCGCGAGACAACACGCAAAAACGCGCCAGTTGGCGCCTTTTTGAAAATGCGCCAAGCAGGAGACCCAAAGAACATTTTCACCGATTAATTATTTTACTATTTCAAGGATTTCTAAGTCTTATTATATGCTGTTGATTTGGATCAATTTTTCAAAGCTTGCAGGGGAATCTTGTTTTGGAAACTCATCTTAATTGGACTAAAAAAAGCAATTCTCTGTAAATACTAACAAAACTAATTTGAGCTTTTTATTTGAAGTTCAAAACACAGCCAAATAAACTTAAAATGTTGCTACAAATGCCTTTAGTGAATTATAAATGCTAAATACCTGGGCATTGTTTTAGACTATAAATTAAACTGGAACAAGCAAATTTCCAAAGTCATCAAAAATGTTATTAGCGTAGACTCTCCTTATTGAAGATAGACTTGTTGGAGTTAAGTGTGGGACTTCATAAGATGTTTTGATAACCACCTTTAATACTTTACTCTAACCTGTTTTTGACTTTTAATGCTGAGATTCTTATTTAAGCTGCTAAAATTATTTTAACCAAACTTAGCATTACAAAGTATAATGCTATGAGACTATCTCTAGTAGTGCTTTTTCTTCACCTGTTCATGCCATGGAATTGCTGACTGTCATTAGGTGCTTACATGACAGACATCTTTACACTACTGTGACTCTTGCAGAGATATTGCTACAAAAGAATGACTTCTTCCCTAACTATTGCCAAAGTGTCCTTGAATTGAAAAAATAGAATTCTTTCTTTTCAAAACTCAAAAAATCTTAAGATTCTTTGTATATTCCTAAACCATCTATCTTTTCGACTACAATGATATATGCTACTCCAAATTTTTACCTTGTTCTTCCTGTTCAAAATGGGATCTCTACCCAAAGGGAACTTAAAATTGCTTCTGTTGTCATTATTGATGAAAGATATCCAAATGACACCTGGGTTTTACTCTTGACACCTGCATATTTACTGATGGTTCAGCTGAAAGAAATACTGTAATGGCAGAAGCCAGTGTCTTTCAGCCCAAAGTACCTTTAGACTTAAATGCAGATAATTTTAATGGTGAAATATTTGTTATCTGCCTGGTTTTCTGGGGAAAAAAAACTTGTTCTCTTTATCAACTACTAAGCTGTGATGCACACACTATCTGTAAGTGCGTTCCACACCCATTGAATTCGAATGTAAAGACATTATTAGCATTGTGCTATGTGCTGAAAGAACTTTTCCTACAATGGATTCTCAGCCATTGTAGCGTATGGGAAGACAAACAGACAGATAAACATATAAAATAAGCATCAAACTTAAATTATTCTCCCCTCACCCTATCTTGACTTCTAATCTAAGAAGTTTAAATCTCTCACAAGCAAATAATTATTATTTGTCAAAAAATTTTCAAACAAAATTGCAGCTACTTATAAATTGTTATCGGCCTTTTTAACATCTGGCAAAAATTCTCAGATCCATTGGAATCTAGTCTTTTCATTTCCTAACTGGACACAACTATTTGCTGGCACACTTGTACTAACATTGTGTGCTCTTCGTCTTGAGTTTTATGTAAAGACAGTGTTAACATAGATGGCCTTCACCCCCTGGATTGTTCTAGTTTTTGGATGGTTGTGATTTTCCTTCATTTAAGACACTTCTCTCTTGAAGATACTTAGCCGAGCTGGCAGCCGAATGGTTAGCGCTCTTGCCTTCGGTTCAACAGTTCGTGGGTTCGAATCCCACCTTGGGCATGGATGTTCGTAGTGGTTCGGAATCCACTTTAAACCGTAGGTCCCGGTCTAATTAGCCCCCGTGTGCAAAAAATGACCGTTGAGCGACAAACAAACCAACCAAACCTTGAAGATACTTAATTTTTGTATTGGATTGTAAGACTTTGTAGGCTCAAGAGAATTTCCTGAGGGTTGTAATGAAAAATTTTTCCATGCCTTTCTTCATTTTGATTTTCCAAAATGTAGAACCCTTCAAGGCTGAATAAAATGTCTGTGCACCAGGATATTTTCTTGTTCCAGTTATTTGTGAATTATTGTTTTTCTTTCCCATTAATTCACACAGCATCTCTACTTAACTGGTAAAGCTCTTCCAGTTAAGTAGTCCTGCTATGTGAATCTTCATAATTTAGAAAGAGGGACCAACTTAAGACTTCTCAATACATAACTTACCTCTCATATAAATATCATTTCACTTGGAGGACATTGTAACTATGACATGACATAGCCTTCTTACTGAACATACATTTTTGGGTATAAGTATAGATTGGAACTCACTATCTGACAATAATAAGGCTGTCATCCAAACTAATCGGATTATAGTTCCTCCAAGGGAAAGGGATTATCTGTTTACTCAACTTCATTATCTCTTTTAACTGGAAAGTGGACAATCAGTAGCTAAACTAAATGCAAATATTGCGACAATTTATCATGTTTATAGTTTGCCTTTTATTATGTTGCTGATTAGTTTCTTTTACTAATAATTTAATGACATGTAAGATTTTAATTGGATATAATATATTTGACATCTTTAAAAGTTTCATAATAAACTTAAGTTAATTAATATACTGATTTTTATAAGCTACAATTACATCCTGCAACAACATTTATTTGAAGTAAGTAGTAAATGGAATTTACTAAAATTTTAATCCTAATTTGAGTAGAATATTTCTATTATATTAATGTAGAAATCTCTTTGGAGAGCCCTTATATTAAACCATGCAATATTTTTGTTAAGTCATGATTTACACTGCAGTAATAAAAATATTTATACTATAATAAGGATTCTTTTTTTTTTTAATACATTTTATTTAACTGATGGGAAATAAGCTAATTTTAAATTTTTCATAGGATAATAAAAGAATGCTAGATTCTATATTTTGAGCTTAAGATATATATATGCAAATATATATTTTAATGTTATTAAAAAAAGCCTTAGAAAATGTGATATTATTTATAGAATGGCTATAATTTCCATTTTTACATTTAATTCTTTGCTTTTTTGTTTGAGATGTAAATTTCTTTAAGGATTTAAATGTTTTAATTTTTATGAAATACACTCAAATGATATATTAAATTTTAGTTTCATTAGAATATTGATTATTTGTGAATTTTACAAAATTCTGGGTACTTACGTATTATTGTAACCAGGTTGGCGCGATTTGTAAGTTTGAGTGAGAAAGTATGAATAGAAATAAATTGTACATTTAATTACAGATAATTTTTAATACAGTTTTTTATATTATTTTGTTTTAAAATATAAAATAGCAATTAAACCCTTCCGGTTTCAAATTTGAATAAGTTGCAGAATTATTTTTTCGGTGGAAATATTTTGGCTATTGCTTTTAGCACTGATTGAAAATCGTCTTCGCCATTAACAGCTTGAGTTTGGCGCCATATAAATTCGATAAGGTATGAGTTCAAGATGACGACGGGCTGTTCAACTCTGTTTTTTGTTGCGCCATTTGGCTGAGTCCCACATGCGTTCTACATATTGTGAGTGAACGCTCGTGTCGGGATCCACAAAGTTATATTTGTGATAAACAGTTCCATGCAGAAATCCAGCAATTTCCAACTCACATGTCTTGTATCCTTTCCAGCAATCCGAATAAATGCTTCCTTCTTTGGTATTTTCGCAAATTTTTTCCATGAGATTAACGGCGCTTCTGTTAGGTACAGTCACCCAAACAGTCTTTTTCGATTCTCGGTTAATTCCGCCGAAAACCCATTGCCCATTGTGGTAGTACACGCCCAATGTTATACGTTCTTTCGGTATAATTCCATATCCCTGTAACAATTCAACAACATCTCTTTCACTCGCTGGTAGATCCTAAATATCCTTAGTTAACGTATTTCTCGGCATTCAATTTAACCAGTAAGCAAAATAATTTCTTTACGAAAAACCACGTATAATACGTAGGGTTGCCATAAGTAGAGTCGCCAAATTTGGTGATTTATGCAAATTTTGGCCTGGTTACGTTAATACGTAAGTACCAAATTCTGTTATAAGTCAAAATTATTGATGATGCTGTCTATGTCATTAAAACATTTAGGATTAAAATTTGTAAATTAAAATATCTAGAATGTAGTGAAATTAAACAAATTTCATCATCAAAGAAATAACTTGAAACTCCTAGCTGAGTTTGCAGTGTAATTGTTTTTTAACATATTTATGCTATGGTGTTTTAATATCCTATTAAAAATATGAAAAAATTATATATACTTATATTCTATCTTTTAGTACTTTATCTTGACTTTTTTAATTCTGAATATAGATTTTAGTAATACTAGAAAATTGCAATGCCACCTAATATTATCAGTTATAAATTTGTTTCCAATTACTTGAAAAAAATTGGAAATTTGATTGCTTTTCATTTAACCATCCAATATAAAATATTTTAGTTTTTTATTCATAATCGTAAATTTAATAGTGTGGATAATTTATGTACTTTAAATTTAAATTAAAATCGTTTTCAACTCACAAAGAATTTTAATGTTTAATATTGCTTCTTTCTATTTTACAAATTAAAATTTATCTAATGTCTTAACATGTCTTTAAAATTATAATAGTTATGTGAAAACTTAATTCACACACACAAATATAATTAGGTTTTCACATAACTATTATAAGACTAGTTAAAATATAATAGACATTATGTTTTCTTCCGTATAAAATGCACTAATTCTCTGCTTAGAATAAATTTGCTTAAAATACATGCAAAATAAAGATGTGCTTATTCATAAGAAACATATCTTGATATTTTATATTAAAAATATTCACATTTTGTAGTTAATAATTGTTATTAAAATTTAATTTTCTTTCAGGGAAATCATGAAACATTTGAATTTGTTTATCATTAGAGAAATATATGATGGTGAAAATGCTCATGAATCATTTGAAAATGAATTAGAGCGAGCACTAGAGGCACACTGTTCTTGTATTGTCATAGAACCAACAAAGTTAGGAGAAGACACTGCAAGATGGATCTCAGTTGGAAACTGCCTCCATAAATCTGCTGTCTTAACTGGTTTTGGCTCAATATTGTCTTGTTTATTTCTTCCTGATAAAGTTTTTATTTGTTTTCCACTTAGTGGTATCAGCGTTTTTTGTACCGGTGTGTATGCTGTATCTTGGCAAAGTGATCCTTGTTGTAAATACCAAGTGGAGACTAATCCCAGGAACTTAGAGAAGATTCCACTTCATACAGTTACTTCGTCCTCTCCTGTAGTCTTGGTTCGGAAAGATGACACACATAGAATAGTTCTACACACTGCTATGACAATACTTGCTGTTGCCTTTTGTGCATTTAGAATATATAAAAATATTAAGTCTGTATAAAATATATTTTTTCTATATAAATGTCCACTGTAGTGTATTTTTGAAGTTTTATTGATATTAAAAAAAATTGTGTGAGCCACAGAGATACCAAAAATGGTGAGATTACTCTCCTAATATCAGTTGTGAGTCAGTGTTTTCATTTTTGTTTATTCAGATTATATCTGCAAATATGTATTTTTTATCTATTCATGCCGAAAATTATTTGAATATATAAAATAGAGTTCTTAATATATATATATATATATATATAAATATACTCATATTTGTATATAATTAGTTGAATTAGTGGTTTCTAAACTTTTTTCAGTTAAAGCCTTGTTTTGTATATTATAATTTTTCTGCATTTAAATAAAAAAGAATAGGTTTATTGATCAATTATTTCATGTATCAAATAAAAGAACATATTTTATAACTATCCCTCTAATGATTTTCTTTGTATTCAGATAATACTATTTTAATTATTTTATTAAGTTTTGAAATGAATGTAATAAATAGTAAATGATTATGATTTCCTCAGAAGTTGCTGTTTGTAGCTGTGAAACCACTGAGTTAGAATGCATTTTGTGTTGTACTATGTTTTGACTGTGAATCTCTTCCCAAAGATTAGATGCTTTTTATATTTTATGAGGCATTCTTTAGTTTGCACATGTCTTTCAGTTTTAATTCTTGAATGCTTCAGATGTTGATAGTTGATGTTTTGGAATGGTTTACTATATTAGTGCTATTTTCTCAATTCTTTAATTTTTTTCCAGTAAAATGTAAAATAATTGACAGAGATAAATTGCTTTATAGTTTTATAAATAAAAAAAATAGTCAAATCATGATTATTTTCTCTAACATTTTATATTAAAATGAAATTATATTTTTCAATAAATTTTTACTTATAAATCTTTTGAATATATTAGAAAAGTGATGGTGTTATTAATGGTAACATTTTGTGTCTCTAGTTTATTTATTAATCAACTAAAAGTCATTAAGAATCTGAAATATTAAAATTTTTAGTATTTTCAAGATTACATTAAATACATTCCTGCTTCTCTGTTTTAAAGAACAATTTTTCATGTTTATGTGTAAGAAATAACAAGAATTTTCAATGCATAATCTTATTAACAGTGATGTTTAAATTTTGTTAAATGGAAAAGAAAATGAAAAATTTTTATTTTGAAAGAAGTAAATTTTTTTATTGTATAATTTTAACATTCATTCTGATAAAAAGTTTTTAACAATATTATTGTGACAATTGTTTCTTCCAAATAATGTGATATCTAATAAATGTTCTGTCCTTTGAAATGAAGTTGTAGTGCGTTAATTAATAAAAAAACATTCTCTTTATAGAAGGAAATATATTACTATAGAGCTCAAATGAATCACTAAAAAGGAAAGGTTTATTGGAAAAGTGGTACTCTATTGTCATTGTACAAAATACATCTCATTCGCAGATCGCTTATTATTTCTCGCTATTAGTACACGTAGCAGACTTGCTAATGCAACAGTGTCAAGAAGAAAATAGTTTACAGCAACTTTCAATGCCTGAATTTTGATGACATTGAAAAAAAAAGTACTAAGTGTAACAGCACCGGCGAGGAAAGATCATTGGTTAAGCAATTGTTCCAAATTGTATCAACATGACTGACTATTCGAATTCCAATTTCCTGCAAATCTCATTGAATGTTTGAAGGACAGTGAATTTCTTATCATTGGTCGTTCGGTGCTCGATTTTTATTGTTTTATTCTTCGAGCATTTGAACTGCACATATTTAATTTTAACAAATTGTTTTCTGCATACGCTTGTTTAATGTTTCTTGATTTCTTAAAAGAATACTCAATTTTAGTGCTATATTGAGTTTTTTAATTTTATATTTGTTTTAAACTAGTTCTACGTTATCAAAAATAAATTCAGTAATTTAAAAAAAAAAATCACAAAATTATGTTACTGCTTTGTTCTTATTTAGGTATTTTAACTTACTCTTTCCAAGGCATGGTCTTCGGTTTTTTAATAAATGGGGCTTTTACCTAATAGAAGATCTCTTGTGACATTTAATCATACAATTGACTGTTAAACGTATTTCTAAATTGTAATAAAAGCCTGCAAGAGAAATTTTATAAAGCATTTTGCTGCAACATGGGGTTGACAAACTATTAAACCTCTGGGGTTAAAGAAATATTCCACGATTGATCCAACTTCTTTCTGCGTGACATTTAATTCTATTTTCATCATCCCTTATACTTGATTATTCAGTTTTTGTAATAACTACCTGCATAAGTTATGACAACTTTCCAAGGATACAGTGATTAAAAAAATGTATGTGTATCTGTGAATTCCGCATATTTGACGGATACATATATTGATAACTATATGGCACGAAAATAACTAAACGTGGTGATTGTACAGGTGTATCTTTGCAGAACATAACGCACGTTTCTCAGAGTGGAAAATTTGATTTTAGTTATTCTTAAACAGTTGGTGAATGTTGCATTTATACTTTTTGGGTGTCCGTTTATCCAGGTGGATGCTTGAGAATTTTCGTGGCTTGATCACTTGCGATACGTCAATAGGGCCATAAATTCGTTAGAAAGCCTCTAACATATAATAGACACTAAATTGCTTACTATATTAAGCTGATGGGATATTTATTAGGTACTGTGAAATAATATCCTTTTGATAATCAAAATTTGTTTTATTTGGGTGCATTGGCACCTAAATGTAAATATAAGATTGGGAATTTTGGAATTAAGACTACGAAATATTTAACAGCCAAATATATTAGTCATGTGCGTTCTTTTCTGAGAGGATTTTTCTTAGAAAAAGGTCAATATTCAATAGTAAAATATTAATATTAAAATTGTAGAAGAAGGTAGCACTACATCTATTACCTCATTTATAGTAAAAAATATATCGTAAAATTTTTTAAAAAAATGAGTTTAAGAAATGCTTTAATTTTTTTCTTGTATTTTCAATGACAACTTTTATATATACGAATATAGTCCATCTTTTCCGGCGCCTTTAGTTCTTCGAATGTTATTAAAATTTAAAGCATTTTTGTTTTGTGGTAAAATAAGAGTCATTTTAAAGATCGCACTAAAATTAAGCTCCTTAAAAGGTTTTCTAATCAATAAAGCCAAAAAAAAAAGAAAATTAAAAAATGTATACATCTGCATACTTACAACTTTCGGGAAACACACCACATATAATGAGTTATATCAAATTGGTAAAATAATTATATATCTTTAATATGTGTTTCAAAATTTACATTTTGAAAAGCATTCTATTCTAGGATTTCCTTAACTTTTTCCCTGGTGAATGAGAATAAAAAATTTATGGATTCCTTATTAAACTATTTTCCGTTTAAACATAATCCAAAATAAATCAATTGTTGATATGTACATAAACACATTTATACGTGCGTAACTGTGTACGCGATCCCCGAAGAATAACTTAAAGCTATCATTATAACCCTGATCAGGCAACAAGACCACGCTTGAGCTGGCACTATTCTCTGTACATCACGCCTTAGTGGAAGGACTTAGGACATCACAGATTTACGAGGACTCATCAACCCACGGAGCTCCATGCAAGCGCCAGTGAGGGCGAATGTAGTCACGTTACTATCACTGCCCATGGCAAATGATGCTTAACTTAGATGATTTTACGGGAAGTTGCGTGAAGTTAATTGAGTCAATGAGACTATATATTTATACATTAAACGTTCATTTTCAAGAACTTGTAATTTGTTAACAGTCATGATTTTAAGAACTAGTGATTGAACCCTAACAGGATTCTATAGACGCAATGGCAATTTTAATTTTCATTTACAAACTAAAACAATAAACCTTTTTTTCTGCGAATTCATTTTTCATCCATCTTTCGTTTGTATTTATATTTCAATTAATTTTTTTTTATTTCCTTATTTTATGGCTCTTGGATCGGCGTTTTTTATTGGAGGATTGTAAATATTTTGGGAATTATGAATAATTAACTGTGAGATGTACTACTGAGATGTTGAAATTTCGAATTTTTTAAAATTAATTCGTGTGGAATTTTCTTCCATTTAATATAACTCTCGTCTTACAATCCATAGTTCAGAATATAATCAATATCTTCAAGGGCAAATATCGTAAGATATATTAGTAACGGCTTCATGGCTTGGAATGGTCCCCTGAAATTGACATACTAGGCTCAATGCAATTCTCAATCGACGCTTGGAATGATGCTGCGGAAAAAACGTTAGCAAAGTCATTTTGATGGACAAGCTTTATTGACGAAATCACCATTTAACTGAGAAAATCAAGAGCATTTACTTAACGACTTGAGTAATAAACCATCCATGAATTTCGACAATGAAACCTACTTTTGTCTGACATTTCATTTCAGGACTTTTTGAAGTTGGATGTAGATATACTTTGTAGGCAAGAAGTATCGAATAATTAAATGATTGAAAATGTAAAAAATGCGAATAAAAAAGAAGAAAATGATTATTACACAGAAGAATAAAATGGCTTCGTACTGCGAAACAAGCAGTGATGGCTAACAAGATATTTTCAGATAAATAACAGTGCAATGTTTTTCTAATTCAAAAAAGAAAAGAATATATCGTGTTTTTAAAAATGTAATTTTGAAACAAAAAATGAGATTAATTTATGTGACTAATAAAATGAAAATAATTGTTTTTTAGGGATGTATTCCCAGTTTTTATGATTGAGAGAGTTATAAATACAGGGTGTTTCTAAATGAATATCTGGATTTTAAAACTTTATAGTATTTATTACGTAAAGCTTAAAATCATGATTAATAAACGGAGAATGAAAGAGTAATTCAAAGAGTTATAATTGCATGATTACAAGTGTTCAATGTGAGCACCTTTTCTTTACGCGGTACACATTTATAAATATACTACAAGAGAAAAACTATTATTAATTTCACTTGGCTCTTTTTCATTATTATATTGTGAATTGAGTTTATATATCCATCTTGTGATAAAAAAATAAAAAAAAACCTCTAAAATTAGAAAAAGAACAAACTATGTCGACAAATCGAATAAATCATATAATTCATAATCTATTTTCTAATTATAACTAAATGTAAAATAATTTTAAAAGTTTAATAAAATTTATAAATTTTATTGTGCCATTTGAAACTTTTTTATTTCATATACAAGTTTATTTACCAACTCCTTTATATATCATTAAAGAAATCCCATTACCTTGATGGGATTTGTTTAATGGAAATAATTGTTATGAAATAATTCTTGGTACAATTGTATAACACTTGGTAAATCAATATATATTCAAAACAAATATCTTAAAACTTTTTGAAAAAATTATAATAGTAGTTGCATTTTAGTTGATGTTTAAAAAAATGTTATATATATCACTTATAATCATTATTAAATAACAAATTTGTTGGAAATAAAAGGAGAAAATTTTACATTTTGCTTAATCACATATTCAAATATATCAAATTCAGAATATTTTAGAACAGTTGGTAGTATTTATACATAATATAAATTAATAAAAAAATGATAAATAAAAAAATTTAATTTATAAAATTTATCAATTTTTTTTAATTTATTGACATTAATGCATTTATCCTCAATTTATCTTAATTATTAAGAATTGTTTTGATATTTAATTAAACTTTCATTGAGTAATTTGAAGGTAACTAACACAACATATTTATTTATTTTTTTATCCTAAATTTTATCTAATAAAATAAACTTTTCTCAATTTATGAATGACGATGAAGGTAAAAAATAATTATCATATAATGTAAAAATATTATTCATATTAATATAACATTTAGGAAAGTTGTAAACTGAATCGTACCCATATTTTGGATCTCAAATTTGCTATTGAACATCACAAGGTGTACATCAGTTAATTAGGTAACAGAAACACCCCCACTGAATAAAAAAAGACAAGAAAATGTTCCTTGGATGTCTGAATCAAGATTAATGTAGATATATTGATAAACTAATTCGAATAGGATGAAAATATTTTTCGTGAAATGCTGGGTGTTTCTAAGCAGTTGTAAGGATATCATACATTATCAAATCTATAGATGCGGTATTCTTGTCTAAAAAATACTTATTTCATACATTAGTTTTCCTTATTGATAAATGGTTACAAGACTTCATGTTAACACGCTATTCTTTATATTCCTAGCAAACTTTTTATCTGGGTCGGTAATTTCATTCTTCAAACAAAACAATTCTCCATTTCACATTGTAAAATTTTGGAATGATAATTTCCGAATGTTAATACAGATCACTCTTTTTAGATCATTTAAAGAACTTATCAAAAGATTTTTTTGCATTGGACTTTCTAACTTAAAATATTTAATGTCGTTTCGGTTATGTGGTTACTTTTTGAGCAAGAAGAGTAATTCAACAGACCCCAACCCCCTTTGGTTGCGAAAAAACATCTTTTTCGGTCCTAGAATCTATAGTTCTAGAATTCTTAGTCTTATTAATTCAACCTAAACAGTTAAAGACTTGTAGTGTTTGAAAATGATAGCTGGAACAAGCAAAACAAGATATAGCCTCAATGCTTTCAAATATAAAATAATACCTCTGAAAATTATTGGTCAAGTATCGAGGTCTTTTGTTTGTTCGCTACTTCCATACTATGAAGATTCAACTTCAGCTCCATTATAAGGGTAGATAAATTATTTATGTAGCTTAAATAATTTTCGTATTTTATACAATAGAATATGCAGTTATATCAAATAAAATTGAATCGATTGCGTCTAAAAGCATTGGCACAAAATGCTCTAGAAACAGTCTTATAACTATTTAAATTAATTAATGAATGTTATATTCTAATCGGAAAAGAATTATTGTACTTGAAGAACATCATTTTTTATATAAAAAGGTATCGATACTTAATCAGAATTAATAAAGGCCATTAAAAAATGACAATTTCTTACGATGTACGTATTTCATAAATGGTTGAGAAAAAAAGTCGTTTAATATTGCATGTCCATTGCTTATGAAAAATTTTATAGCCGAGTAACTTAAGGTTGCTTTTAGTGAATTTAACATCCATTCAGTTTGTACTTTTAGGGAGAACTTTTCACAGGCCGTGGACTTTCTCTTGAGGAAATTCAGAAAATGCTCAAGCACTCAACCGCATAAATGAGAATGCAAAAAAACAAAAATGCATCATTCCCATCCCCCATTGTTCAACGAAGGCAGAGATGGAACCAGGGATTTTTTCAACCGAAGAGCGAAGAACGATTAGTAGGTCGTAATAAATCTTAAAAAAAAATTTTAATTGAATTGTAATACATCTACAAAGTACTAATTATTTTAAGAAACATATTACTGCAATATCATTTTTGGTAAATAATGTGCATATTGAATGGTGAAAATCATAATTTCAATTTAGTAATTATTAGTTTTTGTATCTACTTCGATTAGATGCAAAGATTTATATTATAGGGTGTAAAGAGATGACACACACTGTAGTAACTTAGAATCCACATTCAATTGTAGTTTCCAGTCAAATTAACCATCGTGAGTTAAAAATAACCTTAGAGGGATTAAATAAATGTTTGATGAGCTGCAATTTAAAATAATATCAAGTTTTCAAAGTACCGAAACTAAAGTTAAAATACATATTATGTTTGAAGGCTGGCGTTTTTATGCGAAACACTTTTAGAGAGAACTAGTAGTCCATTATGCAGTTTAAGCTAATTAAAATTAAGGTTTTATATTTATTGGAAAGAATGATAGAATAATGGCTATTAAATATTTGAGTTTATTTGAGAATTATCATACATGCGTAATTCTCTCAAGTCACCCAGTGTAAAAGCAACCTCCAAACATAACGTGAATGCAAAAGTCTGATTAAAAAAAGATATCGAATCTAATAATTTATTTTGCATTTGGAAAAGAAAATGTAATATTTAATCTTAATCTTTATTTCCATTTCAGCATACTTTTCTTCTTTGAGAAAGATTGTCCAGACATCGGTTGCATAGCAACAGTTAATAGCTTCATTGTTATAAACTTTCACTCATTTTTTGACCTCGATTTAGATATTTCGAATGTTGTGTGGCTATACTCTATCTATCTTTATTAAATATGCTAATGAATACAATGATAACAACTTTTTTATACACCGTTTTATTTTAAATTTCTCTTTGGTTTTAAAATTTTTAAATTTTACTGTAAACGGTACAACAAAAAGGTATGTTTTTACATTTTTACAATTTTTAACAAATCAATTTAGAAAAGTTTCATATAATAGTTCTTATTTAAGTGCTCTGTGATCAAATAACTATGTAAATAAAATACACATTCCTTTTTTAATAGCTTATATTGTTAAATAATTATCAATTCTTCAACTAAACACATGAAACACTTTTTTCACGCTATTAACTCATTTGTAAATTATAAACTAAACCAAAACATTTTGATTATTTTAAAAATTTGTGTAGTCACAATTTTCATAAATATTCTTCACCATTTATAAATGAATTCTAATTCATATAAGCTTAAATTAGCTACAATTAATTGTAGTTACAATTTTCATAAGTATTTTTCATCATTTCTAAATGAATTCTAATTGATTTAAATTTTTAATTCTAAACATATATATTAGCTCACCGAAAAAAAAAAAAAAAAAAAAAAGCGTGGAAACTAAATTGTAACATATTTTTTTTACAATAATTGTGTAATTAAATAAACTGAACTTTACTGATTGATATTTAATAATATTTATAACTATTTTGTACCCTTTTCTGAATTGTTATTAGTTTTGAATTTGCAATGTTTATGGATAATACTTCGTATAACTTTTTTTAAGCAATTTATAATCTTTAATACAATTAAATCCATAGCTAAAACAGTTATAATTTTTTTAAATAAGTATTTTAAGCAAGCGCTCTTTTTTGTCTCTCTAATAAAACACTCTATAATATTTATTTTTTCCCCTTTCAGTTTGTATTATTTGAATTTTCAAATTTTAACATTCTAGTGAATTATTAAACATTTATTAATTGCTTTAGTGCAAGCATATTAAATATTTTAAAAACAAATGTAAATTTGGTTTTTATTATGATTATTAAGCAGCCATTATTAATGTATTGTGACACAAAAGTAATCGTATTTTAACGATGATTATCTACATACACAATGGAGGTATGATAATATGATAACGATGATTATCTACATTATAAGGAATGAATGATGTTCTACTTCAGTTATAATTGATATTCAGTAGAATATCCTTTAGTATTTACAGCACTTTTTATACGTCAAGATATAGAATTTGCTTAATTTTTTTTTATTATTTCAGCAACAATGTATCTCTATTTTTTAATCAATATACTTTTTCATTAAATTTACGTTTCAATTTCATATTTTTAATTTATAAGCTCTATTTTTTTTTAAAAAAAAATACTTTATTACGTTGAATATTGAGGTTGTGTTTTTAAGACATTGGGATCATAAAATGGTTTTTAAAACATTTACATAGAGACATGGTTTAAACATGGACATAACATGGTTTTTAAAGTGTTTATATAAATATATTGGATAGGTAGCTTTTGTTTAGGACTGTTATTTTTATTAAAAGCAAAGTTATTTTACAGTATCCAAATTTTGAGATGATACTTTTAAATTATTCATTAAAATATTTGGTTAATGAATATAATTCATTACATAATCAGTAAATATTAAGTTAGAGATTCCTGATCCAAACACATACTCACACACATGGATATTTTTGTTATATGCTTCAATCTTTGAATTAACTTAATTGTATTATTTGATTTTTTCCCCTACAGTTTTTAGGTCTATCAGTGCCAAAAAAGTTGAATTTATTTACATCAGAAAATAAAACGTTTCTCTTGTATTATTCAGGCGTATTTAATTTTAATTTTATACACAAAATACAAATAATAACGTTCTATTTTGGCTCTAATAAAAAGTTTTCTTCGAACAGCTCATGTAACCTAACCGATCAGAACACTTGCCAAACAGTTTTGTATGGAATTGTGGCTGAAAAATTTTCCTAAAATCTACAGAAATTCTTACTGCACTCACAAGGAAAATTTGTTAACATATTTTCAGACTTTAAGTAAGTGATCGCATTATGGTCAATCGTTAATTACTTTGTTTTTAATAGAATTTTGTTCTTTAAACTTTTAATATGTATGGAAGAATTTGATAAATTTGCTATTTTAGAAATATTTATAAATAATTTGTCCTACTGTAAAAAAAAAACTAATTTACGAATGTTATAAGTAATTTCCCTAGTTTAATGTGACATTTCAATAAATAAATGAGGAAATAAGTAAATGAATAAGTATTAAAAGCTAATGATTTATTCAATACCACAAAGAAAAAAACACAAAAATCAATTAAAAAATTTTTGTGCGCGATCATTTTTATGATGTTATTTTTTTAATGCTTTGCCTTTTTATATTTTTTTATAAAAATTATTTATTTTTATGTAAAAATATCTTAACTTTATTCGGAATCACATGAAAATAATGTAAAAAGTTATTATACAAAGTGTCTATATTTAGTTCCCGACAAAAAGGGAATTCTATAAATTTTCAAAGTATATTTTAGATCTAGTAATTCATAATAAAATATAAAAACAAACAGCAGTTGAGTGGTAATACGTGGGACAGGGGATAGTCAACAAATTAAAAAAAAAACATTTGATTAAAAAAAAATAGTTTAAACTGCTTTCGATATCATTATGGTTAGAAATCTTTCGCCGAGTTTGTATTGAATTATAGAGGAAGTTATGGAGTTATTCTCAGTACTGGAAGAAACTTAAATATTCGCTGATACTTTAGATTTTAGACCAACAACTGACTTTATTGTATAAAACAAAATGAGAGAGTATTCATTATAATATTATTGTAAATAGAATTTATATCTATCTATCTATATCTATCTCTATCTCTATATATATAAAGAGAAAGAGAGAGAGAGAGTATGTGTTTATGGATAAAAATGTGACTGTTTTATAAAAACTTTTATTTTGCAATTCATTCAAATAGTCCACCTTTTATAGGTTGGGAAATAAAAATTACCTGCATTCTTTATTTTATAACATATACATTATATCAGGTACATCAGAATATTACAGAAATAGAAACTTAATAATTTCTATTTCTGTAATATTCTGTTACATGATAACATTTAAAAAATTTTGTAATTTCTTTGAAAAAGTTCGTATTAAAGATGCTCCTAATAAATATTCAAATTAGAAGTATTCTATTGTTTTCACAGTTGTTTAGTTAACAATGATTTTACAATCACTTCAAAATGTCGTTCGAAAACTTTTCCCTATATTGTTGATGAAAATGACCTCTACTTTTGGAATTTTATTGTAAGTTCCTGAAGGATTATGTAAATATAACTCTGGCATAAAGATTAAATTAATTCGAGATGAAATTAAATCAAAAGTTTCATGCCTATTTTAACGTGTGTAATAACCCCCCGATTTCTTGGAAATTATATTGATCTATAAGTAAATATATAAATTATTTACGCATGGTATTTATTATTAAAAAATTTCTTGAAAACTTTAAATAAAAAGACACAAAAATGTCTTTATTCGCATTTGCTAGAATTACATCGAATGCTCAGATAAATGTGAGTGAAATTTTCACCTGACTATACATTAGCAATTTGAAAAGGCTTTCTTTTCATAGAAACAAGGAACAATGACAGTGTTTAAGGAAATAAATTGTGCTTTCGTAAGTAGCGTGTTCAATATCATAGATAACAAAACATCAATATATATATATATATATATATATATATATATATATATATATATATATATATATATACAATGAATTTTTAACTAGTATAGACCCACATAGCACTATATTTTCTTCTGAATCAAGCAATCAAGCATAGAAATCTTTAGTTAGTTGTGTAATGTGGATAAATCATATGTAATTATTAATAGCTATCCGAAGAAATTTTCAAGGTAAGAATCATCTAAGTGTTCTAAATAATTTAAAAAATGAATAAAAAAATAATTCATTAAACAAGAATTTGTAAAGTCATTCTCCAACCACCCTCCAAAAAAATACAGATAATGAGAAAAAATATCCCTTTTTTGTTTATTTTAGAAATGCATCCAATAATCCCTTCAACAGAAAACATCTCAATTCTGAAGAGATATTTAAGGTAGTTTTTCTCTGAGTTCTTTCGCTGACTCATTGTGAGATAGAAATGCCAGCAGAAAGGATACGCACAGAAGTAAAAGCAGTTGAAAGATATGACCATGTCTTATGAAAGACGATTCGTATAAAGAAAAAATACTTAAAATAAAAGACTTATATACTTAAAATAAAATACTTAAAGATATTACTTAAATATTTTTGGCCCAAAGATTATTTTCTACTGAAAACAAACTTCCTCATAGCAGAAATATTTTGAGAACTGAGAAAAAACTGGTAATAGCAAATTAAAGCATGGGATTGTAGGCTGTCATGTAATTTATTGCAATGGCAAGAATTTGAAATCCAAAAAAACTGCAAAGCAAAAGAAACATTTTGATCTAAATTATTAAAATCTTAATTTTTCCCCAAAACAGTTGTTGTTGGTTAAATAAGATACATTTTCTTAAAATTTACTTCTTAAAATACTTAACAATTTTATGTTCTTACTGTCTAAGTGAGTATAATGAGTACAATACATGCATTTATCATAAAAATGTAAATCTTAAATTACTAACTTTTTCAATAATTTTATGAGGAAAAACTTAAAGATTTTACAGAATAAGGCATACCATATTAACTTACATTCTTAGAACGAAATTAAATAAAAAAGTAATTAATCTAAATCAAAATAATGTATCAGGAAATGTTTTAATGTCCAAGGAGAATATGTATATCCTGTATTATATCTAAGATTTTATATAAATGTTTCATAAATATTAGTATTAAAGCGATGGAAACTATCCTCATTATAAAACTTTAATATGCCAAAAATAAAGAACATGTATTATCGTTTTTTTTCCGAATTTATTTTATTGAATAATTTTGTTTTTGACAAGTTATCATGTTTGAGAGACGGAATTTTTGTGAAAGTTGTTTGCTTTAGAAAAAAGATTAAATAAAAATATGGCAAAGTTTGCCGACAAATGATATTGTATAGATGTATTTAATAATTTGAAATTATTGTATACTTTTTAAGCGCTCATTCTAAAAATGCTTGTATTGAAATTAAATTAAAATCATTTTACTAAAAAATTGGATTTATAATTGAAAAATTGGCAAATATTACCATTAAAAAATAATTCTGGGATTAATATAGACCACTATATATCTCAAACTTTGGAATAGGGGCTTATCAAAACTTTTAGGGGGTAATTATATGTATATATATATATATAAACAGAATTTTTTTTATTTTACTCTTATTTATCTTTGAATCCTCGTAACATTTAAGGGACTTCAGAGATTTATATGTCTCGTTATATCCAATTCTGCATAGAATGATTTATATCAGTGGCTATAATGATATAATTAAAAAAAGACTGAGAAACCTTTTTTCCTGTTCTAGACAGAACAAAAAAAAAAAGATAATTTTGCACCACATATACTATTATCTACAAAATTTTCTACATAATTCAAGCAGCACGGATTATTATTTCTTGTAGCATTAGGAGTTGTTCTTAGCATTTGATTTTTATAATCAGAAGTTAATTTGCAAAATAACAGAAACGAGATTTTAATCGGAACATTTTTTTTTTCAGTTTAAGACATCATAGAAATTTGTGAAGCAGAGATACCTCACCATTCATATTCAATGTATTGTTTCATGTATTTCAAGATTTACATAAACAAAAAATTGGATTTATCAGTAAGCTTGAATTCCTATTGAAGAAGTTAAGATAAAAAATAATTCACGCATTTTCAAAAGAAATTTAACTAAAAATTCACATCTACCTGATTATTTAATTTGGCAAAGCTTAAACCTCTTTGAACTCTCACGGAGATCTGATAAAATATTGTAAGAGAGCAATGTTTGATTAATAGTATTTAACACAATTTTTGTATTTGAATGTTTCAGAATGAGAAAAATTCGTCGGATAATTAATAACTCTCGAAGAAGATGAAAAAAAGTGTGCGACTTCAGCCGGGCAAAGTGAGCGACATTTTTTATATAATGTATACAATTATTAATTAGAGATATGTTTTTTTAAGGAAAATGTTAATAGTTGTGGATTAACGCAGAATATTTGTAGTGATGTAAATAATCATTCTCACACACGTATTAATTCTATAGAACGTTGGCTTTTTTTGTTTTGTGTTTTCCTCGATATATTTCAATATAGTACATGTATTTCAAAATTAACACAATTCAAACATCTGCCATTTATAGTTATCACTATACTTCTTCAGTTATTTATTAAAGGAAACAAATAAGGTTTAATCACCATCTAAACATCAAAGAATTTAACTATCATGCAAAAGCTCACTACCATATATTAAAATATAGCTATATCATCTAAAATCACAAAATTTAACTATCAGATAGAGTCAAAAACAAAAAATGTAATCTTAAAATTTAAAATTTTTGAAGCTCATCAGATATTTAAAATCCTTTTTATAATTTCTATATTTTTTTTATTTATTTTTTTTTATTAAACGCAGTTATGTAATTTGCATTAAATAAAAGCACAATGATTCGTAGGTTTGATAATTTCTCAAAATCGATGAGTTTTGAGTTATATCACGGGAAAAACATGTACCTTATATGAATAAAAACAATTTGAAATAAAATTTGTTGGGGTACTTAATTTATTTATGATTACATTATCATAATTATAGGGCTTATTTCCTTCTAAATATGAGTATGACGTGTTATCTACAGAAAAAAAAAACAGGTGAAAAATATTAAATTTTTTCACCTGTTTTTCAGGTGAAAATATATTCAATTGATATATAAAAAAAGTATTTTTAATGTTTAACTTGTTACATACAATACGGAATGCAACATTCTGTCACGATGATTTTTATTAAACATACATTTGTGGAAAATAAAAAACGATGATATTTTAAGAAGTATATCTTCGGTTTGTTTTCCCTTTATAATAACTTTTTACCACAGGTTAATTTCATAAAAACTTACAATTTAAAGAGATTTTAGAAAACTACATGCATCTACACTTGAAAGGATAATGGAACCACTAATGAATGAACTTCAGATCAGAGACCTCAAAGCATCAGATAACAATTTTTGTTATCATTGACTTGTTTCATAAGTATTATCATACGCCAGCAAAGTCTCCTGACCTAACCCAATATTGTTTCATAAAGTATCATTCTATGTATAAATCATATTATGGTTAACATAATGGAAATCCAGCCCAAAAAGAGTGGTATTCGTCTAAAATTTGCTCCATAGTTTTTTGCATAACCATTAAGAAATAAACATTAAGGTATCCAAATCTAGCAGACTAGTGATTTTGCTGGAATTCGAATAAAGCATGGACTACATGTATAAGAAAGAAAAAATTCGTTTTAAAACTTTATAAAGTTCTTTCCTCTAATTAAACAAATCAGCCACAATCAAGTTGATGCGCTTATGGTAACCAACTTTTATAGAAGAAAGTAGAAAAAAAATTAACTTTCTTTTCACTTTTCTGTTATATTTGATCAGTCCAATGAACTCACTCTTTCCAAAGAGTCTCTTATTGACTGAAAATGGTCAATGAATCATATGATTAGATGTAGTATATTCCAAGATGCTGACCATCCACAAAGTCTGTTGCAATTCGGATAAAAGGAATACTGGACTTATTCATCGCCAAACTTAGGAAAAATTAATGGATTCATTGTACAAGTGAATCATGTAAGTACATTGGGAACAATGTAATATGAGATGCTGACCGTCTACAAAAAAGAAGCACTGTAGCTATCGCTTATCAAACGTGAACATTTAGGAGAAATCGACACTTAGAATAAACTAGGGAAATCAAGGAAAAAGGAATCGTGTTGGGGGAATTATATATATATATATATATGTATATATATATATATATATATATATATATATATATATATATATATATATATATATATATATATATATATATATATATATATATATATGTTACACTCTGTATGTTTACAAGCTGTTGTGCATCTTTCCGTAAAAAAAGGATTCACTGTAATTAGCAGTCATTAAATATCGATATTTGAGAATAATGGAAAGAAAAATTACAGAAAAAATCAATGACAATTAAAAAACACGCAGAAGAATTGCATGCAAAAACTTATAAACATATTGTTTTTTTATAAAATAGCCGTCAATCTGTATATGTTTACAGCAAAAAGCAATTTTTTGTAGTAAGCACACATTTCAAAAACTAATGAAAATTTAGCTACTAGTGAAAAATTACAGCAATCCTTAGAAAAAATTAAATTTATCATTAGTATAGCGTGTTTTTCCTCTAAATAAATGTAAGTCAAAATTCGAAGTGTTTTTATGAGGAAAAATTTGAAGTGGGCTTTATTTCTTTTAATTTTCATTTTCAAAAGGATTTTTCTCAGAAAATGACATTAACAAACTTATGAATTATATTTAAATTTATAAGGACTTATATAAAAATTTTTAATATATTTTATTTCATCATAATTATTTCTTCTCTAGAGAGATATATTAGCTAAAGATATATTTACCAGTTTCGAAAAAACGCCACTTCATTTATGATTTTCTTTACAGTAGATAAAATCAGACCATGTTCAAATTCTTACTCGTTACAATATTTCCAATAGATAGAATAAAACAGTTTATTCATTAGTGTGTGTCAATATAATAAAAAGATTATTTATTTCACCTCAAATACATACCAAATTTCATTATGAAGAGAGTGATAGAGATAGAGAGCGAGGGAAAGCATTTTTAATCAACATAATAAACATTAGTTAATATAATTTCGTCATTCATAATCTGCAATAATGTACTTGTCACTATTTGGCATAATCTTATCCTATCATTTTAAAGAAAGACTATTCTTTAAAGAGATAATTAATTAAATTCCCTAACGCTTTGCATACTATTCCTTGTGGCTTTTAATATAATTTAATAAATATTAATTCTTTTCTCTAATTATTAAGGAATAATAAGATTGCTTGAATCAGTTTCCTTCACATGGAACTCAATTAGTATATGTAATGTAATAAGATAGAATTATTCAAGAAGATATAAGCATGTAGAATGATAAATATCTTTTTTCTATAAAATGTAATATTCTTTTCTTCTTTGTTACCTTTTTAACATCAAAATAAGTCAATGTTTGTGGAAGAGTTATGTAGTTACAAATAAATATAATTATTTAAAAATCTTAATTTCCTGTCATATTGAAGTCTTGTATGATATATTTTGGGTTATAATTCCCATAATACTCGTATTTTATAAAAATGATGCTATATATTTTTTAATAAAATAATGAATTATTTAAATATTAAATAAATGGTTTTAAAGAATACATTGTGTCCCATTTAATTTACTTTCTAAATAAGCATTGGCTTCTCGTTGAGGCTGCTGTAAGATACTAGATTTAAGATATTTTAAATATTCACAATTTTCTGTGTGCCAGGAAGACTTTTCGTTGATAATATACTATATTAATATATTACAAGAATGAATTTAGGAAAACTGGTAAGTATTTACAACTACAAATTTATATCCTAAAAGCAAAAAAACTATTGTCCTCGCTCTTGTTGATCAAAAGTAACTTGTATTGAATGTAAAACCCTTCACTTCAGGGATCATGTGTTACCTTTTGCCTCTGGTGTAGCTGTTACATTTTGCTGTCTTTAATTGGCTTATGTAATATATCAGAACATATTACTAAATGAGAAAAAAATATCTGTTAAAAGATTAACTTTTACAAAATCTGCTTCATATTGAATGTTTGATATTTAGATTGTTAAGTATCGACCATTTTTATGCTTTCTGTCCACAGACAAAAGAATTTCGGACATTTTAAAAAGCTCTTAAGGTTAAAATAAATGAAATATAGGTTTTCTTTTTTACTATTTAAACTTTAAACTGATAATGTGAATGTCTATTTACTTCTAGGCTTTAGTTGTTTTTTTCAAAATTACAAATTTATTTAAAATTTATGGTCAGAGAAAATTATGTAAAAGATAATGCTTAAGAAAATTGCTTAATGGATATATTTTTCTCATAAATCATTTACTGAATGTATGAACTTTTTGAAAATAATTTTTCAAACTTATTTTTCCCAAGTCTGAGCCCGTGGTGAAAATTTTGAATGTGCCAGACACGAAATCTTTCCTTTTTATTGGGCAGGTAAGTCTTGTTTGAGTTTATAATTATAAAGATAACACTTAAAATAATATGTTTGTTATAACAACATTATAATAAACTATACTTTACATTTCTCTTATATTTTCCTTTGCTAATCGCAAGAATTTTGAAATATATATTCATTTTAGAAAACTCTAAGATTGCATTATCCATGAATTTTCGTACCATCATATTAAAGTTAAGAATGTTAATGCAATATAAGTATTGTGGATGTGTGAGTTTTCAAGTTCAGTAGAGCGGAAACTTTACTATTTCTGTCACCGAAGATGGGAAAACGATTATACTCATGAATTTTTTAACATGCATAAGCAATATTAGTATGATAATCTTCTAACTTATTAAATGTCAAACACATTTTAGGACTTGGGAGTGATATTCTTCCCACAAGGTAACCGTGACCTCAATGTATTTTTATAATTGCATACATACAACCAGAGTGAAAGTCTTGTTCTTTGAACTTTACAAACATAAATAACCTAGTGATTGAAGATTGGAACTTTTTTTTACAATTGTTGGACATTTAAAAGTAGAGAGAATTATTTAATCAATGATTTTTTGATGAAATAGTATTACAAAATAAAAATAAAAACCATAAAATATGTTTTTGCAGTTGTAATATGAAAGCTTTTCGGATATAAACACTTGAAAGTTCTCCGAGATATTATCTCTTATTTTGAAGGGAAACAGATAGTGTTAGTAATTTGGAATTGGTAATGTAAGTTCTGAGACTGCTCAGAATGGCTATAGTGGTAAGCGGTTAGAGAAATGGTGTCGTTTGAATTGGGGAGTCATAATTTCTTTTTTTTTTTTTTTTTACAACTACAGAAAGTATCACTTAAATTATTGCCATGAATTTTGGAGGGGATGATGCATTTTTCTTACATGAAATGACTTGCAGCATCCACTTATTTAATTCCAGAATTGGTGTAAAGTTTTAATGCAAAATTTGGATTCACTTCCCTTACAACATAGACTTGGCTCTTAATGATTTCATATTTTTGAAATTTGTGTGGAATGCTTATATAGAACAATATTTATTTTAATGGACTCAATGGACAAGGATATTTCTGTGAAGCCGATTTACACAAATTATTCCTACATCTAGAAAAAATATATATATACAGATTTGATGACCATATGGGAAAAATGATGCCAAATATATGCACATTTGGATTAATGATTAATTGTGGTTTTAATCTACTGTTAATAATGATTTCTTTTTATTTGTGCAAAACTTTTTATCCATATATTAAGCATACAGTTAATAGGTATAATTAAAAAAAATTTCAAATGAAGGTACTAATTTGATTTTTTCTCCCCAGAAAGGTACTGTTGTATTTCGTAACCAAGATCTCCAGAAAATTAAGCACCACCGATGGGATCTGTGTTCTGTTCTTCAAAAGAAGCAAGTTACTTGCCCTAAAATGAAAAGGAGCAGTTTTTCAGTGACGGATGCTATCTACCTCGACATCAGCGAACATTACTGCATCACTACCACCAACCGGATCTTGCATTTCATTCACAATTCCGCCTCAGCCCACTGGGAGACCTTTAGAATCATAGGTGACTACAACACTTGCAATTGCATTGTATCATGTTTATAAAGTGATTTCATGCCAATCCTGAACTGATTAGAGTTCCGATCTTCTGTCAAGTTATTCGTGGACTCAACATACACCTCAGCCGAGGGTGTTTAATATAGTGTGAAATCTATTTTAGATGATTGGTCTAGAGCGAACTATGCCATATGAAGAACTGATTATATAGCGACAAATAAAACCAAAAATTGCTTTCATAACATAAATATCTATAGACTTATTTATTTAAAGTTTTATTGCAGATTGTCTTCACTCAAAAAATTTGAATGAGAAAATTAAATGATGCCAGTTTTAAATTAACGTTTCTTTTATTGTTGTTGTTTACAATCTCTCACCTGGTCTGAGTCCTTCAGACCAGGTCAATGAAGCCCTTGAGATGAATGAAGTCCGATTCAAGAAGTGGACTATTATGGATATCCTCCCAGTCCAATCCAAAAAGGGATAAGGTGATGCCTGTTTTTATGACATTTAGGGAAAATAAGAAACCTCTGGATACCCTCAAATATTTGAGACTTTTTTAATGCCCACTGGGAAGTAAAAAAATATATGCATTGGTGTGTCTGTCCCAAGGAGCAAAAGTCCTTTTTTTGCCCTTACACAAGTTGTTATCCTTATACAAGTGTATTAATCATTTTTTGTTGCTATGAGCCTTCCGTTTCAAGAATAATTTTAAATATACGAACTTCGAGGAGGTAGGGCTGGATTGCCTACTCCATCCCTTTCCAGAGTACCGGCCATTTCATTTCCGCAGATATTAACATATAATGGAATCCGTTAAAAATATACTTTGTACTGGTAAGAGATGAGCTTTAGTTGTTATGGTTTTATCTTCCATATGAGCCCAATTTTTGAGATATTAAATTCAAATACAGCTGTCAGTATTCAGAGTTCTTGCTCCTGCCTTTAGATGCTTTTGCTCCTAACTCTCTCTGATTGAATGTTGATCTCAATTAATTAACTTCGAAACGCGGAAGAGGAATCTATGTTGCATTTGCTTTATAAAATGTTTTTCTTGAATTATTTTAACATATTTGATCAACAGCTTATGTATCTATTTTGCTGCCGTCAATTCATATTGTGATGTCTGTAGGGGGAATTTTATTCATGATTTTCAGGGATAATTGTTTAAGTAAGTCAGGAATTCTGTCATTTTTATTAAGAGTGGTAAAGAACCCATCGTGGAAACCAACATTGGAAAGTTCATCGCAAGTATTTAAATTACTATGAAGATATTGCTACAACTTCTATATTTTTTGCAATTAAACGACTTTTATAACTAGACTAAATAAACTGTTTTTCTTTAGACTTCAGTTGCATGTCCATTTGCTTAAGTAGTTAGCAGTTTTGTTGCTCTGGTTTATGCAGGAATGATCATTAAAATATTTTATTAAACTAGCCTACCTTTTGAAAAAAAAGTTGCAGGTCTGCTTCGTAAAGGTCAATTTTTGAGGGGTAGTGTGTATGCGAGAGATGTATATGCGGTGGTGTATTCTAGTGTATATGCGAGCGTTTCTCGGATGGACCTTTTCCAATTTGTTCAAGTTAGTTTCGGAAGCTCAGCAATAGATAAGCGAACTATATTCTATAATGGGTCTAATGAGTGCTTGCAAGAATATGTTTCTTTTAATTTAACATGTCACATGTATAACTAACTTTCAGGTATTGAAAGTATAATAAATTTGGATGATTGTAGCCTTTAAAAGTCCTTTTAATGAAAGGCAACTTTTAGTTCAAATTATTTTTTTATGCATGGCCATTTCTGACAATTTTTTCTAACAATTTTTAACTAAGCAGTTCATCTTTATCTGCTATCGAGACATGAATGAAAAGCATAATATTTTCAAAATTTACATCATACAATATGGAAGAACATTAAGCGTTACTAAAGTCTTAATTTATACAGAGGCTATCACGAAGATAATCCTTGCAATCATCGCGCATCGAAACTACTTTCCAGCCAAAATCGAAAGCGACGACTTTCTCTATCAAGTTACCTATATATTCTAATAAATAATAAAATCTGAAAATTGAGTTTGTGAAAATATTTTGCTCTCCCTTTTTCATTGCGTAAATCGTACAGTCTATTTTACATTAGTATCATCAAGAAATATTCTTCTTTAAAAATTGTTATAAACTGTTAATTGTAATTAACTTACAAATAATGTTTACACACAATATTTCAACAATATCTTTCAGCGCATCTTGTAATATTTAGATATACTTAGAATCTTGGTGAAATTTATTTGTAATATATTTATTATCTATTTTTTGATTTTATTAAAACATTTTCTCTCAACCCATATTCGATCTCTATTTAAAATCACATTTACATTCTTTTTCAGATTTAATTCAGATAAAACGATTTTTTGCATTTCATCTGATATAATTACTATGGTAAAACTACAAACTTAGATCTTCGAAGAACTCGGTGTTTTTCTTCCATCGTTATCAAAAAATCTACAGAATATTTTTCTGTAATTATATATTAGATTATTATTATTATTAATTACAGATTATTATTATTATTATTATGAAAAGATATTAAAAATTAGCATGTTTACCCACTTTTTGGATTTTCAGTATTTGTTCTCACCTAGTTGCAAAATTAAACTTTATTTTCGATGTTTGGCATTTTTGTATCAGGGTTAGAAAAGTTGTCTATCTCACTACCGGAATCTGTTGTCTACTCAGCCGAAGATCCGTTAATGATACACGGTTCACATATACCATTAATGGATGTTTATCAAAATCTGAAATCTTACCTCTGATACATGGTCAATAACTGCCAAACATTTATTTAGACAGATGCGCGTGTAGAATGCAGAAACTCAATAAACTTTTAATGTTGATCCACAATGCTAAGATCGAACTCAGTACTTTCCACTATAAAGAGTGGATAACAAGATCACACTTTTGAATGAGAGGAAATGCTGAATTCAAGAGACTTCCTTGAGATAGAAAATTAATTCAAAATTAACCATTTGAAAATTTGCATATTTTAAAGCATACTTTTTAAACTGATAATTTATATATATATATATATATATATAACAGATTATATTTTTTAATTGCTTCTTTTTTACACATCATGAAATACAATGACTTGAATTCGTTCAAAGAAGAAGGTGTTTATTATCACTAAAATAACAAATGAACAGTAACCACTAGTAGTCCAATGGTCAGAATGAAGAAATTAAAATGGATCATAATAGTAATTTGGCGAGAAAAATATTATTTGAAATGATTTATTACATTTACAATTCAAATAAAAAAACTTTCTCCCTCTGTATTACGTTTTTTATTTTATTTACATTACTTTATATAAAAATACATGCATTACCAAACAGATTAATAAAAGATCTATTACCTTGTTTAAAAGAAATCTAGATCTTACTTGCCTTCTGTGCGTATTTGTGAATTCATTTGCGTATTTGTGAATTTGGAATTGTATTCTTCTGGGTACATTTGTCTTTTGATCTCCTTAGCTATCTTTGATCACAATAACATGTAAGCTTATTTTTTTGCATTTTTTAAAATTATTAATCAAAGAATTTCATAAAATTGAATGTAACGTGGTTAAAAAAACATTCAATCATTAGAAAAAATTATATGTCTCTCTCTCTCTCTCTCTCTCTCTCTCTCTCTCTCTTATATATATATATATATATATATATATATGTATATTATGTATGTATATATATATATATATATATATATATATATATGTATATTATGTATGTATGTATATATATATATATATATATATCTGTGTGTGTATGTATGTAGGCTGTATAGGAAAATGTTTTTGATAATATTTTATATAATAATTATGTTATTTAAGCTTGTAACAACTTCACTTGTGTTACAGCTATAACATTTCAAAAAATAAGTTTCACTAAATGACTGAAAGATAATAATAATGGTATATCTTATTTTAGCCTTTTATTAGAAATATCTAACAAATATGAGCTTGGTATATATGAAGGTAGGTGGGATTACACAATTTTTCTTAAAACATTGATTATTTTAAGAAATCAGTAATCTATGCAATTTGTTGTATGATATAAAAAAAGAATCCAAACTCTCAATCCTAGTGAAACTCACTAGCAAAATGTGTTCTTCATAGTCGGTCAACAATTATCTGTCGAATTGTTACAGTGCTAAAAACAGAAATAAGAAGGATGCATTCGAATTAGGAAAATACTTTAGACCAAGATTTACTGAAGTTCATTGGAAAAAGAAGTAATTTTTCAAACGATCACCACACCCAAACTGGAAGAATGGGACTACGGATACATATATTTGTAAAAAAATAGCTTTCCATTCCAAAATATTCTATAAACAATAGCTGAATCTCTTTGAATTAACATTTGTAATCAATGGTGCGTGAATAACTTCTTAACCTTGAGAGCAGTCAATAGCATTGATGATTCTAAATTTAATATCAAATTCCAGTTGTAACCTTTCTCGTGATATCAAAATTCACAGGAACACATCGTAAAAAAAATTCCTCCATTACTTTCTATTTGTTTTAGTTTGCCTTTTCTGACATATTTTACTCCGGTAGATTCCTTGTGACTTTTTTTATTGATATTATTACAAATAAATTTGGAGTGCCAAATCCTGACACAATAGTTTGTTTTCAAACACTGGAAAAATGATCGTTTGACGAATTGGCAATAGAATTCAGTAAGGCCTGAACAAAGTTTGAAGGGTTATTAGTATGTAAAAACAACTATCATTTTTTTCACTATAAATCCTTACTGACATTCAATTTTAAATTATTATTTATGCAGATTTTGAAGCATATAATCATTTTGCTTGTATTGTCCATGTTCATATTTCTTTTCATAGCATTCATTTACCATAATATGAGATACATTTGGGAGCACTTTGGCCTAGAGAAAGGACTCTGTAATTCGGAATAAATGTATACCAGTTATTGTTGAATTATAGGAGATGGATATTGTGATTCTGAATCCTTATGTAAATTTGTAAGAGTGAATACTTGAGAGTTATTAGGTTTATTTTTTCAAATCAGGTAAGAGAGAGAGAGAGAGTGAATACACTTATCACAATAATAATAATAATAATAAAACGAAATCTATGAAAAGTCTTTCTGGAGGGTCTGGACTGCGAGGCATATGGCTGCGTTTAGCCGTTTATGCAGGAAGAAATAGACATGCTGAGATTTATTATAATGTTACTTAACTTGTCATTGAAAAAGTGAGATTTAATTTAAATCCCTATTATTATTTTAGGAGTTAAGAGTAATTACAATTCATAAGTAGGAAGCTAAAAGTTAAGAATTATTGCCTTTAATTTATTTCATAAATTTGCTTTTCATAATAAGCATGGTGATGGGCAATAATTTGGAATATACACAAATGTTTATAAATTAAAAATAATCTAGAAATACACAGAAATCGAATGCCATAGGAAAAAGGCCTCCTGTAGAAATACCACACACATAATCAAGTATTATATGGAAATTACAATAAGACACCTAATGACGTCAAGCGTATGCCACAATGACGAGAGTGTAAAAAGCTGTATATAAGGATCTGTGGCAAAGAAAGAAACGCTTTCACAACCGGTTCGTACGACTCTTAGTATCACAACCTATAGATATGACATAAAGGATGCGTGTGGATGATGTTTTACGTGGTTGAATTATCGGCTGCCTGAAAAGCAGATGTTGGCTGATGGCAGTAGCCATAACTATTCCCAGGTGATGCAAATGTTAGCAAACGTTACTGTACAGGTCACCTTAAATGATAATGTTGAATGATGACTACTATTTAGCAAAAAGAACGCAACAATAAACCTATCGCTTCAACCGTGGTTTCGTGGCAAACCTGGACGGACATTTGCAACCATATGGTCTAAATGCTCGCAGGCTTGTCAGATTCTTTCAACAACTCACTGTCACACGAGGTGGAGTAAAGACCATACAATATTCCCTCAGTCACAATGGGCTTGTGTTATGTTTTCTGACGAGTCTAGCTTTTACTTGCAGTCCGATTCACATTGGATGTTCATATGGAGAACGCGCGCGCCAGTACACAGTGCACCAAGACGACATCATTGAACTACAATGTTACGGTTGAACAGGAGTGCTCGTTTGAAGAAGCATTATACTGGTCTCTGATGGTTTTACTGGTTAGATGCATTATATTGGTTAGATGGGAACGACGACAAGTTAAATTTACAGGGTCATATTTCAGGAACAATTTTTCTTTTTGTTTGGGAGTACTATGGGCGCTGAATTTGTGTTTATGGATGACAACTGCCATCCTCACCCATCAAACATCATCAAAAACTTCTTTAAATTGGAGTATATCATTTGTATAGAATGACCTGCATTCCCACCAGACTTAAATCTAATAGAGTAAGTGCTCGTTAGTCATGCTTGTCTGGCGAATCAATCACATCTTACATCTGTACCGGACCTTTGGAGAACATTGGGTGGAGTTCTCTGCCTAAGAGCATGTCAGTAGTATGATCGTCAACATGCATCGGCATTATACGACAGTATTCCCTCATATGGGAGACATAAGATGTATTTGTCTGCATGTCACAAACGTATTGTACAGTTATTGTAAGAGAGATAAGTGGTATACGTGTAACAGAGAGTTATAAAACCGTGCTTTGTATGACTGATATCATTCATGCACTATCTTTTTTTGTTATTTCTTATTTGTTTAATACATGGGCCTTGTAAATAAGTCCTGTTTGTTTTGTTTCTGCATCTTTAGTTGCCAGTTTCGGCACTATCCTTAATTTATGGACATGTGTGTGTATTTTAAACCACAAAAGTTCCTTTTGGAAAAGCACTCTTATTAAAAAATTATCTTTAACAACGACACATAAAGTACGTGTACAAAATATAAAAAAAAGGTATTAATTTCTTAATCACTATCTTGAAATAGAGTTTTTGAAGATATAAAAAACATTTCATTTTAAATTTTTAGTAAAATGAAGCAAAATTTTCCTGATTACTTCATTTAAAACTTAATTATTTTTAATTTGATAATAAATGATGCATTTTTGTTTTAGATATGCCTACAATTCCAACATGCCTTGAGAGTAATTTTCAAGAAACGGTAAGTAAAAAATATTTTGGTTTAAAATTAATTATCAAACCTGAAACTTCGGAAATGTATTTGATAGTTTAATTAAATATTTCTTTATATAATGTCTAACAACAAATCTTTGAGCATCCATGCAAACAAGGTAATAGGCTGTTAGTTGAAACATCAAACCTATCACCGATACAAACGATGTGAGGTGCATTCATTCGTGTGCATGAAGACACTCAATTCGAAGCTCTCAGATCTTGGGAAATTTGTGATCCCAGAGATCACAGAAGAGTATCGAACTTGTTAATTGAAGTGGGATAACCAACCCAATAACAACTGTTAACCCAATATTGACACCAATATACGTGAATTTCAAGTGAAAAATAAATATGACTATCGGAATGTAGGCCCACCCACCAAGCCTACAAAAAAGTCTTTAAAATCAAGGTATCTTTTCAGATCGATCCTTGAAAACAGTACCATGTGGTTCGCTCACATTTTATTTCATTAATTCAGGGCAATTCAAACAGGTATAGGGAAATATTATTTCGATAAATATCCTCTATAAAAAAATTCATTTGTTCAGTTGTCACGGTCGTGTGAGATCTCTCAAAACCTTTGATCTTTAAGTGCAACAGAGTTGTTTGACTAAGGTAATGCAAAGACCAGCAACAAGAGAGTGTTGAACAGATAAAATAAATGGCCTGAAATGATGAATCACGGCTAATCACTTACCACGTTTCCCGTCAAATCCATGGGAAAGTTTGAGTTTAGTGTCTACCTGAAAATATCTTCCTATAGGAATATGTTGTTCTAGCTGCGAATTTGTCGTCTTTTATTAAAGAATATTTCTCCTGGTTTGACTCCTAAATCATAATACCCGGTTGTTTCAATCTATTGATTTACCAACTATTCTGAATGATTAAGTACTTCTTATGTTGAGGCCTTTATATGGAATAAGTTTTTTTAATTTTCGAAACGATAATACCAACTATCATATTGCGAGGTCCATCATAGCTTAGAATGAATCGAATGACATTTGACACTTGGACTGACCGGCGGAAGGCCAGAATGTTAGCGATACTGAGAATTTATGGATAAATTGGAGCGTCGATTTAAAAGGTATTCCCCGCGAAATCAAAGGGGGAATTGACTTATCTTCTCCAAGGAAAAGTGAGGAAATTACATACCACTGTCATGCAAAGGTTGATGGTAAGTACGTCCTGAAAGGCTTCAGAATCTATTGATATTAATAAATATTATTTGCTTTTTCTATTCCTGGTGTCCAAAAATGTATTGCTCAATACTGTTTTGCATATAAAAATATATGGGGATGCTAAAGGAATATGAATTTTTTTTATTTTGTACGCACTTACCAGTTCTTATTATATATAACTGTTAAAAATATTATTAATATTGCTTTGGAATAAAAGAGTTTGCAACAAATATTTTCAAATTTTCTCCGTAATTAACGTTTAATAAAATATTATTTGTTATTAACGCTTTCTTTTTTTCCAAATTTTTTTGCGAATTTAATAAAATACATTCGAATCTAATTTAATACGTTATTAATTTCAGTTGCTTCGCAAAAACATTAATATAAAAGACAGCTTCTTAACACACATTCTGTATTTCTAATTGAAATTATATTTATAGAAAGCTATCCTCATTCAAGCTAAATTTTATATAAATTTGGAAAGGAAAAGAATGCTGTAAGAAATATATCTACAAATGCAGTTAATGATATCATTAATCCATCAAATCCTGTTACTTAAGTAAATTTATAACAAAGTATAGTATATCAAAATATTCATTTTAACCATATTCTCCAATCAAAATATTAAACACACAATTTATTCAGTATATACCAACAAATTAAGCAGTTTTTTCTTTGATATCAAGACCTTTTAACTCATGAAACCTCATGCTAAGACTTCTTTACGAAATCTTTTAAGAGGGACTTTAAACTTTTTTTGCTCTTAATTATCTGCATTAACCGATAATTTTTTTTTCTTTTCGACACTGAAACTTTTACTATCTGTTTTATCGATTTTATCTTAATAATGAAGGAAATTATTGGAGCCTGAAGTTTACTGAAATGGCTAATATATTCAAAACGATTGGCTCTTTTAATTGGAGCCGAAAGTAACATTTTTGCCGTGGTAATGTACAATGAGATATAGTTTTCTTAAGGAATTTCAGAAATTCTAGTAAACGCTTTACTTTTATTGTATACTGAAAACTTATTTAAAAAAATATATAAAAAGTTTGGTTGGGTATAGGTAACACTTCATAACTTACTGATATTTAGTACACTTAAATTAAATCTAATTTTTAAAAGAGAATCTGAGAAATTTATTTGTGGGTGTTTATGTACAACTAGGAGAGAACTTCTGGTATTAAGGCTCTGTAAATTAATGCCGTTATTGTTATCAGTTACAGTGAAAATGAAATTTTAATCTGCTAAAAAAATTAAAATCATTCACTATAATAACTATGGTAATGGTTTAGTTTATGAGAGTTCAATGAATTAATGATTTTACTAACTGTAAGAAGAGCGTGGTTCACGAGTCTTTTCTTAAGAGTAACAATAATTCTTCATAAAACTATAATTAAAAATAATAATTCTCATTGGCTGCTTAAGAATCAATCAGATGTAATCACTCAGCAAAAGCGCTGAAATCATTTAAATCAGTCAATAAATCTTATTGATGATACACGTGGCTTCAAAAATTAAAGCTTTATTTACTTACTTCAGGAAAAAGATTCAAGTCATTTTAAAATGAAAAAATAAAAATAAATTGTTATTACTTGTTATGGCATTATTTAGCAAATATATATTACAGATATTTGCTATTAAAATTACTGTTATAAATAATAATTATAATTCACACTATTAGGAATCGCGCGCGCGAATACAGGACGATATTTTTTTTTAACTAAAAATTACATTTTAATGAATGTCTTCAAATTGCGCCGAAATTATAAATTTCTTTTTGAAAATTTGAGGAAACAAACCAATTTTTCATCTATAAAATAAGTCTGCAGATTTATTACAGTTATAAGAGAATACCTAACATATATATCTGTGAGTAATATATAATTATCCTTTACTTGCACTTATTTAATGTTTTATAATATGAATATTGTTCATTGTTATAACTATTTTTATAAAATATGATTAATATTTGCGGTATTAAGAATCTATCTAATAACATTTCTAAACTAAAAAATAAAACACTTTTCTTTAAAATTAATCATTGAGTCAAATTATGGACATATATTCAGTTAGTTGTGCTGTTGCTATTATTCTCTACACAGGAAGAGTAGGACTGAAAAATTTTCTAAAGTAAATAATAATGTATAATTAATCTTACTATAATAATTATTATTTTCTAAATTACTTAAAGAATAACTTTTTCTCATTATTATCATTACTTTTATTATATTATAAAGCAACTATTTTTCTCAATAATAAGAATAGAATTCGTAACTATTGTAAATTAGCAATTTTTATTCTTAGTATTTAATACTAATAAATTGAGAATTCATAATTTTATTCACCATAATATAATAAAAATAACGATGTTACTATTCTTACTATTATTAAAAGGGCAGTTTTTATCATAGTAAATAAAATAGCTATAATATTTTTTACCGCAAAAGTAGAGTTCATTACATTTTGAAAATATAGAATTAAGCCTCAATGAAAGACACAACTTTGCCGATTTATTGACCCATATATCTTCTATAAAAAATGCTGATACACACTATTATTCGCTAAAACACTTCACTCATTTAAACCAAAATATATCCAAAGACTAATGAGTCAACATCTTTGCACATTACCAAAAGGAATGTGAAATAGGTTTGATTAATTGAAACTATAGTAATTATGATATAATGTAAAAGATTTATCATGTGGTGACTTATCATGTTCTGATCTCTCTAAAAGTTAAAATGTAAGAGTTGTATTTTTAGTTTTATTTTATATATTAATGTTCTTTTTAACATTTGTTGAAAAACATTGTGTTTCAGAACTGCCATATTGCAAAGGAGTTATTTGTCGGTGATCATGAAGGAAACATTTACGAGTTCATTTTTTTCTTCCCCAGTACCATGTTATTCTCAAGAGAATTTTCTTTGGGAATTCAGGTTATCCGTTACGTGGTAAGATATGCACTTTTTAATTCATAATTATTCCTCAATATGTTTTTTTGCAAACATATTTTTAAAGTATTTGAAATGTAGATGTGTGTGACGCTCTTAAGATTCATTCCTTAATTGTACTGTTTTTTATTCTAAGGACTTGAAATATCATGAGAATTTTGTCCAATGCAGAAGAATGGAAGGCGTTCACTCTGACCTCATCAACAAAGTTATGTTCCTTCCGTTTAAAAATATTCTGATATCCAATTCGAAACTTGACACCAAACATTCGCTTGTTATTCAGAATCTACATGAGAAAAGTGCCTTTCCTGTCCTCTTCTTGCATTCAAAGGTAAATAAAAAATTAGTTTGGTCAAAGTCGTTAGCTTCATATTAAGTTTACTACAATGTCAAATTTCTGCAGGTTCTAACAGAACCTGCCGAAATGAATGGTTTGATTTGGAAAATGTGATACTCTGGTTGGGGAAGCATTGTAATATATGACGGTCGAGGTGGCCTGGTTGGTTAGGGTGTCGTTCTCATTATCGGAAGGTAGTGAGTCTGAATCCCGGATAAATCGAAGATGCTGGAAAGAAAATGCACACTATAAGGCACAAAAGTGATTTGGAATGGCCATAAGCAGCTGGGAAACTGATTATATGTTAAAAGATAAAAAGTATTTCTTTGTGATGCTTTTCATTACATAAAAATTTTTATTCAAGTTGTCTTATAAAATAGTACAGCTGTGGATTATATCGCCATATTCAGATTCTTTATTTACGTAAAAGTGCATATTCAGGATGTCAAGATATTAATAGGCAGTTTCTATTAAAATCTTGACATCCTGAAAATACTCAATTCTATCAGGATCTAGTGGATATTGGTTGGATATTATGCATAAATTTTTCCATGAATTACAACATATAATTGATTTCTCTATTTTACATTATGTATGAATGTCAAATGAATATTTTAATTTCTATGAAGGTGAGCTAGTAGCTGAATGGTTAACTCTCTGACTTTTAGTTAAGCAGCTCATGGATTCGAATCCCACCTTTGGTATGAATGTTTGTATTGATTCATATTCACTTTAAACTATAGATCTTGGTCTAATTAGACTTCGTGTATGGATAACCACTGAACGAAAAACAAACTGAAATGAAAAAGTAAACTAAATATTTCTTAAATTCTGCAACGGAGTGTCTTTTATTACTTTAATATCATTTTGAAACAAACGCAATTTTCCCTATAGTTTATAATCATGATATGTTTGTGATAATACATCATGGATAACACTTTATAAATGAGCTATATATTTTCATGACGCAAAATTGTACAGTACACGCGAAATGAAAAAAAAAATTATATTTTTATAAAGTTGCTTTTATAATCAAGTATCTAATATAGTTTAAATTGTTTTCTAATAATTCCGAAATACAAATTAACATGCTCAGTATAGTCCACTAAGCACTCACAGAGTTTACCATGCTAAGAAAAAATTTTCTTACGTAGACTTTTAATCGCTTAAATCGATAAAACGTAGTTATTCACCAACGTATTTTAAAACTATATAAATATTCTAAAACCATATAATTTGTCTAAAACCACATTTATACTCAAATATTCCAAAAATTTTTTAAATGATAGGCAAATATCTAACTTTACAATGATAGATTGTGATTAAAATTTAAAAGCTGCCAATTATCTTAAATAAACCTGATGAAAAAGAGAAATCCATTTTTATTAAGTTACACTTGATTTATTCAAATGTCTTCTTATGGGTTTATCATAGGCTATAAGTTCTTTTTTTTTTTCTTATTATTCAGGTTTCGCTTAGAATTTTTCTTTTCTCTTGAAATAGAATTTAATATCAAGTGCCCTAAGCCAAACGAATTCTCAGTTTCATTTGCTTGGGTCAACTACTCCCTTATAGAATTTGATAGTTACCTACAACTCTGTAGTTGCAGTTTGTAGTCCGATAATGCTATTGCAGAATAGGCAGTTGTTATCTCTTAAATTTTTGGAAAAAAAGGGGAAGACATTACGACTAGGGTCTATTTTATACGAATGGGTGTCATTAGCAAAACTCCGATGAATCCTCGACTGGGTCGAGTATAGAATTCATTATTATCTGGCAGCCAGAAAGATGCCATGACCATCAACCAAACACCACAGCCATAGTTTGACCGGGTCAAAAAGTCATAAGTGTTATTCCAGCTTTTGTTGAACAATAGAAATGGATGTTAAGTTTTAGCCTTAACTCTTGAATGTGTTCCATTCTATAAAAAGGTTTTCGCAAAAATAAATTTAATGATTTTAAAAAATAATAAAAACTAAATTGTTTTGGAAATTGTGAAAATTAATGAATTTTAATTATTTTAACGATGCTTTTTAGCTGATACTTTAACCACTGAATGGTACTGAATATAGTCTGCTTACATTCACAACTAATTATTTTTATTTCTATACCAAATAATAAAATTTAAACTTGATTAGAGCAACCTTTTAATGTTTATTGAAAGGAAGTTACTTTATTATCAATTACTTCTAAAATACAAGTTTCAAAATTGAAAGCATGAAGCATAGTTACTTTAACCTATAGGAAAAGTATGCATGAAATGCAAGTACTTGTGTCTGTAAATAGTTGCATTTTACCTTTTTCTTGCAGGGAATTACTTCCTTCGATATGAATCCATCAGAGGATATGCTGGTAACAGGAAGCAAAGACTTTAGCATTCGAGTTTGGACTCTTAAGAATCCATTTAATTCACTGATGACACTAGAAGGCCATCGTGCAGTTGTAGTGGATGTTCATATAACGTCTATTTACATAGTTTCCATTTGCAAAGAAGCGGTAAGTGCAGGCTTGGTTACATTTATATCTCATATTCATTTCCTTAATTAAACAGATTTTCAGTTTTCTTATATGATAATCTAATAAAATGGGTAACATTTCAAAATGTTTTGCAACACATTAAAAAGTAATAACTTTATTGTAAAATAAAGGTAAATAACTTTATTGTAAATGTTACACTACGCAGAATATTTTTCGCCCATAAAATTATGAATTTTATTGATAACATTTTTGTAAAAGATTATTTACCTTGTATATGATATCTATTTATTGTAGGTTACATTATAAATAAACTTAAGCTATTAAATTTGTTTATTTTTACTTTATATATTTTAAATAAACTTTCCAATGTTTGTTATATTTTTATAGGAAATATTTCTGTGGGAAAAGGAAACAGGGCTACTTTTAAAAAAGTTATTTTTGTCTTTTGCGGAGTCGCGCAATTTTGGGCAAGGGTTCTTGGGTAATTCAATATTACACCTATCTCCTGATAACAATGTCATTTACGTAACATGGCTTGATTTTACTGCTGAGATGGATATCTGGATGAATAGTGAAAGGTAAATGCATCATATATATAATAAAATAACGATGAAATTATATTCATTTTTAATTTTTCAGTATTTCGATATGTAGAAAGTAGGTAACTTAAATGTTATATTAATTTTTATGGGTTCAAATTCAGTATTCCAATTACTCATATGCAGAAGACAAACTCCCAAATATATAGGGTTAAACTTTTTTTTTAAATCATCTGTTGTACTAGGGTTTTGCCATAAACTTCCATATTTTATCAAATAAAATATATGTTTTATTTTATGTAACCCCTTGAATATATTTAAAATTATAAGTGCTCTCCAAGAACCAACATATGTACATAAATTCTCTAAAGTAAATTGCCACGGTTTCACTTAATTATCAATGAGATGAACAAATCTAGACAATTAAAATCCTTATTCTGTATATTCATTAAATTTTCATTCAGGATTTAATTGAGAAGGGCTGAAAGAAATGAAACGAAACTTATACCAACTTCTCAGCTAAATTCAAAATAAACTATACTTCATTCCGAAATTTCAGTTAAAAATGATAAATTTCATAAACCGTAATTAACGGTGATTTGAAATCACTGTAAAGTTACTCCATGCTATTATGTGTATTATTAAAATGGTAAATTTCATAAACCGTAATTAACGGTGATTTGAAATCACTGTAAAGTTACTCCATGCTACTATACGTATTATTGAAATGGTAAATTTCATAAACCGTATAGTTATATAATATTTATAGACCTATAACACAATTTTTATGTTATTATTTTTCAGAAAAAATCAACCAGTAAAGTGACCTTTTCGAAAGAAAAAAAAAGCTGAAACAAAATTTATAAAGTAAAACCAAGATTTTCGTGTACCTGAATGTAATGGAATGAAATCATGGAAAATTTTAATTCACTGTGATTATTATGTCAAGAATCAATAAAGTGATCTGTTTTTAATATCTTATATATTTTTAGATCAGAATGTTGGAGTAAAAGTAGAGTTCTTAGAAGTAATTTACATATTTGATTTTTTATTTGTTTTGTTTGTCGGTTAACGATCATTTTTTTTAAAAACACAGGGGCTATTTATATCATAACCTACAGTTTAAAGTGGATTTAAAATTTAAGTATCTAATTTCAAGATGAGATTCGAAACCACAAACTTGCTGAAAAACAGCATAAATTTGAGCGACAAATTTATAAATAAAACTTTTATTCTATTTCGTAATTATGGAGTCATTTCTTACACATGAATGCTGATCAATTTATATTTACTAATTTAGGAGAATTATGAATCGTTGCAAACATACTTAATGTAGACGTCGAAATTATGAATTGCAGAACTGATCAACTGATTTCCTGGCCACTAATCATTCAAAAAACTAACTTAGCCATTGCACGTCGACGAGACTGGACATCATCACCATCATTTTTATATTTATCTTCATAAATACTGTGTATTTATTTACATTTATGAATCATGTAGAATCATTTATTCTTAACTAAAGAACAATTTTTTTTCAATTTTATTTGCAGTGCTTATGAGAAGTTATGAACTTACTCAATAAAAAAGTTGGTTGGTTTTCTGACACAAAACATTGCTCCTATATTTAAAATATTAATATTTTTGTACCAACAATTTTGTTCCACATTGATAATATTGTAGAACACAGATTCCAATCCATATTGTGTCGAAATCCCATCGTGACTCCAATAAACCATCCAAAATTAATCTAAAGGCGCACTTTTATATTAAAAACGATACATAACTTTAAGTACAATAATTGTATTAATGTTAAACGAAATTTCCTTAGCAAAGAAATACGTTTTACAAAAACTTACTTACTTTACTTGATCTTCATAAAACTAACAGAGAACTTGAATTCTGTATGGCATAAATTCTTTTTATATTCCTGCCGAAAAGATTTTGCATTTTCACAAATTAACGGTTAAGACTTTTTCTAACGTAAAATTATGATGGAAAATATAAATTTCAATGATTTATTTCTACATTACATTATTTTGTAGAAAAAATTAATTAATTAATTAATTTAAATAAATCATGACAATGCACGAAATATAGTATTAACAGAACAAATGACATAGTATTTATTTCACAATATATTATTCCGGAAACAACAAAAAGGTCTTGAAATTGATACTGAACTGATCTGCAGAATTTAATATGCAAATGTTGTTAAAGTTCTGGTTAGCTGTTTATCTTTCTTTACAGACATACATAAACCTAATTTTGTTTCATTAAAAACATGGGACTTAAATAGTATTTTATCTATCATTTTCAGATTTTTGTTAACATTCAATAATACTACTAATTACATAGAACTATAATTTAAATATTAATGTATTAGTATATTCAGTTATCTATTAAAAAAGAATAAAAGAAATTCTAAAATTATCCAATATGATATTTGAAATAAAAAAACTTTCTATTTATTTCTATTTCTATCCGAGAGATGGTACCACTATCTTTTCCTTTTATTCCTAAAATAAAAGATTTATATTAAGAATAATTTAATTTAAAAAGTACTCATTTATAATATACTCTAGAATTTTATTTTAAAAATTAGGATTTTTATTTTCAGTATAAAATATGTGATAATATTATATAGTAAAATTTTAGGCATTTATAAATTGATTCATATTTTAGAATAGAATAATACGGTTCTATTTTTTTTAGCATTTTTATATTATTAATGAAATTTTATTAGAAGTATACTTTTTACTCTTTCAATATTATTAAAAATTTATCTATTTTCTAAAATTTCTTTCTATCTCATAATTTACTAGTATATGGAAATATATTTCTCAAATAAATCTTTTAAAGTAATCATTAAAACTGAGAAAATATTCATAGAAAATTTGTTTTTATTTTAATAATTGGATAATATTTATATTAATTATTATTTTATATTTTATCTTCATTGAAATATATATTTCTGAAATAAATCTTTTAAAAATATCAATTATAAAAAAGTTATGAAAATACTTGGTTTGCTGAAATGAAAATTCATATTGAGTTAAAAGAATAATTTTCTCTTCCTATGCCGTATTTGTTTATTAGTATGCAAAGCTATTATTCCTTTTAATGGAAAACCATTCTTATAAATATTTTTGGTTTTAAAACCATCTGAAGAAATTTTCTCAAAGTCTCTCCCTTGATTTTTTATAGCAAATAATCCATACTATTTTCACATATTATAAGTGAAGGGGCTGAAAAAATTATTCAGACTATTTTTTTTCTATAAATCAACATAATTTCGAGGATAAGCAATAATGAACTTTGAAATATGATTGTGATACGCAAATCAAAATCAATAAATGTATTTAATTTTTAGGAAAAAAGAAAATCTGAACTAAACAAATCATTACTTTTTTTAAAATAAAAAGACTAAACCATTGGCACAACATCCCATATTGAGCCATGGGTAAATATGTTTTTATAGTACCCATATTTGTCTTCCTGCCCTAGGACCATGGGATGCAAGGCATATGTCCAGGTTAGATGGCCAACCTAACGCGAACATTAAACCTGGAAACGAATATTAAATGACAATTTGCTCACTTCTAATAGAACATCGTCCCACTGGTTTGGTTTACTCGTTGCTTTAGATCTTGAACGTGTTTTTCACTCGGTATAGTTATATTCTTGCGAAGGAAACGTGTATTATGTACTAAAATTAAACTCTGCGGCATGATTGCCCATGTGAGCCAAGGCCTACATACCACTGTTTGTCTAACCGAAGACCCTGGTGTGCGAAGCATTCGTCCCTATAAGTAGTCAGCCTAACGAGAAACCCTTAGTGTTTAGTTCCCAAGTATGTTTGGTACTCAATTTATAAACCCACTGAAGGAATGAAAGGCTGAGTCGACCATGCCCAGCCCGATCGTTAAACCTCGGACCTGTGGCTTGAGAACGTGAAACGCTACCACTAAGCCACCTGGCTTCAAAGGAAACGTATCCATCTCAAATATTTCCTCAGGTATGGAACTAACATTCAGGTTATATGCTTGTAGCTCAGGGTTGTAATAAGTATAAGGACATTCTTTACATACGGAAAATATTTTAGTTTTTATTGCCGTGATGTAGAATTACATCCTTAAATTTTATAAGTTAAGTTGAATAATTATTTTATACTTTATAAGGTCATAATTACTTCTTGAGCAGCTTCTCAGATAAGTTTATTTTCCGAAAAAGTATGAAAATCCACACACATTCTCTTAGCGAAAGCAGAGAACTCTGTTTTTTGAGTTACAATGCTGGCTGTCATTTATTTGCACTTTTAATAATCTCAGTCCAGCTAATTACCTGGCTTTTTCAGTTTTTTCAATGTATTTAATATAACTATGAAAGTTAGGGACGAAGAAAAAAATTGTGTTGTGTTTAATTTAAGCTTCACAGCCATGTAATAAGTAAAAGGGTATCAATTTAGTTACATTTTATTTGGAACTATTGCGAGTTAAGATTAAAAGCATTAGAATGTCTTCCCATCTTTTTTGATCAACATCTAAATACATGGATAACATGTCACTGAGTATTTCATTGAATCCTTCAGCAATCCTTTAAATAGGGGTTCGTAGATTGTTGTTATTCTGTAATAAATATGGTACAGCTGGATTAGCACTGAAGCAAGTATCGATTGAAAAACTTGAACCCGATGTATTATTATATATCGTGTAGCGGCGTGTTTCAGTATCAATAATTATTATATCTTCAATGAAATACTTTGCTAGTTTCGAAGGATTAACACTTGATAGAGCTTTCATATCAGCATAGGTACTTAGATAAACGGTGTACATTACGACCCGTTTATTTTCGCTGGCTGATTTTAGGAAGCTGTGACAAAAAATTCCATAATTCGATAAAAATAAGTAGACAGATAGTAATATAAACATCAGATGATCCAAAGGTTTCTATGTAATTGCTTTTCTTCACTGACCTTCTCGACAGGCCGTATTCTGTTTTATATTTTGACAAATCCTAGATATTTGGCAGCAAATATGTCATAGAAATATTGCAGAATGTTTTAATGATAAGGACTTGAAATTATGGAAAGCACATATTAAAAGCATAATAAAAGTTCTTTTCAAAAATATGCCCTCAATCAGCTAATATGTGCATTTTACTGATTCGGAGTTCTCTAAAACATGAATTAACTCCACGAGTCTTGGATATTTTTTTTTTTTTTTTTTTTTTTGCTCTTTAGTGACATTAGTAATAAATGTAGCAGAAATGACATCAGATGATTTCGAATTATCTTCTGTTGGTCCTTATATCTTCATGTTCTTCATCCTTATATGTGTCCCATTTTTATAGACGATTGAAATTTTGTACTCTTTCAACTGCAAGCTCCGCCTCTCAAGTCTTTTCATGAGATTCTCTTAGCAAGTCAGTCAACACAGAACAAGGTGTATTATCATGATGGAAAAGCCCATTTGTGTAGCAGAGATAAAGTCTAAACTTGTAAACGGCTCATGCGATACCAAGGTATTTTCTTTTAGTTTCTTAATATTTTTTTAATTTGGTTATAGTCTTAGAAGATAAACTATAACTGTTTTTTTCAACTCTATTTGAACTAACACACCTCCAGTGCCTTAGCCATTTGCCTTCGTATGGATTTGTTTCCGCGTTTCAAACAAAATGTTGTAATATATGGTCAGACATAAATACTTGTTTTAATTGGTTGAAATCATCAATCTGTACACTTTCCAATGAAATTAAAAGTCACCTTTGAATAATATTTCTAAAATCTGGCTTTGGCAATAGAAATCTTTAATAAGGGGTTGGTACCAAGAACAGAATACCTGAAAACTTTTCAGGTCATGTGTATTCTTGAGACTTGGAAAAATCTTCACGATTTTTATTTTATCTGGATATATTTGTGTAAACTTCCTTATACTTCTGATATTAACTACCCAAGAGCCTTTATGTCCCTATCCCCAAAGACACACTTTTGGATTCAGGATAAATCCTGCTTTTTGAATGCATTTAATAATAACACTTAAATATTAATTAAGATCTTTGAAGTTTCAAGAAACACAATATATCGTAGCAAAGACATATGATCTATTTTAAATGTCATCTTAAGTTATCTATCAATCTTTTTAAAGTTGTCGGAGCATTACAAAGATAGAAAGAGGAATGAAAGAGCATGAGAGCAATGAAAGCTGTCATTTCGCAGTCTAATTTATCTGCTAGTGGCCAAAGTAAAAATCTGTTGACGTGAAAAACTTAGCTGTTTTAGCAGTCTGATGTGTGGTCAAAACAAAAAAAATGGGTAGGAATCTTTCTTCACAATCTTTTTGAGGGGAAATTATAATTCACACAGAATTGCGAGTTTCCATTCTTTTTCCTTGCGATGACAACTAAGGATGATCACGGACTCTCTGATGATTGAATAACTTCTTACTTTTCTTTTGTACAATTTCTCTTCTTTTCTTTTGTACAATTTGACATACTACAGAGGAGACCCTATATGGTCTTTGGCTTATTGGTTTGGCGTTACCAATATTTATCCTCTGTTTTGCATTACCCTTTGTCCTGACGTTTCTCGTTTTATTAAATATAGCAGATAATTTTAAATTATCTGCTATATTTAAAAGACGAAAGCAATTTTAAAAAACGCTGACGTCTTTCGATTTTCAGATTTCAAGCTAACATTTGTAAAATAATAGACATGAAGAAGTCATATTTCCACCTGAACAGTTGGTCATATGTGTGTATAAGAGATATGTACAAGACATATTTATGATGTAGAACTTGGATTTGCACTTTTGAAGTATCAAAATTGTGGAGGAAATCATAATTTCTTTATCCATTAGGAACAGTGTACTTTTCTCTGCTATACATTAATTTTAGGATTTCTGACAATTCAATTAATTTTAGAATTTTTGATTATCAATTTCGACATAGAACATGGAGAAAAAACTCAATTTTGAAGAGTACTTAACTGACGAGTACCAAAGCTTGAGAGTTTGCATCAGTGAGAAAAAAAAACTTGTATACTTCCCTGTGCTTAATCTAGAGTTGGGCTCAACAAGTTAAATACAACGCATCAATTCGACGAACACTAATTCTGATCAGTTACATTCGACGGGCGCTTTAGAAACTTCGAGAAAATTCTGACCAAGTGTATGATCATGACTAGATGTTGACATAACTATGTATTCAAAAGATCGCATTAAGCCCATAATGTTTAAGTGAAACATGTAATTTTCAATTGGTATGGATTGACCTCCCTCTGTAACTTTCAGAATAATGTTTCCATCGAATGAGAGTAAAACCGTTTCCACACGATGTCTGTTAGAGATGGCAGAAAATGATGCATCAGAATCTATGAGCACACATATTGATTGATCGTCAATGTGTTTATGTTCATATAATTCTTTGCTATCTTATGAATTTTGATTTTTAGTTGACTCACCTCCAAGGAAGGTCGTGCTTAACCTTCTTCAAAGGTGAATACATGAACGTCAATAAAATGGAGATTGAAGCGGTGGGAAGGTTAACGACCACGATTTCAATTTAGAAACAGACTTTTGCTGGATTCATTGGCAAGATTTTAGGAAGTCACGCGTCGCTGTTCAGTTTTCTAATGATCTTTTTCTATAAATTTTAAAGATCACCATTGTTCGGGGTAGTATTTAACGAAGTGACCAGGAAGTCAATGTATGGAAAGCGATTTACAATCTGTTGACATGATTTACAATCTGTGGAAATTCTCAGACAGATTGTAAGACGCCTTACATACATCGTCTTAATTATCTTTTCCCAGACTGAATGATTAGTCTTAGATCCATTTGAACAGTTGAATTTATTAGTTTTTGTCTAGATTTTTTATAAATCCCTTCCTTTTGACTACTTATTTACGTAAAAACCTTCTACGTAAATATAGTATAATTATAATGAAATAATATAGCAATTTTTGGCTAATATTATCCTGAATTCTTCCCTCACGATGTTTTGAACTGTTTAAGCTTCTAAATCCGGATTTTGAACATCGGTAGCAACTAATCATTGCGTATCCTCCTCTCAGAACTTATCTTCTTAAAGAAACAAGGTATTTCTTTTCGTCTAGTGCAGCCATAGGGATTACTTGGAAGGATGATTTAAATACATCACTTAATTTGCTTTTTTATATCCTCAACTTGCAGCTATCCCCACATGAAGTTTTCAGTGAAACATTATTTGTTTTTGTAGAGTGCTTGATAATTATCCTCCACCATTCTTTTCATTATGAATAACATCTTGTCATTTTCAAATATTTTAGAATTTATTTTAAGAGAAAGTCTAAATCAGGTGTACACTTAGTATGCAGGATTGCGTCGTTTCCCTGGCTTTTATAATTTCTTTTGAGATTTTTGTAGATAATGGTGGCAATCTCCAAAATCCTGAATGTGCTGATTGCTAGATTCTTGCCAAATAGATCATCATATCTTCACTATTTTTCTACTCTTGTCTGGTAGTACCAAACAAAAATGTAAGTACTGTAAAGCAAGTCTTGACATCTTATTTGTTGAATCTACTTAATTCAACAAACAGTCATTTAATTTTATACATTTATATAACATACAGTCATCTAATTTTTTTCCACCAAGATCTCATCGGAAGGACGTCAGAATTAAGAATTGGTTACATGATTAAAGAGCTACCACAGATTTTTGGAATCAGAATCTATCAGTTTGTTTCTTTCTTTTCAAAGAATAAAATTAGAAAGTCTATTAGACGAGTAAGCTCTTGCAGCCAAACATCTGCTAACTTATTCTCTTTAATAGTGTGTTTTTAATTTTTCTATTTTTGTAGGTAACTTATTTTTTTTTAATTCATGATAAACATAGGTCCTTTCAGTTCAAAGGTCTTCGAAGGATGAGGCATTAAACTATACCTTTTGATACATGAAAATATCTAATATCTTCTCATAATAATTATGAAGTAAATTTTTAATCTTCAAAGTCATGTATAACTAAATTTAACCTTTGCGCAATAATATTTTAAATATTGTTTATCGAAATAAATTAATCTATATCATTATTTTTAAAATTAATAAGTTGAAAAAGTGGCGCCAGTGAAGCAACTGATCAAAATTACTGGGAAATAGTGAAATTCACCTTCAACTTTCTCACAAATTATCGTTCGAGAAATCCAATGCTCTTCAAATGATGAATTATTAACCTGAAATTCTTCAAAGGAAAAAATATGAAAAGAGAGATACATAAGAGTGGACATTAAAACACTTTTGTTAACAGTTATGCCCATATTTTCCTTTGACTTGGAAATATTAGTCATAATCTAAAAGCATGCGAAAACAAATTTTAGACTCAACGAAATATTAAGCAGAATTCAAGCCTTTTAAACTCAATATTTCTTGTTTAGATTGCACAGGATTTACACAATGAACTCGTCGTGATGATCTCAGATATATACTTTGGTTTATCAAGAGACATTGATTGTAGTTTTTAAGTACAGAAAAATGAAGAGGTTTATACCTAGTCTGAAAACTTTTTATCAGTTTTCTACAACAGTATATAGGACATTAACTCCCGACAACATTTAATTTGCTTAAATCTTATTTACTTGTCTTTGGGTTATAATCAAACATCGCATTATTTAGTCAAGTATCACATAATCATGGATCCATTAAGAAAGGATTACATTTCAAAAGATTTTTATGAATTCAGTAGCTTTAATAATTACTGGAGAAAAGCGTCATGACCGGAAAGCAGTGGGTTTAGTATCTGATTCTGCCAATGTTTGTGGTGCTGAAAGGAATCATACATTTTAAATGTTCAGTTCAGTGTCTATCTACTGGTGTGCTGTAGAAATTTGTAGAGCCTAGCGATTTAGATAGGAGTCACGTCACGTGGTTCTGGCTCAAAATTATGAAGTTAACGAATATGAAATGTAAAAATGGACAACCAGAAACGAACGCACCAAAAATTAACTTATTTAAAAGGGCTGATTCTATTTAAAAAAGTTTAAAAAATTTTCATGACAGAGTTGAATGCTTAAGAAATGGTTATAAAAATAATTTTAACTCTAGTTCTTTATAATTTTTCAGTAATTAAAATCGTATTATATGGTATTTTCAAATTATATCTTGATTTATTAGTAATAATAAGATATGACTATTTATGGACATTTTTAAAGTTCCTATTTAGATTTTAGTTCAAGGTGTCCATTTTTCACGGATTACGATAAAGTAGTGGAAGTCCTTTGTGAAATATAAGAGAAGAGGCCGAATTCAAATTCAAGTCACCCGTAAACAGAGTCAGTGTAAGAAAGGCTATTATTTCTCCATTTCCTACTGAGATCAAAATTGAACCCCGCCTGCGAAACACTTCTGAAAATGCTTCAATTTATTCCAAGATTTTATCACTCTATTTTTAGGAAGGAGGCAATACGTCTTACTTATTCGCTCTCGTTTGATGGCCAATTTCGAGACTTTTTCTATTATTTCTACCCTTTTTTCCTAACTCTTTTCGATTCTTTTTCATATTCGGCTCGATCGTTTTTATTTCAGACTGTTTTGTTTCTTCACTTCAGTTGACTTTGCGCAGACGACAATTCTTTCGACTGTAGAATCTGTCTTCGTACTCCGGGCGTCATTTGTCAAACGACATAGAATGGCAGTTTTCTATTTATGATCACTCCGTTTTGAAGCATTTCGAATTTTTTTCTTTGTTCTTCACAAGTTGAAGTTCTGATTTTAACTTCAGATTTGTTATACTTTTTATTTTCATTCTGAAGAAAGTTTCGTGATCATTCATTTTTTTAAAACTTACGTTATTTTAAATATATGTTTTTCTAGTTCTGGTAAAAATTATCCATTGAGTTAAAAAGATCCCTTATAAAAACTCATGCATTTATTGGGATATTGTTAGGATATTCACTATTGTGAATTATGATGTCAAGGAAATCCTAAAACACCGAACACTTCAACTAAATATTAAGTATATTTCAAGAATATTCCGTAACGATGCAATTAGAATGGCTATAAAGATGCCGAGTTCAATTCCAAATCCCATTAAAAACCGGAAAAATAAATGTTTGATTTTTGTTTTTTAATGATTACTTGTCAGGGTTGGAAGACAATTTACAAAGCGTAAAATATGCTTTATAAAATAGACAATGTAAGTAATGGATAACAAAGTCAAATAAAACTGGTATTTTGCCTTTACTATATTTTATTTCTGGAATAATTTCTATCGATAGTTTTCCATATTTATGTGTCTCAATGGAACAAAAAGGAACATTTTTAAACATTCACAATAACGGGGTTTATGCAAGTGGCATAAGGACAAAAACATCTTCTGGTGTCCGACGGGAGTTTATTGTTCTACTTATACAAAATGTATTTCATTATAATGTTGTACAAAATGTAAAGTGTATAAAATGTTTAGCTGTTTCAGTACTTTTGTAATGTTATTCCAATTCTGTATATAATGAAATGGAATCAACAATTGTTAGCAGTTTTTGTAGAAGTACCAGAAAATTTTATAAAAATGCTAAATTTAATATCACACAAAAATCTTTATACACAAATATAAGTTTTTAAAAATGATTTCAGATAGTTTTGAATTTTTTTTTTCAAATGTATTATTTACTAATATTGGGAATCCTTTGAGGATTAATTCTAATTAAATTTCTAGAGAAGCCTAGGTAATTTTCACACAGATCCGTTATGAGGTTATCTGTTATGCATTGGTAAGTGGCCTAAGCATTATTTGGAGGTCAGCATGACCTAGTTGTAGAGCAGTACTCTTCTGAGCTTCTAAGAGAATAGACCCGGATTCGATCCCTAACACTGTTAAGCAGTAGGGGATGGATGTTGCGCTATTGTTTTTTGAGCAGATGGTGGGTGCTCTGGAACTTTCCATATTCCCCCCCCTTACGATAAGTGAATAGGTTAGACGCCATTAAACTCAGGTAATCATCTCCTAACTGTGCGTTAATACAAGACAACAAGATTAACTCTTTACTATTAATTCCTCCTCCACATTACACTAAACCAATGAGAGATTTCTACCTCCCACGCGCAATTTAACATTAGCGAGGCTTCTCTCAACACAACCATCTACTGATGGGTTAGCTATTGAAAAATAAAAGTATAAGCAAGCATTAGTAACAGAAATGTAACATTAGTTGCTTTTCTCTTATAATATTGCAAACTGAAATGAATTAATCAAATTTCTACTTCTTACAAGAATTTAAGAATGTAATATGTAAGTTAGTTACCCATAGTTGTTATTATAGTTCATTAACTACTTTATTATTTGTAAATAGGATTAAGTTGGAAGGGGAAAAGATCTGTCCAGATTTTTCGAAGTATAACACAAAAAAAACCTTTAATGGTATAACAAGAAATGTATGAAAAAAATTGGAGTATCCTAATCATTTATCCTTCATTCATTTTAAAATCAAGTGATTTTCTGTCAAAGAGAAGACTTGAAGAAAGATGGTTACCGTTGATTTTCTAGTAAAAAAATGATAATGGGGGAAGGAGGGGATAAAAAACATAAAATAAAAATTCACAAGACGAAGAAAATAAAAAAGCTTCATTTTAGGGAATCGAGCATTTTTTCTCCTTCGTTTCTTTTATTTCTTTGGGCCGTTTATCTTCAGCTTCTGTTATTTGCGTGGGAGGATGGAGTAGTTACTCTCCTACCCCTCTTTCTGTTTTTACCTCCGCTACCATTCTCTCGGTCCAAAACGAGTTCAATTTCATTTGGAGGAGCTGTTTAGAAATCCGGCCATGTAGATTTGACGCCAAAGAGATCGCGAGGAGGAATGGGAGAAATAATAAATGCCCTTTGAATGGGGTTCGAAACAAAATGAGAAAAGAAATTTTCAGAGCTGCTGAAGATTTCATTCTTAAAATTTGAACAAACCATTATTTTCATTATTACATTGAACATTAAGAATCGAAGTATAATGTGATTACTTTACTCATTCTAAAACTTTATTTGTAATTTGGTGACATGATCAATTAATAGTGTGTGAAAGCTTCCTGGTAAAGGTCGTACTAGTGTTTTGAAGATAATAGGTTTTATAGAAGACATCTTCAAAGACTGTTCGACTGAAAGGATTTGTCCTTGTAAGTTTTTCGCTCAGTCTAATATCTCACTACTATAGTGCTATGGAAATTTGGATACCATCGCAGCAGAGGTGTCGTGGTTCAAAAGTATTAACTTCTTAGTACATAGTAGAAAATGAAAAATGGTTCAAATATGAATACTTATGTGGCTTTAGTCAATAGAAAAAAGCCGCGGGAAAGAAATCGAAATAATATCAAATAGTACAGGAATCTTATACCATCCTTAATATTATGTTATAATAAAGACCACTGGCGGAGAAGTTAAAAGTCCCTAACTTCTAAATAGTAGTATCCAGGTACGAATCCTAGTTCGAGCAGGGATGCTTTCTCTGTGAGTCTTTGTCTTTCTTTATCCTTTCATTTTCGGAGCAAAGAAGGTACACCCTTTAGTTGCCCCATTGCATAAGATGCCAGTATCATCACCCAACAAAGTGCTGAATTGGTATATCCTAAGAACAGCCGGGCATAAGAAAAAAAATAATATGGTATAATTTCACTCTTCAGAATAAAATCATTCAAATTTGATTCTATTGAATTATTGACATGAAAGATACTGTTTGGTATTCTATGGATACTTTAATACAATGCTTGGTAGTTTTGTAAGTTGCTTCTCTTTCTCTTTTTCTTGCATAAAAAATCGACCCATTCTTGGTGAAATGAAATCCCATAATACATTACGCTTAGGTTATCAATTACTCTTCATTAAAGTAATTCTGGAAATAGGCATGTGATGAAATGATGGCTATCTAATTATATGTTAAAGTTGTAGTTAAATATTTTTAAGCTGATAGATATTATATCTCCCTGATATATATTATATCAATAAAACCATAAGCTGTCATACTTCCTTCACTAAAATACAAATGTTCAATTATTTAAAAAGCTGTGTTCCTTCCAAGCTAAGAAGAGGGTTCCGCCATATTCAATGATATTTATTTTTCAGACAGGCACTGTGACAAATGTTTCAATTAAACAAATATTATGCTGTCTGATTTTAAAATAATAAATTCTCTTTCTGGAAGAACCCATTGATTTGTTAATATGATTTAATGTAAATTTCCGTTTTTTGAACTCATTTCGATGTTGAGTTTTCCCAAGAGATTACGCTTTGCAGAGAACAACATTACAATTTGGGCACTTGCTTGATGTTTAAAAATTTATGGGACACCATTCGATAATATTTCTAAGTAGTTGTTCTAGAAATGGATCATTTTAACACTTTATTTGATTTCTCTTTAGTTCATTTTGAAAAACTCTCTATGACTTTTAGATGTATGTTATTTGCTGTTGGACATTTTCTCTATAACACTTTATAAAATAATGAAAAAACGAACAATATTTTTATCACAAAGTTCAATTTCGTAAAGATAAACTCTTTTTTTTTCCCTCGCAACTAAATTGGCAACTTCCCTCTATGGAATCATTACTGATGTAAGGAAAACGAAAACATTTTTTCTAATAAAATATCGTTAATATTTAATTTTAGAATCCGGCGTACTTAATTTACAATGGTATGAATGCGCACAATAAATCTAATTTAAATTCTTTAAAGTTAAAGGAGTATACATAACTTTTTCTAAATATCGTGATAATTTTTAGATTATACATAACTTTGAAAAATAATTTCAATAAAACTTGATAATATGACTTGTATTAATTGTTGTAAGATCATGAAAAATTTGCTCTCTCTTCCTCAATCAATAATTAGGTGGTTACTGATTAATATGATTAAAAGTGAGTAGTAAAATTGTGGAAGAGTTTTAAAGTTTCAAATTACCCGGATTACTCGGGTACATATGTACTCAAAATAAACATATGTTATCGTCATTAAAATATAACTTAAAAGCAGTTCTATTTTACGGTACGAACGATCATCAATACTACCACTTGATTAAAATGTTTCTAACTAAATCCAAAGTGCATCGTTTAGGCATGAATTTAACACTAAATGATTCATTCTGTACACATTATCAATCCTCACGATAAGGGTATCAGCAAATGACAAGAAAAGAAACAAACTGATTTTCTAAGTACTAATCGATTGAATCTGAAGGAAAGTTCCCCCTTTCAATTATTTAGTGCTCTTAATTATATGTCCCTGGAACGCACTTAATACTTGTTAACAGCCTGTAATAAATCTTCCTCCGCATATCACAGATAACTGCGCTTTCACATTAGGAATCGATAGCACTGGGAATACATTACTTAGCGAAGGCGGATTTTCCTTCTCCACCTTCACAAATGCGAAGACGAGCAATTTACGATTTCTAGCGATTTACGATTTCCTTATTAATCTTTAAAGAGAGAAACAGTTTCTCTCTAATTAGGTTTCAATTTTTAAAGATATTTATGAATAGTGTATCGCATTGATGGATGCTGATAAAGGAGAATATTACACTGGAGTTAAAAAGGGTATGAAATATATATTAAGAATGACATAAAAGAATGATTTACATCCGAAAAAATTGTCAATGAAATGGAATATATAGATATGACGTATAAGATTTCAGTTTGGTAGTTATGACGTTAGTTATTTCAATTATCGTCGTCAGTACACCCAATCCTCAGAGCCTGTCTAAGGCATGGGCTTACGGAGTAATTGCTCGGTAGCCTATATTAAATGGGTCTCCAAGTCAAAGTTTATTTTATGTTATCAATCTACGAGACTGGTTTGTCAAATCAAGTAGAAAGTTTGTTGTTATGAAGAAGAAGGGGGCTTCCAGAAACATTTATGACTCGGGCCTCAATTAGGCTAAGTAGGGCCCCTGCCAATCATATTTAGGGGTTTGAAATTTAAAATAATGTCCCTAAATAAATATCTCTCAAACACAATGATGAATTTTGAAGGATTCATTATTGGGATTTCTTGCTTAAAATTTTAAATATCGCTAATTTTGTAGAAAAACTTCTAACTCTTCATTAAGTTCTTAGATGCTTTCTCTTACAGTATATTTTAACCAGCGCTTGCAGAGTTCAAAAGTAAGACCAAATGTTTAAGATTTGAAAGTCCGGGTACGTGGATTTGATCCTATCAGCTGCTGAATAATTGGAGATGGATATTTCAGTTTTGTACTGTAAATGTACTATCCCCATGGAATTTTGATTTTTTCTTTTTCTTCGAGAGATTACTGCTTGCTATCAATGAGAAAATCTCTTGAAAGGTATTAATGTATGATGGACGTGAGCAAGTTTCACAACAAATTTCATCTGTCCACTATACGGTGCCAAGAGAGGTAGAGAATGTTGAAAATAAATGTACAGAAAAGCTGTCACGCGAATATTCTGTTTTGCATATAATAATTTGGCTAAAGTTTGTGGAATAAAATGCGTATAGCACTCAATATAACAACGCACTTATAATCTCTAAAAATTTGCATTACATTCGGATGGGCATATTTTATTTTAGACATAAAAAATCAAATACTGTAGAACTCCAATTAACCAAATTTCGTCTGGAAAAAAAAAAAAAAAAAAAAAAGAAAAAAAAAGGAAATTTAAGAGAAAGGAGAAAGATGTGAATGACGCGCCACTGGAGGAATTCAAAAATATTGTTTTGAAAATTCCTGGAGATGTTCAAAAGTTAGTGAAGATACAAAAGGAAGGACTATGAGTCAGACACTAAATTTCAAATTGCAAGTAATAGTCAATTTATCGAAAGTGTTACGGAAGATGATTTTAATATTCAAGTTGAAGCAGACGCAGGACCATCAGCTAGTAAAGCATTTACTGACTTTAAAGTTTCTTTGAAGTGGGTGGAGAGCCAGTCTGAGTGTGATGACATGCAAATCCTCGCAGTCAAGTGGATATGTGACTTGGTTTCCCAAAAACAGATGAAGGCAGTGAAACAGCTGACTCTCTGACCGAGGTGTCTAGCAAACAAGAATTCATTTATATTTCTGTAAATACATATTGCATTAATATACATGCACTTTTATATGTATATATATATATATATATATATATATATAATTACTTTAGCATTTAAAAGTACTAGCTTTTAATTTAATTGATTAAAAATTCTGTTTCTTTAAAATATTGTAGTTTTTCCTCCCATTTTTAGCATTCAATAATTAATTGAAAGGAGTCCTTTTACCTAAAAGATACATGTAACAGAATTTTTGATTATCCGTATAGTCAAAAATTGGGTCCAGTCCCATTTGATCGGATAGTTGGAATTCTATTGTACATCTATTTTTTTTTCTAAATATTATAAGGAATGGTTCAAAAATTATTAAATAAAGCTTCAATCTTACTTTTAAATGATATGATTTAGCTCAAAGTAAATAAAGAAAATCATTATTTTTATTACATAATTTTAAAAATACTAATCAGGAAGAAAATATCTTGCGTTAAAGTTGTCGAATAGAGAGTTTTTAAAAATAACTGCAAAAAAGATTATTTTCGAAACTTATCGTAGTTATAAAATATAATTTCTTTTTTATTAAAAATGATATTTCAAGTTTTGTTGACATTTTATTTCCAGAATAGATCACCAATTCTTTATTGAATATTGCTGAACATAAAAAAAATTTGATACAGAATTGACTCAAGACAACTGGTATAAATACTTGTAATAAAACTAATAGGATCTAAAAGTCTTAAAATCAATATTAAAATTTACATGTCCATCCCAATATAAATTAATTTTTTATGTTAATTTAACAACAATTGTAGTTATTTTTGTGGATTATCTCTACTACATTACAAAGTGAAAGCTGTTAAAAAGACTAAAAATTAGTGATGTGAATTAACGATATGACATCTTTTGAAATAGGAAGAATTTTAAAGCAACGAAAACTACTTATTTTATTTATGAAAGAAATATTTTAATGGGTGATCTAGTCATGATTGATAAAAGTATTTTACTTGTAATTTGGTGAAGTATACCTAATTAAAAATGCATTGGTGAATTTTGTAAATATATTCCATTGAAGCTGGAATCTGTACAAGTAAATCAAAGTTGTTTTCATGTGGTATAATAGATAAGTGAACAATTATAAAATTAAAAATAAATTAATGAGTACTTTTGTTTGGATAGTAATTTAAGAGATTCTCTCTTCATTTTACGTTTTTGTGGGATAAAATTAAGTGGTTTCGTGAATTACTTCTTTAAAGTGATTACTTAATGAAAAAGAATTTCAGAAATTCAAATCTATTTTAAGCAGCTTTAAAATTTTCCGTCCTTATCAATAGGGAAAATTTAAATTAACTTTTATAATAAAAATAGTTAAATTCCTGTGTTATCTTTATCATTAATGCATCTTAAAATGAATTTATCACATATATAAGCTTGCTTTGATAAAGTAAATATTCTAAGAGAAAATAACTTCTATAAATTAATTTATAAATTGATATGAATTATTAATTTAATCAAGTATCTTTATGGTTCAAAACTTTTCAAATGATTTAAATTCCACCCTTTATTCCCCTCCGGAATAACTTCATAAGATGGTAGGCTTTGGATTCACTGTCTCCTAATCATAAAACTGCTTTCCTCTGAATTAAAGATCACAGGTTTGATTCCAGACACTAGTTGAAAAATGGGAGATGTATTTTGTGATTTTCCTGTTTTTATTAAATTTGTCTGCATATGGGTAGGAGCTTGACAATTTTTCCGGTTTCCGGGTTTAAGACGTGTGAATATGGCCTATTATTTATGGAAGGCAATTTATGTGGTGGGCTTTAACCTGCCCAGTACATAGTGTCAAAAATGAGAGGACATACACATGATTCAATGGCTTAGTATCAGATTCAGTTTACTTCGGAGTAGAAAGTCCCGGGATTGATCTTATCCATTGCTAAACAATGGGGAATTTATATTAATTGTTTGATCAAATTTTATGATTTCTGCTATTATTTCTATAGATGTTGGTACTTCAATATATTTCGAGGTTTCTTCTCCAGCGACAAGTATTATCTATTAAAAATCTTCTCGGGAAGCCAAACCTCGGGGATATTCAATTATTTTACAATAATCTGCAGTTCGCAACGCTGTGTCAATGATAATTCACCTTATTCGCTTGTTTATGACACTGAAAATAATCAAGTACCATTCAAATGGATTGCATGCAGAAAGTAGAAAATCAACACCCATCTCCCATCCTTAAGCAATTGCTTGGACAGAACCTGATACATTACGAACAGTGCAGTCGTGACTTTTAACATCTATAAGCTTAGAGGAATGCAGTTCGCAACGCAGTGTCAATGATAATTCACCTTATTCGCTTGTCTTTGACTCTGAAAATAATCAAGTACCATTCCAACGGATTGCATGCGGAAAGTAGAAAATCAACACCCATCTCCCGTCCTTAAGCAATTGCTTGGACAGAACCTGATACATTACGAACAGTGCAGTCCTGACTTTTAACATCTATAAGCTTAGAGGAATGCAGTTCGCAACGCTGTGTCAATGATAATTCACCTTATTCGCTTGTCTTTGACTCTGAAAATAATCAAGTACCATTCCAACGTGCATGCGGAAAGTAGAAAATCAACACCCATCTCCCGTCCTTAAGCAATTGCTTGGACAGAACCTGATACATTACGAACAGTGCAGTCCTGACTTTTAACATCTATAAGCTTAGAGGAATGCAGTTCGCAACGCTGTGTCAAGGATAATTCACCTTATTCGCTTGTCTTTGACTCTGAAAATAATCAAGTACCATTCCAACGTGCATGCGGAAAGTAGAAAATCAACACCCATCTCCCGTCCTTAAGCAATTGCTTGGACAGAACCTGATACATTACGAACAGTGCAGTCCTGACTTTTAACACTTAGAGGAATGCAGTTCGCTACGCTGTGTCAATGATAATTCACCTTATTCGCTTGTCTTTGACTCTGAAAATAATCAAGTACCATTCCAACGGATTGCATGCGGAAAGTAGAAAATCAACACCCATCTCCCGTCCTTAAGCAATTGCTTGGACAGAACCTGATATCTCACGTTACGAATAGTGCAGTCCTACTTTTAACATCTATAAGCTTGGAGAAAATAATTCTCTGTGAAATAATAATTATATCAGTTAAATCTTAAAACTATCCTTCATATTATAAGTAATCCTAACTGTATATTTTAAAAAAATATGGTGATTACTGTAACAATTAAAATGAATCGAAAAGTTTTTGAAGCAATTCGTGTTAGTCCTTATTAGCTCATTTCACATCTCATTCATAAAATAGATTCCAGAGTAAATGTTATTAGATGTTTTTGGTAGTAGTGATCATGTCATGGAATCATCTTACGAAATTGCCCTTCTATGTCTTGTTAATCTATGCTTGGAATGATCTTGCAGAAAGAATAATATCTAGGTCATTTTTTTCACATGCAGGTTTGATTAAAGAACCACTGAAACTGTAATAAGTCAAAAAAATTTACCTGAAGACTTGAGTGAAAAGGAATTATTCTTCCAGGAATTTCATCAAAGAAACCCTTCGGTATCCAAAATTTCATTTCAAAGTTTTTGAATAAAAATTCAGATTTTGTATGAAAGAAGTATTATATGTTTAAATGATTAGGAATACGATGAAAGAAAATTAAGAAAAAGCTTTCAGAGATCAAACAAAAGACCATAACTCAGTGTTGCTGCATTTTACGAAATAAACAAATGTATAGCCGACAAGAAAAAGTGTTAGTATAGAAGTGGTAGCAAAAAATTGTAATATGGGTTTAAAGAATACCATTAATTTATACCATTAATTTTGCACGTGTTTCTTACATAATGCATATTAAATAATTTTTTTAAAAGTATTTTATGATATTTTGCTGCAAAGAGAAAGTAGTTTTGCTTAAGATATTTTTTCCCTTTTTATGAACTTTCTTTTTTAAAAACGATTTTATATAACAGTCTCTATTGTGGGTCCACTGAATTCCAGTAATCGACTGTAAAACAACAATTCAGTCAAATCAAGAATAATTGAAAGATTGGTCAAAGATTGGTCGAAACAAAGTGTATTTTCCATTCTGAATATCCGCACCAATAGAAGATACAAAATTCTATACATATTTAGATAGTGTAAAGTATCAGAGTTTTTCTGGTGCACCGTGGGAGATCTTAAATCTGCTAATTGTTATGCTTATTGTTATGCTCTCTTTGGCGTTCACTCTGCACATTACGATGAGGAAATTGGAGCTATTTACACCATAATAAAGCAGTTGTCTTTCCTGCAGTCTTCTTTCGATCGAGTGGTTACCTTGCCTCACTCTATATCAGTTTTCAAATATATTGCATATTGTCAATATGCAGACAAAATCCGCATTTTGTTCAAAGATTTCACTAGATTTTTTTTTTTTTCCAGTGAATTACAACTCATTGTGGGATTCCTGGAAATGAAGCTGCTGACATTAGGGTGAAGAAAAGTTCAAAGGTCCTTCAGAGACTTTTAACTAGCCTTTCTTTTTATTCAGTAAATTGTTGATTAAGAGAAGACATGCTGCTGGAATAGAGAAGACGGCATTGTGTGATTCTGCTACAAAGACTTGGGCATTCCTGATTAAGGGGTCAAAAACTATTCCTGATTTTCCTTAGTAGCTTGGCACTTTTTGTCTTTCTACAGACCATGACTGTTTGCCGGGGTATTCGTAATTGTTTAAACATGAGAATTCTCCTTATGTCCTTTGTATAAACAAGGTTAAATTTTTGACTCAAACTATCTTGACTAGTGCCTCACATTTGAATTTTTAATATGTACTGTTCAGAGGTATTGGAAGGCTAGAGCGTTAATGGTGTCGTAGCCAATTTTCTAGGGATTTGTAATAAATAAATAAATGTATATTTGACAAGCAAAAGCTCTGTCAACAAAAACATTTTCGTCATAACACGCATCAGGCTTGTTAACCACTATTAGGACAACACGACAAGACATCATGAACTAACAACGTGCTTGACATTATTTTATGCAGACTACGAATCGGACATTCTTGTTCGACGCATAGTTATACTTTATTTAAAGAGCCTGCACCTTTGTGTTCGAGTTGTAAAATAGTTTTAACTATATACCATATCTTAATTTAATGTTTTAATTTTAACCACTTTTGTCTCATTTTTTTCCCCAGCACTGTCTACAGTTTACTAGACTTGATTGGGGATACACCTCATCCAAATCCCTTTGCTTTCTTAAGAACTATCGGAGTTTTGCACTGCCCCTTTGTTCCAAATTTGTTTCTAAATACGATTCAAATTTATACATTTTTACTGCAACAAACTTGTGTTTGCCAATTTTATAATGAATATTTTACATCGTTTATTCTGATTTGATAAAATTTTAAGCATTCGTTCGGCTTAGTATATTCTTTTTTGGATTTTAAACCAGAAAAAGATACTCTCTAAGGAATATTGCCGAAATTAAGTCTTATGGATAAAGGTGGAAATTTAAATTAGTTTCTCAAAATTGTTCTCACAATAGAGAAAGAAACAAAAGTTTGTTTTTATTTCTGTGAAAGAAATGATTCCTAAGTGATGTAGTTGGGTTATTCAGACTACAAGAAAAATATATTCGAAGGAATAATTGAAATTTTACCTGAATGTCAATTGTTTTAAACTTGAGGAAATTCACATAACAGATCTGTACACATAACAGCAAAATGTTTATTTATTTACTAACTTAATTAAATAAAATATCAAGTATTTTGCATACCAAAGCAGTCAGACTATGAGTAATCTAAAAAATTTGTAATCATTCGGATGTTATGAGTGTATTTAGGAGTAAATTTTATTTTAAATAACTTTGGAAATTTTATGTGGTACTTTCAATTTACAATAAAAACGCAGTTTTTATTTACTTCTTCTGTGATGTGTTTTTAATTATTAGTGTCTAAAGTTAGAAAATATTGTGATCGGTAAAGTTAAGTGAAGTGAAAATATTAGGACGAATAATTATGAAGAATTGTTATTATTAAGATAAAAACGTTACTTGGTATTTCTATCCTCGTTCAGCCATGTTGACAGAAAAACGAGATCATGGTAATCTAGATAAATTTCTAGTTTGTTCTCGAATCTTTAAAGGGCCCGAATCCTTCTGTTGGTGTGGTGAAAGAGAGAAGGGTGCCAGCTCAGATATGACCTCATCACCTGACCATGGTTCAAAATTATGAGGTGATTGGAGAGTATTCTAAAACTGTTAACTTTAAAGTACTGTCCGAGTCTCGCCTGCACCGTAATGTATGTAATGTATGATCTTTAGAGGGGATCCCTTCATTAATGTGGTGAGAAAATCTGAAATAGAGAATACTAGTTTATGTGCGGATATGTTAATTTTAAGTTTGGATAGAAATAAAAAATATGTTTAGTGTTTTCAAATAGTTGAAATAAATAACCATAAAGAAATTCACTAAAGCAAACTTGGTGGATTGAACTTGATTTATTTCTCGTTCAACGGTCAATTTTTGCAGAAGACAACGGCTAGCAATCTAATCATTTGTCTGTAACGCGGAAAACAATTAATGACAGATAAGTAAGAAATAGCATAATACTACTGTAACTTCAAATCATGATTTATCAGTTTTGACCTAAGAATGAATGAATTAGGCAATCATTTTTCTTTTACCATATTTTTCCAATTTTAATTAACTATACTACTTGTAAAAATTAGTTATAACAAGTGCACAATAAAATAATAAGCTTTTTCTTAGTGGAAAGCGTTATATAGATTACATGCAGTCCATTCGACTGATAAGGAATATATCTTTTTAAGCTCCAGGTGAACATGCGATTTATAAGACAAGAGATAAGAGTCTAATTAATGGGAAATAAGAAACTCTACTTCAGAAAAAACACACCCCCGCATTCCTGTCCTCTCCTTACCCCACTCCTTTCCAAAACCACATATCACGTGAATTAAAAACAAGGCAATCATCCTCCCCTCCTCTTCAATGGCAGCCATCAGGATTTCCATGAAATATTTGGGGCTGGTTCCAACACTCCCCATGGAATGTGCAGGAATGCTTGAAAACGGGTATTGCTTTACAGAAATTTTTTGCCTAGCCTTATTTGCTATTACCTAAAAGCTAGAGCATATATATGCAGTTATATTTTCTTTTTTTATTTTTCTTACCAAAGGCCGCATTCGCTCTGAATCTGGGATATTGTTCTCATAAAGCTTATTTATGCGAATGCCGAATCTTATGCGATGTAACAGGGCGAAATTGAGATTCTTTTGACAGTAGGCTCTTAGCCTTCTGCTAGCCATATATTGGCGCTCTTGTAGTAAATAATCTGTAAAGCATTTTGGAATTACAATACCATGTGATGTATATCTCAACTAATGTCGCATAAGCTGGGAGATTTTATTGTCTTTAAGATGAGTTATGAAGCATTTTATTATAGTTTTAATAATGTTGTGTATATCATGAATTTCGTTTTCAATAACACATGATTTGTACCATTTCAAAGAGTCTATTTTGTGTATTTGTTTATATCCTTGGCATGCTTAAAATGAAACTCATTGAAGACTGCCAAAATATAAGTAATAAATTCGTATTTCCTATATATTTTCAGCAACCATATAATACAATTTGGAGGCATTTATATATTCTCTAAGGAGGTTGATGTTTACAGTCGGTAAGAATCTACACAGTTAGCTATGAAAATTACAACACCATAAAGAAAGTCAAATAAATATATTTATTTTATGTAATAGTTAACACAAGCGAAATCACTTCTACTTAATTTTTAAGAGCTCTCTCTCTTTGTCTGTTTATTTTAAAATTTACTAGAACTTTTAATTAATTGTAATATATTTACATAATAATATAAATCATGATACAAAGTATTAAATGATACAAATGAAATAAAAAATAAGCAAAAAATGTACACTTGTAAGGGAGCCACAACAAACTTTTGTTGAAAGGGGATAATTAATTTTTTTAGGTGGATGGGGGAGTAATTAGTTTTCTAAACACCAACAGAAAATTCATTGTTCTTCGAAGTTGGATTCTAGTTAAGAAAAGTATATTTTTACACGGTAATCAATTTTTCAGATAGTATCATGTAAATAGTATGGCATGAGGGCCTAATGATTATATTTCCAATTAGTTTGGGGACTTACTGAAGTACCATAGAAAAGATTGGTAAAGAAAAATGGGCAACTCATTCCATGTTGCTTCAAGTCTAAATCACCTTCATCAACCATATTAGCTGGAGAGAAATAGCGCTCTTATCTATTAGCAGCTTATGGCCAAATTTTTTCAATCGGTGAGAGGTATGTGAGGATAACAATTAATAACTACTATAGCAAAAAAGTTGACATGCAAAGCATTTTCTTGTATTATCTTGATAAAAGATGCCATTTCACAAGCGTCAAAGATAGGGCACAGTCTTTGGTGTTAAGATATCCAAAAATATTGATCCCCATTCAAATTACCACCGATCTGAAGTTAAAATGTGCTTGTCCTGTACTTAATGGCGGCTCATACATAACCTAGTTACATCCCATATCATTTTAGAATTGCTCAGACGATATCGATGTCAATAAAGTGACTATCGTTTTCCTTGGAGCTGCCAGACACCACTGAAAGCCACCAACCACATTGAACATCGGAGTGCTGCTTGCATAACCGGGTTAACTAAATGCCATTCCTGGATTCAGCGTTGTTGATGAAAACACCGAAGTCCCCATTTCTCTCTATACTGACTTGTCAAGTAAAACTTTAATGCCTTGGAGTATGGTGACTACTGAATAGTTACCAATCTGGCAGTTTCTGCTGTTTCAGTTGTCATCGCATAGTAAGAAAGGACTACTATAAGTATGAATTTAACATGCTACAAACAAGTTTATTTCTTGATAAATGGTCCGTGATATAATTGTAAACTTTTGCATGGCCAATCTCACAATATGTCTGCATTCTCGATGTTAGTCATTGAAGAGCACTAAAATCCTTCCTGCCTGTTAAGTATGACAATAAGCAATTAATCGCTTTCATATTCTCTTGAAATTAATTGGAGTTTGATCATCACGAATAGCAATATTACGAAACGATAAATCACGCATTCAAAAAGCAACTATTCTGTCTCAATGGATTTCGGATACCTTCCGGTAATCAGTTCTTATTTTTATTCAATCCATAACACTAAGTAAACTACTACTTTGTCATAATCCGCTCCCTCTTTCTTCTTGGAACACCACCAATCGAGATCCTCCATGGCCTCCGGGTTCCTGAACTGGCAGATCTGGTCACTAGGACTTTTGGAGGAATATTCAAAAAGCAACTATTCTGTCTAATATTAAATATATAAAATTCATTTGCACTTTGCACCTTTATGGACACGACAACAACAACTCCTACTTTACAAAAAAAAAAAAAAAAAAAAAAAAAAAAATTCTAAATGAGAAAACTACGCATCTTTTGTTTTGTGCAATGCTCCGAATATCATTGTACTTCCTACGTCGTTCAGTGCATTTTCAATGTTAATTATCTGGACAATTTTTTGTTTCTTTCATGTGATTTTGATGTTCAGAAGATCATTTTTTCTTGATGTTGCAATTTTAATACCTAGCAGTGGACTTTACATTCCTTGTATAGGTTAAATTTGTCCTTGTGCGCGAAAAAATGACCTTTGAATGACAAATCAAATGAAATCTTAGTGTGGGGCGTATTTCCCTAGTTAATCTCATATTCAGTAGTCACCATGCTTATATTTGGAACTCATATGAATTGATCTTGACGAAAAATGAGCAAACTATGATATATGATAGCTTAAGATAAGATTTTAAATTAATTTTTGGTCAGAGATTCATTATTTTGACTCATACTAAAAATAACGACTTTTAACCAATTAGAAGTCTTATTTTTAAAGGCCCAACTGTAGGGAATAAGTATACACTCAAAATATGCACTTGTAAGTGTAATGCTCCATAAAATATTTCCAGATTGTCCAGATTATAGTAAACAAAATCTAGGAATATCCCTGAAACAGCAAAATCCTTTTTCATCTTTAATTTTACTTATGTTTTACATTAACTTATAACATTTATATTTATTGATAAAAAGTTTTAAAGATTATTTATAAAAAAATAATGTTTCATGTTAATGCCTTAAAATGTTAAACAGCAAATAATTTATAAAATTTACAACGTAAACTTATATGCCTAATATAAAAATCATATGCACAGAAAACATGTTCTTGTGTTTCAGTAAACACATGTGAAATATTGCGAAACACATGTGAATTTACCGTAATCTGTAAATTAAGAAGTTAAACAGAGACCGCATGTTTATAAAATGTTACACACAATGCGAAATTTTGCGATACCCATTATGTGAAGAACATTTTCCCAAATGACGTAATCCTTTCCTATTCTATTTGAAAGGGTTAATCGTGTTTTGTACGCAAAAAAGTCGTCGAAAATACCACTATTATAATATTTCAAATAAATGAGAGTCTCTGGAAGAATTTACAAATGCAAAAGAAATAATGTATGTATGCGAGTAATTTCTTAAAAGCAAACTCAAGTGTACACTATATTCATTCGCATATTGCCGCAATTCTGGATGCAAAAATTCCGATACCACGACTCTTAATTATTTTGGCGACTTTAATTTCTCATTGCATGATGTCGATGCCTTGTAATGATTTGGAATTCATTTTTAAATGCAGAACTTGGTGGCATTAGCTATCATTTTTGAAAAATAACGACAAGAAGTACAAACCAGATAAAACGCCAAAATCAAATTGCATCAACGCATAATTAAATTTTACAAACACCCAAAATGATTGATATACCGAATAACATAAATAAGTTATTTTGCTTAGCAGCCTAGTATCTCTTTTATAAAAATCAATTACATAACTTGTCGGCCAACTTGTCTGGTATTCAGCGTGCCTGAATACGAATAGAGAGGTCCTGGGTTCGAATCCCAGTTTAGGCAAGGATGTACTTTCTCCCTCTATCAATCCTACTTTTGTCCTTTCCTTGTGTGAATGGTTACCTACCTTATAAACGGGTCCCTTTGGCATGTGTGTGTACTTAAGAAGTCGGACTCCACACCAAATACGGTTCATTTGGAAAAGTGGAGCAGTGCACCCCAATTTTCCAGCCTAGCTAGCACACGAGAACAATAACACAACAATTAAATAACTTAAACTATTGGACCTCTTTGGAGTTAGTTCTGAAGGATGCTGAGTCTGAGGAGCTATCTATTGCTTTCTATGGTGCTATCTGTGTACGCAATCGGATCATTTACGGTGCATCCACTTTTATTGTGTGACAATCGTCCTATCTAACTTCACGAAAATATTCCTTATCATGTTGCACGAACTAAATAATCTTTTTTGACGGTGATATATAGAGGTTTTTTTGTTTATTAGAACACTCTCTAAATTTATCTAACATGTATCCTTTGAGTGAGACAACTCTCCTAAAATGAAAAACCTCATGCGAGGAGTCCTATTTCTTGATGAGGTGCTATTATTAATAACAATAGGGCACTTCTCTACTGACTTAATCAGGTAGTACACATTTTGCCAAAAACATCTTACGGATTTCTGTTATCTTTTGAAAAGTGTAAGATTCTGCTAATAATATTAAGGAAATATAATACAATTTGCTATTAATACAATTAAATCTGAGTAATCTTAGGAAGTCTTACATTGTAATCTTGCATCTGATGGTAAGTGGAAGAAAAGGGGAAAAAAGGACTGTTAAGCGAAGAAAAATGTCTTCTTAAAAATTCTCAATAATTATTTTGTATGATAATGTTAATCCAAATGAATTTTTTACTATATAAACTTAAAAATTTAATATATTCATATAGCATTTTTTTGTTTATGTAATCCTGAGTTTTTGTATTTCCCATATCATCAAAAAGTACAAAATAATGCATTTAAAGTAATTGTGCTGTATTAACAGCAAATTTTTATAACTCATATATGCAACGTAATACGTTAAATTGATTTCATTTAATTGCAGGTGTTTTTAATCAAAATTGAATTTCATAAAAAAGCAAATATGTAAAATCTTATTTCTACAACAGAATGTCTCTTTTACACACATTTGAAAATTGCAAAAATATTTTAAAATAAATGTTTTATCAAACACAAGAAAATTTTATTTTATATACTGTGCAAATAAACCAATGAATGCAGTCTATTTTCCAGAAGTTTGTCTAAAATACTTAAAATTGGTCCACTATTTAAAAAACATTGTCGTAGAAAATGTTAGGAAAAACATTAACTCTGAAATATTTAAACCTTATACTGTGTGGTGTTTTAAATAAAGATAAAGTAATGATCTTCGTTGATTATTTTTAACTGTAATAAGAGGAATTATAACTTCTAGCAATTAGCTGTAAAAAATATTGAAATTCTTTTGCCTTGATTCTTGATTGCTAAGTAATTTTTTTCTCCTTGGCAGCGTTTCAAATATCTACTAGGGATCAAGCAGCTTCACACTGTAAGTCCCACCGTCTTCCACCCAATTTCCACAGGAATCGTTTTCCCTGGCTCGTTACCCGAGGAGAGGTGTCATCCTCTGTCTTGGAATCTTTCGGCAGCTCATTTAAGGAAGTAAGGAAGATTTCTTCTCTTAGAAGGATTTCAAAAACTCATTAAGGGAGAAAATGAAGTTAAAATCCCCCTGCTCCCCTTGCATATTTAGAAGTGAGCAAGCTGCCTCCATAATCCCCGAATCATCTATCTAATTCCCCCCTCCAGACTGGGGGAGCCGGTATTACATATTCAACACATTCCACCTCCCCCTTTAAGTCTTTTACCTATCCGTCAAAAGGGTGACAGGTTATATCAGTGGGCATTTGCATAACGATGCTCCTTGGAAGAGGTTTTCCTTGAAGGTCATTACGCCTGAAGGGGCTCCTTCGGAATGGGGGTGGGAAGCCCTGTTTTAATTTTGATCTTTTGTCTCGACGGTATTCTTCGGAAGCTCGACGAAAGGGGAGGGATGATAAAGCGAAGTTGAAGAATTTTCAAATAAGTTTTAAAATTAGATGTTCCATTTCTCAAAGGTGCATATTGAGATCTAGGGATCTTTGCGAAACACTCTCCTACTTCCCCATCGCTTTGAAGATCACAATGTTCTATGACTTAAATGCAGACAGTACTCTGAGAAATGGATATCGATTAAGACTTAGGCATGTTTCAGTATATCTTACATATGAAATAAGGAAAATTTCAAATATTTTGTACTAATTTTGGTCAGCTCGAAAAAAAAAACTATTTTTATACTCCCAAGTATCATTGGCATCTTTAACAAAAAATGTTAAAGGGGACATTACTGAGTAAAATTTGTATACAAATATGAATGTTTGATCGATGATAACGCTAATAATATAAAATTACTGCTGCTTTTTGCACACACAAATAATTCAATTTATGGAATAAGCTTTTTTCTTTTAATTTTATTTTCCTCTCATATTTAACTATATCTGAGCAAAATTATTTTGCAGAGAAATTTGTTTTTATACAGTATAATTTTAGAAGAATTAGAAATTATGAGGTTAGTATGCGATTTTTGCTAATTGTGCTACGTTTCCTCTTTCCTATATTTTCAATTCTAACAGAACTTTTTGGAATTTTTTTTAAAAAAACTTAACAGAACTTTTTTTAACAGATTTCTTTCTGACCCTTCGTCATTCTTTCTTAAGAAATTTGGTATCTTTAAATAGTTGAATCAAACTACAGGAAATTATAAGCAATGTCAATTTTTCGAAACGATTAGCCATATTATGCTTTCTGATACATGTTATAAATAGAATAAGACTTATAATTACATATTTTGTTTCATTAATAGTACTTAAAAATGAATAATTTAAATTCATCATGCTAAGATATCTCAACGATTAAAATGATTGCTGATATATTATATCTTAAAGTTACCGCAGCAATATAGAAATTTTAGTATTTATATTATTCTTTAAATTGAAAAAATAATTAATTTGGTACTAAGGTACCGTTATATTTCTGAATAATGCAAAGAAGAGTTTGTAAGTTTATACTATAATATTTTAATAAATCTCTACAAGAATTTTGTCAATCACAATTCTGGAAACTCTTGCAACTGTTTAACGATGATTAAATGAAATAAATTCAAGTGAATTATTTAAATGAACTAATAATATTGTAATACTGATAAAATACTTTATTGGAAAATTATGTTTTGAAATGTTCATTGACGATAGCATGAATTCAAGAATATATTTTTAAATGTCTTCCAGAATGCATAATATCCTTCAAATATTAAACATGTTCACACTTAAAACCTCAGTACGCAGAGAATACTGTACATTTTTTAACCCACTTTGAGCTGAAGTGGGTTCAATTCACTGTAAAAGTAGGTGGAAACACATAAAGGCAATACTTTATATCAAATGAAGTTTTGTATCCAGAAAGTTTGAGAAGTCGTATAAAAAGGTAGTTTTGCAGAGTTAAAAGAGTTGAATATGAGGGACGATAAAAAGTTCTCAGAAATGTAGCATGATTTTTTTCCATGTGAAATATATTTCTGTTGTTTCTGAAATACGAATAGGAAAAATAAGATATCTAACATAATCTTGGATACATTGAAACATAAGTACCATTTAGAAATGTTGATCGATTCTTTGGCTCCTTATTATTCCATCGTGTTACGATTATGGAAGCAATTCCAATTCCTCAAAACAGTTCGTTGTAGATTTATGTTCTGTTGATCAAGGGTTACAAACTAGTGTGAGATAGAAAATTTTCTTTTGTACTCGAGGAAAATCAACGAGTGACTTCCTCACAGCTGACACAAATTGTTAAAGTGTGCATTGGTAAGGTGATTCAGATTTTACCATGAGAAGATTATGCAGTAATGTATGCCTGAGTACTACAAGTTAGTGTTTCTCTACTTGTGAAGTCCAAAAATTTGAATAGTGCCTCTATCGTGCGAATTTGACGGAGTGACTGGGCCACAGTAAAAATCGTGAATGAATTATATTCATCTTGCAATCTGATGACAAGCTTGTGAGAGTCTAGAGAGTATGAGACATATATTTAATCTGCCTCAAAATATAACACATTCTGGCTTGAAGTTTCATGGTCTAGACAATAATTTCGTTGAGAAATCGTAGCCTCAACGACCTACCTTTCATCTATATATGGGGCTCTGGGACATCAATATCTTAGATCTTACGTTAAAACTGAATGTTGCGACAATTGACCCCTTTTTTTATTTTTATGAAAGGTAAAGTTTATACAAATATAGAGCTACCATTGTTGAAAGAGACAACTGCATACTTGGAATAATCGTCACACTTGCTGGACAAAGAATTCGATTGCAAATATTTGTGATACTTTTAAATGTGTAACGTAAATGCGTTTATAACCTCCAATTGTTCAAACAAATATTGAAACTCTATAAAAAAAAAAGGACGATTACTGATCCCCAACGTATAGTTTATTACCAACACAGAGTTTTTTAATGTTATAATAGATGAGGTGTAATCACATAATTCCTCAGTATGATTTACTTTGTCTCATTTGATTTTTAGCTTATTCAATGCTGCATTATCACATAACTTACCAAGTTTGAATTAGTAACAAAAGAATTTAGATACCGCAGGAGGGACAGTCTAACAGCAGGAAGCTATTGCATGGCTAATTTAAATATCTACCACGTATTTGCCTTCAGGAGAATTTTCATATATAATGACTCATATTCATGTGCCCCAACTGAGGAAACTTGGGAAACTCCCAAGCACTCAGCTTGACAGACATCCAACAAGGACCGTGATAGTCTTCTGGTAAGAGCATTGGCCTTTCACCTGGAAGTGCTAGCTTCGATTCCTAAAACCGCCAAATGCTCACGGAGTACATTTGATACACATGCTCGTTAAATCTGTGGAATCGAAAGTCCTGTGGTCGAACGTTGAGCTGTTACCATGGGTGTAATAGTCTGAATAAAATTTCCTCCCCTCCAAATCAAAGTCAAAATTGAGGGAGTAGATACCATCTAAGATACCATCTAACAGAGAAGCCTTAGAGCAAAGTTGTACTTTCATCTTTGTGGTACTCTGATTAAACGAAAGATTCATCCTTCTGATTTAATTTCGTAGCTGTCGATTCGGGTTATCTAAGAGTTATAAGTAACAACAAAAGCATAACACCTCTCACTCTTTGTTCCACAGTAGCTAGAATTAAACCCGGATTTTTTCCTTCCAAAGAGCGATCATCTCTTCTTTATGTTTTAATGTACCAATGGAAGAACAATCAACACTGCAAAACATATAGCATGTAAAGGCCATCCCAACTTGATGGTATTTGACGAAATAAGAATTGAACTCATTACAAATGGGATACGCAAAAAATATCCTTCTATACTCGGTTTAACTTATTTAAAATTTGTGAATGATTAGAAAAGAAAGTGAGAACAAACTTATATTAATTATTGAAACAATATCATCTTTTAACAACCATTTTATAATCAGAAAAATGTTACAAATATTGGATGGTAAGATTTATAAATATGAAGTTTAATAAGAAAAAAAAATTGAGGGTACAAAAAGATTTGCTTTAGTTACTTAGAGCACAATTTTTTTTCGGTCACATAATAGATTGCTTGAATTAACTCGAATGTGTACCTTAATGGGTTGAGGTAATAAATGAATTCTGAGTATGAAATGTAAGATCATTCTCAAGGTTATAAATAAATAAAGAAAATGAATATTTATAAAGTTATAACACACACACATTGCATTGTATTAGAAATAACTTCATTATTCCCACAGGTTAGTGTGAACATTTGAATATTTTCAAGGTTTCCTCCTTTGCAACCCCTGAATTGGGCTGACTCTGTTGAAAAAGTTTTCCTGTGAATAAAATACTGCATAAATAGTAAAAATAACTAACAAGAGCACTTAGCTATTAGGTTATCCATTAAGCGGTTCGTAAGGAATATTTAAATATATGTACAGAATCCAACTATAATAATCACTGAGACTAAAAGGGTTTTTACAAATGATACTTATAGGTATTGCTTATAGACATAGTGACATAAATGTGAATAATTGAATAAAATTGATTCAAAAAAATTGTTGGGTCATTTTTTTTTTTTTTTTTTTTTTTCATTTTACTGGAATCACAAAGTACCGCTTCTAATCCGCAGTGAATCACTTATCTTGTCAATCACAATTCTTGTCAACCCTCTTTATCAGCGAACCCCACTTTCTTTTTAATCTTCATTTCTAAATCCCTCATCCACCCATCAAGCTCTAAACTGAATGAACTTCGGAGCACAGCTATGCTAACGAAAACAAAAGACAGAATGACATGTTGGATAATAGGAGTGACCATTTTATTAACGCCTGCAATCCTTTTATCACCAAGTTCTAGCTGAATGGACCTCTTAACTCTCTTTGATCCCTCCTATTCAGCTATGTGGAGGGGAACCAACTGACATGTAATAGGAAAGCTGACCTACTCTATCCAGATGAAAGAGTTACCTCAATTAATGTAAGTGCCGCTTTAATCCTGGTGTATAAGGATCATTTCCATTACAAATGGAGGATTCTTTTACCTCATTTTTTTCCTTTCGCTACTAGCGTGAAGGAGGGAAGGAGGAAATCGTGTCTTCGCATACAATCACCCACTTAAGTCGAATTACCTTCGTCAGAAGAGCACCAAAGGAACATGGCGACCATCACAAGATATGTATAAAAAGTTGATAAGAAACACACAATAAAAATCTACTTCTTTTCATGACACTACTCAAAAAAGAGCTGTAAAAATATAGGAACTGAAAGTTGATGATATGAGATTAATTTACTCTAAAAGGACTGTATTTGTATCGCAGTAGGCGTACGAATCGACAGTCTCTGTGTATTTAAACAATGACTGCTGGCCATAACCTGGGATTTATACTATGAAATGGTCTTCTTTATCAAGTATTGAAGAAACATGGGTGTGACGCATTCAGTTACAGAAACTATAATTCCATTATTGATTTATAAATCACACAAGCAATGGTGTGATGCTTTGAAACTAGTAAGCACTTACAGACTTAAATAGACAAGATAATGTATGATTGGTCAGAATTCTAGCCTTCAGTTGAACAAAGAAAGCTTTTAATAGATAGACGGATTACATAGGGTAATAATGGAAGCATTTTTAAAATGAAATTCAGAATATAGTTATCCCTCGTCTACAAAATGTGATGAAAGAACGACAAGTCGAATCTATGAATTCCTTGGTCTTTAACTGTTTCAAGAGATAATTCACAATGGGACTTATGAAAAATATCAACTTCAACTATAAGCTTCAAAACTAAAACAGTAAGAGTCATGTAATGTGCAAGCGTACCTAAATATCCATAGTATCTAAAATGCCAGCTTTCGGTGAAAAAGTCCCATTTTGTCATATTTATTTATAAAGGAATCAATTGGAAGATTTAAATACTCATTTTCAAGTAAATTTTTTTTTCTTTTATACGAAATTCTGAATGATGGTGAAACAAAATGATTAAACTATTAGATTTTAATACAGATAGTAGAATTAATTTATTTACTATCATTGAAACATGCTTTTATTCTCATTCAGACTGACTTCACTAATTAAAAATGATTCTATGAGGAATAGTTAATTACAATTTACCATCGTCTTGTAGAATTTATATGATACTGATCCTGCTAAAAACACAAATAGTGTATGATGCAGCTCTAGTGCATTGATAAGATTTCAAATGTAAAAATAATTTGTGAATTGAGTGAAGATTCTTAAGTTGATTAAGAAGTTTCAATTAAACGGATCTCCACTTTTCTATAAGCATATTCAACTAGAACAAAAGAGTGTTTAAGAGTTGTTTGTTCGTCAGTAAATTATATAAAACTTAAATAATTAAAGAAAATAAAAAAGCAATATTAAATCAATTTTCGTTTATTATTTTGAAAGAAAAAAAACAATGAAGTGGTGAATAAATTCAGAGGATGATTTGTTGATCAATTTTTATCTTTTTTATTTGATTATTATTAAAGAAACTCAAAAATTATTATTTTATCAAACCTCTGTATACGTAAAAATTCATAAAATTTAAGCAGACACGGAAAACCTAATTTAGTTTAAGTAATTTTACAATTCTCTCGCATTTTTTAAAAAATATATATAAATGAGCTTGTGATCCAACACAATCTCATTGCTTTGTAAGAGTATATGTATAATTTTACTAACTAATGAAGTGTGATCGGTTTTGATGAAATTACGTTAGATATCCATAACATTGCATATTTTATAAGTCCTTCTGTAGCTTAATAGCCTACAGCTGTGATAAAACGTATGCATATCCGACGGGAATCCCCAAAGGAGATTTTTCATAGTTGATGAACCGTATCACGCAATGAAAAAGAAGAAAATCAAAACACTTCTTAGCCTCCATCCCAACAATCATGGATGGAGAAAACACAGATTTTATTTCTCGTGGATAATAATTACAGTATCACAACCAGGACCATCTACGTAGAAGAATATACTTCTGTTACTAAACCACGATTAGCATTATTGAGTAAAAGATGGCTAAGTAACAGAATGTTGGTGCGAGACATTTTTGAATATTTACTGCATTATCTTCTGAAAAACTTCTTCGTAAACAATGGGTTACATTCATCTGTCGCAAAGGAATAAACCTCGAATATTCTCAGGTATTCACCTTAACACATATACATGAAAAAAGCAACAACGTAATGCCCATATTTTTTTACAAAGGCTGGGATTGAATCTGTGCTTTTAAACTTTGGACATTGTAATCTTATCAGTGGGCTACGGTTTGTTCTTGTAATATCTCACTGCAGATGAGTAGAAATATGGGAAGCACTGTCACTTTGCATTATAGAAAATATATTTGACGGATGGATTTAAAGTAATCTCAAGAAGAATAAAAGAAAGTTATCAGAATCCACTTCGAACAAATGTGGAGTACTGAGTGAGCAACGTAAGGCATTACTTTTTAGTTATTCTTGAACTACTATTTTTTTCGCTGATTTAAAGTATGGTAAACCAAGTATGGATACAATTATATCATACTACTTTTTTTATGTTACGTCTAAAAATTTTAGACAGTTAGTTCATGAGAAAGATACAGATTGAAATTTTTATCTTCTTAACTAAATGTAAGGACTTCCTGAAGATTAGTTTCTTGTATTTAAAAGATTGCATAAAATAAACTCCAAATTGCAAAAGTGAATCATCACAAAATTTGACGTCACATAGTAAAAAGTGGTATTTTAATATCTCCTGTATAAATTGTCTTCTGGAAGGTCTTTTCAAATATCGTAGGCCGAATTCATGATCATAAGAAAGAAAACCTGGAAAACTTCTAATCACACATTTCGCGTGACGTGCATATAGAAAGCAGAAAATCGAAATTCTCCTTATTCGACAGCATTCCATTGTTCTATTATGTTCGGACTTGAGACCTTATGTCCCGAAGAGTGCTCTCCTACCATTAGTCTATGGTAAACTCGAGTTATCGCAAGTTGCAAATTTTTCAATCACTTTAAATTAAAATATTGGAAAACATAATTTATTATACTCAACATAGCTAATAAGGAGACGATGTTCTAAAAAGTGAAATGTCCCAGATTTGATCACAGCCACTATGACTTTTACCCAAAGTAAGAACATTTGATCCAGTTTAAATTTGCATAATATTTACAAGTAATTGCTAATTTGTAGAAAATCAAATTTTGTAATAGTGGATTATCTGTCCATCTAAACCATGAAATAGGAAGAACTTAGTCGAAAATGTTTGTGATTAGCTCGAGACTACCTTAAAGGCTTAATCCTGTTTGAATGTTGGTCTGTTTCACTAGTATGCAAAAGTTACCTGTAAGCAGAAATCCAAACTCATGAAACTCATAAAATAAATTCTATTATATATAATTACGTTGATGACAAATATGTTTACAGCAGCAAATCTCGTGCTCAGTGCTTATTTTAAGCCAATGATATTACCGTGCTGTTTAGAATGGAAGGTTATGGATTTAGTCTGTATTGTTTAACACCAGCATTTCTGCTTTCTAAAAGAAAATTTTGTTCGAATGAATGTTGAAGATCTTTCTTAGATTTTTACAACTTGCAATATGAGAATCCCATTGCCAATAGAAAGCCCTCTCGGAAGACAATGTTCAAAGTCAGCTTAATTGCCTAACATTCTTCAGTCGTTAGATTATCCGCAACGTGGTATTGATGATTATTCGTGATGAGATGGCAATTGCATCATGTAGCAAAATAATGAGAAAAGAAATAGCTAGAGAGAGAATATTTTGAAAAATTTGTATGTCATAAGTGTTGACTTTGTTTTAATAGATGTTCGATGTGTGCATGTGAATGACATACTAACTTTGTTTAAATTATTGTCTTAGATAATGAGCAGAAATTAATGATGATATGATAAATTAATGAGCAGAAATTAATGATGAATACAAGACTAAATTACGTGTGTGCACCAACAACTACATGTATACATGAAATTAAATATGTTAATATATTGTTGTTGCTAAAAGAAATCATTTATCTAATTTAGTGGTTAATTTATTGTGTGAACTGAACAATCTCGAATCTAAATAAGTCCTTTGACATTACTATATATGTACTGCATTTTTAAGATTTTTCTACAAATATGAGACTATTATCTTATTTGCATTTTTTTCAGACCATCGTTTAAATTTGCATGTTGATTTCGACTTTTTATTGATGTCCATACGGATTAATGACTATGAATTCATAAAATTGTTCTAAAGTATAATTTAGCTGAATAATTCATCTGGTAACTAAGTAATCTGATAAATTTTTCTAGATATGTTCTCTATGTTATGTATTTTTTCTTCAAATATGATAATTTCTTTAATGCATTTGTTGACAATGCCATTTTCAGTACATTGCATCCAAATATGGGAAACTGTTAAAACCTTCAGTTTAGGAAAATTTTATATTCTACGATATATGAAACTCAATTCTATATTTTTACGGAAAATAATCAGTTGTATCTATCTAGTAAAGAGTCATAATTTGGAACAAAGCATGTTATGTTCAATAAAAATTATCCTTATCTAATTGGCTTATTATATTTTATTTTCTGTCCAAACAGAACTAAATTTTTGATTATTCTTCTCTTGTTTAATAAAATACGATCTATCAATGAGACTTTATGAGCGTTTGCTATTTAGCTTATATTTTCTTAAATTATGAAACCTAATAAATTTGTACGCACGCTATAATTTTTTTAAACTACAAAAATAGATGTTCTTAGAAAAACCAGTTAAACCGTTTTTATAATAATGCAAATTTGTTCTAAATTATATTACAGATTTTTTTTATTTAATTAATAAATTACTAACATCACATTAATATAGTATAAAATTACAAAATATCAATTTTTAATTATTTTTTAAGCATACCGCATGCTTGTGTGTGCAAATAAATAATATGGTGAATATAAATCAACTTTAAGAAATTGTGACATTAATTTTTTCAAACTCAGAGACCATGAACATTTTTTCCGGTTCTTTCCAACCAACAACATCTCCGAATCTTACAAACCTAATCTGCTACTATTCCAGCCGTTACCAGGCAACTTTCCAGTCGGTTGCCTAACAAAATGGATGTCCTTACCTACAAAGTTCTAACCACTCTCCCCTTCTTCGCATACACATCACTCGAACCTTCTAATTTGTGGAACCCAACCCCCTTCAGTCATGGTGTCTTACCCTCGGGGTTAAGACACAGAACATGGAACAGTTGGAAAAAAAGGAGGGAGGAAGAAACCGCATACACCCCCAACCACGGTTATTTCCTTTTATATATATTACCCAACTTGTAACTGCGGCACGATGCCGGCTCTAATCCCATTGCATTGTCTGTAGAGCTTCTTCCCCAACCACTCTCCACCCCAAATTGAAATTCATCGTTTCGCGAAAGCTTGAAGATAGCGCTCGGAAGGGCGGAAAAGCGTTGATCGATTTCAATCATTGCCAATTTCATAGAAGACCAAGCATCCCCCCTCCCCCGACTTGCTCATCACCCTCCGTGCACGCGATTCCACCCACATTCAATGTTCCGACTTCAGATTCTGTCTCTTGCTGCCCGAAATGAGTCGACAAATTGAAGTCTATGCCTTTGTTTGTTCATAAAAGGAATTGTTGTTCCAAAAATGCTGCTTTGATTTTGTCGTAAAAGCATCCTCATTTCCATAGGTCCACTACAAATTTCGGTATAGTTATTTTTCAGTTGCCACAGGAATTATACCTAAAATACTCCGTATTCTAATTCAAAATTTTAAAAAATCATGTTTATTTTTGAATTTTTCATTTGCTAATGTTTTAATATTTAATTAGATACTTAAATATGACGTCATCGGATCCTTTCAGACGAAATTGTCTTCTAACTTTCTAAAAAGAAATCGAAAGTAAACATGAGTTATGGTTTATCTTGTGAAATGTATATCGTTTGAATACTGAAATGAAGAAAAATTCGACAGAAAAAGAAATTCAAACTACACATGTGTACAAATTTGTGGTAAAAGAACATTTCTACTTATTCATTACGTTTTGGTAGGTCTCAATAGGTCTGTTGGAAAATATAGAAAACATATAAACAGCCACCACGTTTTTCGTCCTCAGTTGTCTTCTTCTCGAAGTTGCTTAATTTATAAAAAGCAAAAATTTTCTAATGGAAAAAGCACCACACCATGTTTTTCATCTTCTTTGAATGAGTCTGAATTTCAATGCAAATATAACTTCCTTAAGGCTTAAAGCATGTGTGACGTATTAATTAAAGCATGTGTGACGTATTCATTAAAGCATGTGTGATGTATTCATTAAAGCATGTGTGACGTATTCATTAAAGCATGTGTGACGTATTCATTTTCTTACATTGAATTCCCAACATCAATACTTCGGCCAAAATATGATTCAAATGGAAAAGGATTTAATTTAAATGAATAGGTAAGAACTCTAAACCTTTACAATTGGTCAATAAATTATCCCTACTTACTTTTCATCATAATAATATTCTGAAAGGTATCCAAATATCTATCCCAACTGGTTGAAAAACTCTCCTAAAATCTTTCAGAATTCAATTAACTTGTGAAGATAGCTCTTTAATAGTTTATAAAGATAATCTTTTCACATTATGCCATAAAATTCCAAATCAAAGAAATTCCACTCAACTTCTCAAAAAATGTGCAGTCAAACCTGTTTCTTGAGAGACTCTTTTCTGCTATTTTTTAATGAAATTTAGTTAAAAAATAGCAGAAAAGACACTTTTAAGTAATATAGGAATTTATATGATATTGGTATTATAAAACTATTTTAATGTTAAATTATTTTCCAGCACTGCAAAATACTTGGTTATATCTCGAAATATGAGTAGACTAATTGAGTTTTAACGCAGAGAAACCAAAGACTTGAAAATTTGTTAAAAATTCATGATCAATATTTCTTTATTGTATACAATATACTTTTATGCTAAGCATAAAAACCTTGTTTTAAATATTGGTCATTTTGCATAAAAAATTCTCAAATACTTAATACGAATACTTTTAGAAGAAACTGAAATATGCTGAAAAAATTTTTAAAAAAAATTTAATTTATAATATTTTGCTTCTGTATGAGTGTTTATACTTATGAAAGTAAATGAACTAAAATGTCCGAAATGATATGTAATACAAGGAAATAAATACTATGAAAATAAGGCTGTTTAATTAATTATGCTTTTAATAGTTTTCACATGTTAGTAATTGTCGAATTTTTTTTATTTCAATTCCTTTTAACAAATATGCAGTTATTATGGAAAAAAAATTTCGCTAAAGGAATACAGAATAAAAACATTGAAAATTGTTTATGAAAACTGAATATGCTTATTACGGAGTTGAAAGAAAAATTGAAGCTTTCTTTTTCCGGAATTTTTCTAAATTTCATAAGTGTTTAAGAATGTTGATTAGTTTTTTTTCTGTTGTATTTCTCTTAAATGCAAAAGCTAACTTAAATTTGTACGATACTTTTATAAAAGATGCAGTATTATTTCTAGCACCAGAAAACGATTGAATTCCTGTTCTTAAGAATTCAAAGCCATAATACTGGCAATTCAGATATCATCTCTTGACTCTATGAATGAGAAAAAAACAACTTTAACAAATAATTCTGCATCCTTTAACATCTTATAACTTTGAAATCTTAATTGATGAGACTATGTCATGAAAATAAAGGCGAAGAACTCCATCTTTAACAAATATTGCTATGCATAAAAAGATATTAAATGTTTGCGCATGAAACCAAAGATTTACATACATTTTATATGGAAGGGTGCTGAAATGTACAACTTAAGGGCTAAATAAAGCTTTTTTGAAATGAATTGCTTTTTTAATGCTGTGCTACTTTATTACAGAGTACTCACCATATAGAAAGATTTGCTAATATGTATACTGTACGTGAATACTCATCAATAACATCTCATGAATACTCATCAAAATCGTGAATACTCATCAAAACATCTTTTCTTTAGGAATAAATAAAATCGGACGAGATCAGTTTTTTTAACAATGCATAAATTTTTTCCACTCACTTTAAAACTCGAGTTGAGTTGCACTATATGGAACAAATGATCTCCTTCCCAATTACTATCCTAAGTCATTAGGATTTCATTTTGTCTTTTTTTAATTAGAACTGGCTTCAAGTCACTCTGACGCGCCATTTTTGTTTTTACCTTAATAATGAGATACAAATTTTATTGAAGTAAATTACAATCACTAAAACTTGATCTGTTTCAAAGAATAATAGGTACTCAGATTGATTACAGGAACACATCAATTTAAGTTAGCCACCTGTTTGATTTAGATTTTACAGTATTCATTTCTACCAAAAGCAAATAATACCCTTTATTGCAATTTATGCACTGCATTAATGCAGTCAAATTTTCTTTCATTTTCCTAGAAATACTTTTTGAGCCTCTAACATATCACGAATTCAATATAACATAAGATTGTATTTTACAGTTAGATCGTCATTATTATTAAATAACAAACTTAAATATCATGTGTGCCAAATAAATAGTTGATAAAACATAAAATCACCATTAACGTAAATTAAATGTCTGATAAATGATAAAGGTATCTTCTGGTTTTAAATAGTAGACCGCCCTGTCTAGTGGTTATAGTGCCTGGCTGCGGATAGGGAGGTCCTGGGTTCGAATCCCGGTACGGGCATGGATGTACTTTCTCTCTCTCTCTATTCTATCTTTGTCCTTTCTGTGTATGAATGAGGTTTGAATGGTTGCCTACCCTATAAACGGGTCCCTATGGCATGTGTGTACTGAAGCAGTCGGACTCCACACCAAATATAGTTCGGTATGAAAAAGTGGAGCAGCGCACCCCATATTATCAGCCTAGCTGGCACAAGACAAAAAAAATTTCTGATTAGAAATCCCTTTAAAATTATATGATATTGGGACTCTGCAATAACAACTCGAACAAGATTAGATTCTCTTCGCTTGGTCGTAATATTGTGTTTTAGCTATTCACACACTTGCACAGAAAATATTATTAAAAAAACAACGCAATATATTTTTTATAGAATTTCACTAAATATGTTTTCTTATATATATATATATATATATATATATATATATATATATATATATATATATATATATATATATATATATATATATATATATATATATATATATACCTGTGTGTATAGCCATTATCAACATAAACAAAAGCGTTAAGCTTTAATCTTTTTACATCTATCAAATAATGCTTGTTAAAACTTTGAATTGAAACATTTAATAAATTTAATCGTCATCAAATTAAAGAGAAATTCTAAATTCTATTTTTTGGCTCTAAAATTCTTCACGAGTCTGAAGTTCTCCATTTCCAAGTGAACAATGAAGCATGGTTCATAGTTTTTCAAAAACAGCCACTTAAATAGTTTATTTTATAACCCAATATGGCAGACCAATATATTGTTATCGGCGATGTGTTCCTAATTCCCTCTCAGACAGGGAAGATTTCTTGACATTTCCCCCCATAAAATCTCTTCCCGAGATGATTAGGTTCCATTTGGAACGAGTTAAGATGAATTCCAATAAAATTCTTCGGTGAAATTCCATAAGATTTATCGACGACTCTGTCTAGACGTCTAGTTAAAGGCAGACAGAATAATTTTATCTAAACACTCACAACATTCATTACTAATTCATTGGGAAAAGTTCTGGACTGTAGATTTTCTCTTATCAAGCAAATATTAAAGTTAAATCGATTATTTTTAATAAGATCAATATCTGTTTTAATCTTTACAATGTCTCTTAGAGTGAGTACTTAAATTGAGATACAGGTAGTCCCATCAAAATATTGAAAATTATTGATGAGTGTATGCATAATAATTTTAAAATGCATGAATATAATTATATAATCATAAAGCTTTCCTAATATAATCTTCTTTTTATAATTCTGATTATATTAATGTATATTTGTATTAATGATACATTTGTTTGGAACACTGATAAATAAGGATAACTAGGATTGTTAATGATAGCATGATTCAAGAAAGAATTCCTTTAAAAATTTAAAATTTTCATTTTTATATTCTTTTCTGAACAGACTTGAATGATATAATAATAAACGATTTTTGGAGAAATACTAGAGTAACAGTAACTTTGCCTAGTTATTTTTCTAAAAGAGTTAGGTATAACAAGGGAAATATCTGTAATGATTAAATTGAAAAAATTGTAGTAGAATTAAAATTATCACAATCAGCCGGGACTGGAACCATTCGGATAATGAAAAATCCGGTTAAATGGATTTTTCAAATAGGGTCGATTTTAATTAACTATTATATACTGAAAAATTAAAAAAAACTGATATTTTTAAAGAAAATTAACTTTTAACTAGTTAAATGAAAAAGCAACACTTCTACATTCTACATGTGAAGTTTCTTGCAAATGCTGTAAATGATAGTCATTGTTTTCTGAATATCTCGGTCCGAGTAAGCTTTTTCACTACCTTCACCCGTTTTCGGGCAACCAAGTCGCTCATCCGCTTGAAAGTGAAAAGTTGCATGTGGTCACAATCGGATTGATGCCCCATCTACTTCAAAGCAGTTCCGAAGAAGGCAAATGCTACACTAGAGGATGGTCTCGTGCCTGCTTCAACTTATTCGTTAAGGTCTTCTTCTTCCTCGACATTTTCAATAAGCTGATCAAAATTTCCAATTTTATATCTAGTGTCTGATTCCTAATCCACTCTTATATATTTTCGTAATTACTTATGGACATCGAGAAATTTTCAAAAGAATATTTCTGAATTCCTTCAGTGACATGTCTCTGCAATTCTTATCTTCTACTTCCTCTTACCTTTTCTTTTCTTAAATGTTACATCTTTAATTTTTCTGATGTTTTTAAGATTAAATTGTGAAATATGTTTTTAAGGTATGACACAAGAAATAAGAAAATATAAAAATATAGTTGCTGCTAAACTCGACGTAGACAAATGTGAATTACTTCATGTCTAGCTCAGGTGTTAACTTAGTCTTCTCTCATGAAGTTTATTTTCAATGGTTTCCTTCTCATGTAGACATTATACGGCAATAAGCAGGCGGATAGACTGGCCAAGGAGGGCTATTACCACGATAATCCTTCCTCTTCAACACTTACTTTTTTAGAACAAACATTAATCCATAGTTAATTCTGAAATTTCGAAAGGGTCAAGGATTCCTCCCTGCCATCACTGGTACGTGGGTGAAGAGCTTGGCTCTTCATTAGCCTTAATTGTGACAAAGTCTCTGGAACTGCGATTTCCAGACTAGCAAGCAGATACACTAGGGGTCTCACATATTTCGAAGGCAGGAAAATCTTTGAGGTCCTTCTAAATGTAAAACTGAGCAGGCTTTCCTTAATTACATCCTGGACTATTTCGAACTTCCCAGAGAGGATATATATTCATTCCCCTTCTGGTCCTCGATTTCCTTAGGGTTAATCGTCTGATGGACCTTGTATGACTTCATCAAACATTTGCAGGATGAGCCACAACAAAAACAACTTCTGGTCGTGATTCAAAATTAAATAGCTGTTAAATATACGTGAAGGATTCTTTCAGCAGATAGAGGTATGGCTTACATCTTCCAGTAAGATTTCAAATGAAACTGTTGGCCTGTATATATTTTATCAGTTTGTGAATAGCCACAGATGCTGCATAATTCAAAATGGGTGCTAAATTCTGAAAATATTGGGCTATAAGGAAATATTGCCGAGATGACGGATTGTAATGTGTGCGATGACGTAAATACTAGATTTTCAAAAATAGAGTTTTCTATAATTCTTATAAGTCTACGTACCTATGACGTGATAAAAACCAGGTTGCCAGATATATAAAAAAATAAAAAACGCGAAAAAATCATCAGGCTCAGAATTTGGTATCCTGTATTATACGGCATCTGTGTCTGTGAATTTGATAGTACATGCAACTGTTCAACATAAAATGGACTTCGAAGCAAGATGACGTTATCAGAAGCTTGGCCTTTCTATTTTGTAAAAAAGCATGGGGCTGTGTGTTTAATTATATGTAGGTAAATAACATATGATTTAAATATCCTTTGAAGAATAAACTCAAATAATTTTTTAGTTCGTTAGCTTTGAGTATGTTGTAGATGCTGTTGTTAAGTATTTTATTATAGCTAAAATAATTAAACATTATATGACCGAGGTATTTTCAAGTTTATTCTTTTTTTAATGACATTAATTTTCATATGATTTAAAAAATGAAGATTTTGGCAATAAAATAATTGCCGGATTTGAAAAGGGACACAAAAAACATATTTTTGTAAGATTTATGATTTTCACAAAGTGTTTGATTGTAGTGAAATATTTTAATGTACATCCTTATTACCTTATGACCATCACAGACGATATGCCATATTAAAATGTCTCAAGTTATGAAGTCCAGAAAATGTATATAAGTACTCAGCCTGACAAATGTGCACTCAGAAGCACAAAATTCACCTCCTGTTATTCACCACAGTTAGATCAATTTCTAGAGCAATACAATGCTATTCTTTGGCTATTTGAACTCCCAGACTATAATGAACTATCCTAATGTTTTTAAAAGTTTCCTATGGTACTCCCTAGAGCACACGCTGGAATAATTCAGATTCAGTGAAAATTGATGGCCATTGAAAGTTAAACAAGCCATTAAAGTCGAAAACACGGCACTGTAGAGGAATCATTAAAAAATATAAAACTGTCAGAAATTAAGATCAAATATCAATTATTCTTACCAATTCAATTGATTAACTTGTATAATAATTAATTTACTTAGATGAGCAAAACAACAAGCTGGTGGCTGGAGTAAGATTAATAGTTATCGTTTAGAATTTATTTCTATCAGTATTTACTATATTGAAGTAAGGAAAAGAAACATATTACTACCTGAATATTGTTTGCTTGTTATTTTCGATTTTATATGCAATTTTTAAAATACACAACAGTATTCATTTCCATATCGGAGAGACCAATTCCTGATTATATTTCAGAGTCAATTTGCAAGAATGAGTTAATTTTCCAATATATTAAGAGTTAGATGTAAAGATATTTCTATTATTTCGCTTAGTTCTTCTGAATATTAAGAAATGTTAAAAAAAATTGTGTGAATCATATAAACAGAAGTTAGCAAAAAAAATTAAGCCTCCGTCACTTTTAAATTACAAAAATTAAAAAGAAAAGTCGTTTAACGTTACTTCACATCAAACTATATGACGGCTTTCAAACAAAAATAACTTTCTATGATTTTGCCATTTTTGTACACGTTGTCTAATTCAACTAATAACAATAGTTTAAAGTAAATTTCAACAATGTGAAGATATGTACTCAATATAAATCGGTGAATAATTCTGGGCTGGGTATAAGTAGTTAAGTGGTATTCTGGACTTCATTTCTTCTTGAGTTCGATTCCTTCCTTGATTGTTAGTGCTTCTTATAATGCAGAATACATATTACAAATCTCTTATTTTAATACTCTTTCCAAAGAAAAGGACCAGAGCTCCAACAATAACCAAATCAAAGCTCTTGAAAGTGGAACATGAACTACACAGAGCGGGAACTATTCGATTACGGATGGAATTTGAAAAAAATAATTAAGCATTCATTATCAAAAATTTTTTTTCTGTTTTTTAAATAAAGTTGCTTATGAAGAATTAAGAGATTAACTTCTATCGAAAGGATGTTTTTCAGACAATAAACCAACATTTACACTAAAATTAAGTTGCGCAATAGAGTAGATTCAGAAATTGACCATTTGTATGTCTAATTTTTTTAAATTTGATTAAAAGACAATTAATATAACATTGAATTTCGCGTTATAAGTTATTGACATTTATTTAATAGCACGAATATATTTTCTTGATTGTGTGTTACATGTATGTTGTATTACAAGTATGTATTGTGTACTTACATTGAGGGATTTTTTTGCCCATTAGATTTCTTAGAACCACTCCAAAAAAGAAAAATAAATAAACAAAATCATTTATTTAAATTATTAATTGATAATAATATTTTTTATTTACTTAAGCAAGCAATAATAATATTTTTTATTTACTTAAGCAAGATAAAAGCAAGTAACGATTTTTAAAATAACTGTTAAAAACTATTGAATTATTATTTTTTTCAATAGTTTTTAACAGTTATTTTAAAAATCGTTACTTGCTTTTATCATCTTTGTTTTAATTTATGCACTGTTTAATTTTAATTACTGTTTAAATGCAAATTCATAGAAACACAAATGAGTTTGGTTTGTAAGTCGTTAAACGGTCGTTTTTTTGTGAGGGGGAACACGAAAGCAAATTAAGCAGAAACAAGAAAATTTAAAGTAGATCATTCACCACCAACAGCATCCAAGTCCAAGGTAGAATTCAAACCTCCAAACTGTTAAAATAAATCCCAGTTAAGTAATTTTAAATTATTAAATAAATATTTAAGATAAGAAAATGTTCAACAATAAATAAATGTCCTTGGATTTTTTTTACATGTTTTATTGTCCTGAATCATCATTCCTGACAAATCTGATGACCAAATAATAAAATTATGAAAAAGAAGAAAATTGCCATTTCTTAAACTTTTTTTTAAAAGCCTCACATGTTTCATTTTGTAATGATGGAAAAAATATTGAATGTACTACATGATAATAAATTACTTTCATTTTTTTTCATGGCAGTATTTCACTGAAAGAAACTGCCTACTTCATTTTATTTTGAAATGCGTTTTTTTATAATTTAATTTTTTATGCATCGAAGATAAAAAAAAATAATTAAATTAATTCACAAAAAAATTTTAATGCTCACTGAATTGCAGAATTTTTAATTGACCATAATGCTTTTTGCAAAGACTAATAAAAGAAAAAACCTGCAAGAATCTCTTAATTATCTATTCTTTTGTTCTTGTCAAATTTCGATATGAGAGTGTAACTCACAAAAAAGTAAATAAATAAAGTAACTAAGCTCTAAAAATGCTAAATTTCGGTGACATGCTTTAAGCGTAAGGGTTTCTTTTGGCTAAGAAACATTTTGCTGATTTATTTTGTTTCCTTTTGTTTCCAGAAATCAAAATTTTTCCCTTTACTCTCTCTATTATTATGACTTTTTCCCCTTTTGCAGTCGCTAAACGTCGTCTGGAAGAATAGAAGCCTCAGGATATATTTCAAAAACAGAGATGAAAGTGGCAAAACTATTGTTGTTGTTTGATGAATATTCCATTTTCTATTCTCTGGAGTGTTTTCCTTTTTACTCACTTTCCTTGCAGACATTCTCTTTTCTCCAGTATTTTTTTTTCGTCGTCGTTTGCATCGTCGCTGTTCAGTTCGTTTAACTCTGCTTTTTTATTTTTCTTTGTCGCAGGCCGTCTGCATATTGAATGATTGTGGCTCAAGTATAGAAAACAGAATATGTTCTTGAAGTACCACCAGGAGTTGAGAACAAATGTACCATTTCTGTGATTTATTACCAATGGAATTCCTTCAAAAATATTCACTTCGTTATCGTAAATATTGAATTCCATATTTAATTTACTTAAATCTTTTGATTAACAAACTTTGAGATTTTACATTAAAAGTTTTCAGAAGTTGTAAACATATTCTTGAATTCTGGTACTCACATGTTTTATTTTATTTTTTTTAAATTCTAATTATAAACTTTCTTATCAACATTTATAGGTACAGAGGGCTGGATGAAGTTTCATCTCCTTTCCATAAAAATTAAATTCAGCGGTACAACAGCCCATCAGAGGTATAAGGCCTTTAGTTATCACATTTATTTTCTTGACTATTGTCCAGAGGTATGAAATATGTGTCTCTATTAGGTAGTCTATTAGGCTTCATTACAACCTACGTCTGATATATTCTGTGGATACCGATTGTTGAGTTTCATTCTATGTTCATTGTAACATAAATAAGGCAGAATAAATCTCATGAGACAGTAAAATACGACTGTATTCACTCATGGTTTTAGTTGAGAAAAGCATAAATATTATATAATTTAATTTAATATTTATATTATACATACATATATATATATATATATATATATATATATATATATATATATATATATATATATATATATATATATATTATTACTATAATAATATAAATATTAATATCATTCTTGTAATATAAATATTATATTATTTACAATAAAGTGATGACATCACTATGATCACTATATTAATGAACCTCATAAATTTTCCATTTGTAACCACAATAAATACATATTTGAAAGTTTTATTTTTTTCTTTATTGCATTCAACCAATTTTTAGGTTTGAATTTTATTTTTTCAGTTCAGTTTTAATTATTTGTTCAATAGACTAATAAATAACAAGCATGATGTTATTCAATCTATTATGAAAGAAACATATACTTGTCATACTTAAACATGAGCTCAAATGGTAGACATATTACCTAATTAAAATTATTGAATTTTTTACGCGTTAAATTCCCCATCAAAATGTAATGAAATATTTTAATTGCAATATATATTTTTCTTATATATTTGAAACCTGGAGTTATAATTGGCACTGCATTTTGCCATAACAGACGTGTGATTGCACTTCACTGCCCTGAATTCTTGGTGTAAGTATTCCACCAAGAATACTTAAAACCCCCAGTATTTAGTTTCCAAGCATGCTTGACACTCAGTTTATCAATTCACTGAAAGAATCAAATGCTGAGACGAACTTATCCAGCCCAAGGATCGAACCTTGGAACCATGTATTGATAGCATGAAGAGCTACCACTGTGCCATCAGGCTTCATCTTCCTTCCTTCCTTTATTCTAAATACAGACAGCAATGGTCTTAAAAGAAGGTATCAAATTACTGGATAGTGCTTATGCTCTTTAAGATAGGACGACTTGCGATGATTTTTGAGGTAACATAAGGAATTTTGCAAGCCTACTTCAATATGAGTAAAGAAGAATAAGTGCTAAGTTACAGAGTCATAGTGATTTAAAATACACTACTGGTCATTAAAATTGTTACACCAAGAAGGCGACATGCTACAGACGTGAAATTTATACGAAAGGAAGAAGGTGCTGCGATATGCAAATGATTAGCTTTTCAGCGCATTCAGACAAAGCCGGTGCCAGTAGCGACACCTACATGGTGTTTAAATGAGGAAACTGTTCAGCCGGTTCCTCATACGCAAATTGCATTTGAACGTTGTTGCTTGGTGAAACGTTGCTGTGATGCCTCGTGTAAGAAGGAGAAATGCGTACCAATACGTTGCTGAGTTTTGATAAAGGACGGATTGTAGCGTATAGGGATTGCGGTTTATCTTATCGCAGTATTGCTGCTCGCGTCGGTCGAGATCCAATGATTATTAGCAGAATATGGAATCGATGGGTTCAGGACGGTAATACGGAACGCCATGCGGGATCTCAGCGGCCACCTATCACTAGCAGCCGAGAAGACAGGCATATTATCTGCATGGCCGTAATAGATCGTGCAACCACGTCACGAGCCGTGAGTCAAGAAACGGGGTCGTTTGGAAGACAAGTGTCTGCACGAACAGTTCGACGACGTTTGCAGCAGCATGGACTCTCAGCTCGGAGACCATGGCTGCGGCTTCCCTTGACGCTGCGTCATAGACAAGAGCGCCTTCAATGATGTGATCAACGAAGAACCTGGGCGCACGAATGGCGAGACATCATCTTTTCAGATGAATCCAGGTTCTGTGCACAGCATCATGATGGCCGCATCCGTGTTTGGCGGCATCGTGGTGAACGCACTCTGGCAGCGAGCATTTGTCATCGTCATACTGGCCCATCACCTGCCGTGATGGTATGGGGTGCCATTGGATACACGTCTTGGTCACCTCTTGTTCGCATTGACGGTGCTTTGAACAGTGCATGTTACATTTCTGGTGTGTTACGACCCGTGGCTCTACCCTTTATTCGAGCCCTGCGAAACCCTACGTTTCAGCAGGATAATGCCAGACCGCATGTTGCCGATATTGTACGGACCTTCCTTGATACGGAACATGTTCGGCTGTTGCCCTGACCAGCACGTTCTCCAGATCTTTCATCAATAGAAAACGTCTGGTCAATGGTTGCCGAGCGACTGGCTCGTTACAAAACGCCAGTCACTACGGTTGATGAACTGTGGCATCGTGTTGAAGCTGCATGGGCATCTGTACCTGTACATGCAATCCAATCTCTGTTTGACTCAATGCCCAGGCGTATAACTGCTGTTATTACTGCCAGAGGTGGTTGTTCTGGGTACTGATTTCTCAGGATCTATCCAGCCAAATTTTTTGAAAATTTAATCACTTGTTATTTCTAGTATAATATATTTGTCCAATAAATATCATTTTGTTATCTGCATTTCTTCCTGGTGCAGCAATTTTAATGGCCAGTAGTGTATAACAATACCTTACTTACAAACAAGCGATAGAAGAACACATACATTGCGTAAGTTCCAAAATTGTCAAGTTTTGCAATCTGTCGACAACAGATATGTTTATCTTCAGCAAAATAAATCGATGACAACACGGTAGGTGACGCTGTAAATACCGTGATAAATAATGATAACCATGATAAATAATGATGAGTTAAATATTCCTCATAATTAATTGCATTTTCTGAACACTAAATAATGTCTTTATTCTGAAACTCACCCAAAGCTTTAAAACATGTTAGAAGCGTTCGCTTCCTCACATGTATGCAAGATATGTTTGGTGTAAAAAGTTCGTGTTTCTTTGCAGCTTTGTAATTGTAATATTTTCTGCATCATGCTAAGATTTCTAGATAAGAATTGCAAACTTCACAGATTAGATCGAAGTTAGTTTTGTAGTACATGGCCACTTTCTTATTTTTCGTTATTATTTTGATAGCCATATATATCAGAATTATAAGACATGCTCCCAAAATATATCATAGAATGTATCTCAAATTATTGTCTGCAATTACAAATAGACTAAAGGGACAACAAGATCTTGTTATAATTCTAATTTGATACATAACCACCAAAAATAGGAAAATCAATCAGTATACACTATTCAAATGGTTAGTCCAAAGCAAAAAATATTCATAAAATCAATATAAGCATAATGACTTGGCTTCACACCAAAGCAGATATTGAAAACTTATTTTACTTAATTTTCGTATTATTCTTCGCATATTAGTTTATATATAGTTAAAACTTATCTCATACTTTTCAGTTTATTTTTCATTTTATAGATAAGAGTTATTCTCAATTAGTGTGAATTAACGATTCATTCCATGAATCAAAATCCTTGATGAATAGAGCTCTCATATGTCTTATAAAATTGTTTCTTTTTAAAAAAAAGCAATTTTCCTGACTTTGCTTGGGTCTTTTAATAAGTTGTCAAATGATAGCCCCCACCCCATGCATTCAGTTCTTTTCAGGCGGTAAATCTTTTTGCGAACGGTCCCAAAGAAAAATTTCATCTCGCTGATAAGGTTTCCGCCTCCAAGGCATAACTTCAGCTTTTGTTGGAATAGTTATTCGCTCACTTTTCGGCGCCGCTTTAGTCTTTTAGGTAATTTCTCTGGCGTTCGAAGTTTCTTCCTAACGCTTCCTCTGCATCTTCCGAGGAACGCCCTCATAATTCAAGAGATATTCAGATGCCTTGTCTGAAGTTAGTCCTGTCATTTCTCAATTCGACTGAACGAGATAAGTGTTTTCCTCACTCCTCCTTTTGTTCAGAAATAACTTTTTTTTTTCCTACCATACACTGGAATTGAAAAGCCTTTTCTAAGGAAGCTGAAAAGTCTTTATTCTTAACAAATAAAAATTCAGATGATATAAAATATTAGAGAAATAGCAAACTCATTAAAATTTTAAGTGAAGCATTTTGGAATGTAACCTCAAAACAATAGGAATATACTGTGATTAAGTTTATATGAAGTTATTAATTAAGATACATATTTTATCTGATCGAAGATCAATATATGAGGTACACATATAAATCACACACACTATATATGATCGTATATGATAATCAATATATGAATTAATATTTACAAAATATTTTTTATTTAATAGAAGATCTAAAATATGAAGAAACAAACTACATAGGAAATGATTGTTTTGAAGAGTTTCAACATAGATATTTATCAATTGATAACAAATGCCTCATTTTGTGTAACATATTTTCAAACTAGATTTGTGAACAAAATGGAAATTTCTTACTATGTTGTTATTAGTTATGACGCTTGGACAAGCCAAGCTCGTTCTGCCGATGGCTATGCGAATTTAAGTCAGTAAATTGCGCCTTCCATTTAACCAGAGCACCAGGTAGGTGAAAGTATGAGTTTCCTCAAAGGCATCTCCGATAGATGGCCCCACAGAGGATCCACTTCCACAATTTTGACATTATCTGAAGGGGAAATTTTTCTCCAGACCATTACACTCATAGTAAAAACTCGTCAACTGACCACAGGACTTTCGATTCCACAGATTTAACGAGCACATATATCGCATGTACTCGGTGGGTGTTTGGTAGCATTGAAAATCAATCCCCACCCTTCGGGATGGAAGGCCGATGCCCTAACCATTAGGCTACCATGAACCTATTTCTTACAATACAGGATATTAATGTAAGGCCTGATTTCTGCCTGATAATGGGCAAACAGTTTCATACAAAAAATGTCTACACAAACTGCACATTTATCATAACATGTAATTTGAGTGATATAAATGAGGTTACAGGAAATTATTATTTTTCTTTCATCTTCATTTAGCATTTTGTTTAAAATAATATGCAGGAATAAATTAAATTTTTCTGTAAGATGTGATTTACTGGTATAAATTAAATCTATAAGAAATATGATACTATACCTGATGCTAGTTGAGCATTTTGGTGTAACAAATGCTACGTGAATTATAAATTTTAGACAAAATTGAGTTTAAATGAAAACAGTAATATATGATATTTCTCTTATTGTAGATAAATTTGTCATTGAATGTTCAGGTCTTTACATTACAAGCCATTTCGTAAAATTATTCACATTGCATTTTCATTAAATGGATTCCTCTATTTAAAAATTTAGCTCATCTTAATAAAAAAGTTACAAAAGTCAATTATGAAGCGGAAATTGTTTTTTGCATTTAGCAGGTCATAAATTATGCTTAGAAATTTTTTAATGTTGTGTTCAAAATTCTGATAGCTTTTTACTTCTTTCTGTACGCTACGATATTATTATCTTAAACTAGAGATCCAAATTGATTAAAAATAACCTAATTAAAAAAGGTACATTTTTTGTATTCAAAATAATAGCGTGATTGATAAAAGGTTTTTGTATATTTTGAATTTTTCTTTGTATCTATATTTAAATGTCTGCCAAATATTTCTGAATGAATTAGTCTGTTGTAACAGAAGATGTAATTCTTGAAATAAAGAAAAGATTATATATATATATATATATATATATATATTTTTGTGTGTGTGTGTGTGTGTGTGTGTGTGTGTGTGTGTGTGTGTGTGTGTGTGTGTGTGTGTGTGTGTGTGTGTGTGTGTGTGTGTGTGTGTGTGTGTGTGTATCTATGTATGTATACTTGTTTTCTTTTGAATAGAACATTTTTCATCATTTGTTTTATATACTACTCAACTGATAAAGAGAATTTTGTTTGATGGAACCACACACATACACCTTCACAAAAGTACCTACAATAGGTATCCAAAATTGCATTTTTCATCGTTTGCCAAAACAAATAGGTAAACTTTTTGACTTAGAGTTGAAAATTTAAATAGAACATTTCGGATATTTATCTTAAAGAAACTAAAATTAGAAATATTTATATTTGCCAGATGAATCGATTCTAGAAAATTTTAACCCTTGAATTTTATTGTGAAATAATTTTTTAATTTTACCTGAAAAATGGCATTAAATTTTGTGCACTTAAATCATATTAAATAGTTTTATTTTTAATGTAGTAGGTATATATTTGAATAGTTTTATGATTTTCATTGTTATTATATAAGAAAGTGTGACAATATATTAAATAATATATTGCAATATTCGCTTCTATTTACGATAAGAAGAAAATATAACATTGCCTGTGTGAAAGTAAATTGATACAAATAATATAATAAGAAATCTTATATATAATTATTTAATAAATCTTATAAAATTATTATAATAAGAAACCTTACTCAAATAAAATTTTTAATGTCTAACTTTATATTTTAACAGTTTGTAATGTTTATAATGTTTTCAATTTAAGCAAACTATATCAGCTTCCATAAATAATACTTTTAAAGAAGCAATTATTTAAATATAGTTCAAATACCATTAAGAGAAAGATAATATCACTTGTGTTTGATTCGTAACTACACTATCACTTTTCACACAATAAGTCTAATTTAGCCATAACTACGTTGTAAAATGAATTCGAAATTACCATTAAAATCTACACAAGACATTTCGAATTAAACCCTCAAACTGTTGAACCGCAGATAAGATTACTGAACATTCAGTTACAGCGAAATACTTCTGGGAGAAAAAGGTTCATCAAATCATAGACTTTGTAAACAATCTAATAAGAAAAGTTTTTATTTTAATTTGTGAAAATTCAACTGTGAAAAGTTTTTACAGTAGCCATATGACAGGAAGTGTTCTTTGTTGTCAGAGGTTCTAGGTTTGATACCAACCACTGTTTATCAAATGAAAAGCATTTTATATTTACATTACGTGATGCGAAATATTTAACAAAATTTCTTGTAGTTTACCTTTACTTTTCACATTATTTTATTTACATAGTGTTTTAGTGAGGTTTCTTCTCTTAGTCATCAAATTATAGGCTTATCGACGGATCAATTTATTCAAAACAGAGGCTTAAAAATTCATCTAGATATAATCAACTTGATATCGTGCTCTTACGTTTACACAAACCAGGCCAAACATTTCAGTACGCATTATAGGGAGATATGCCCGCAATTATATCTAATTTTACAAACAAACTTTCTCAAATCCCAATACCCCTCCCCGATCTCTGCAGGAAGTGGGGTGGGCACCATTTAAAAAAGGGTAAAGACATTAACCTATATCCCACTCACACCCACCCGTTAAATGTGGCTCTTTCTCAGCCGACCGTACCTGCTGTCCTGGGGGACACGAGTGTAATTAATCGCCAACATCCCCCTATTTGGCTTCGAGGGATGACGTCACTTCGTCATCGGCGTCCACTTGAATCCTCTTCATATACCTATGGTATACATGGCAGGAGGCTTGTCGCCGCTAATGGTGTACCGCGCGCGCAGTAATTAATCAACTTTCCCTTTTCGCCAGTTTCTTTTTGCACTCATCTCATTCCAACTTACTTATGGAGAGGGAGGAAGTCCGAAGAGAGAATGATAAGGGGAGGATATGAGAATTTCTAATCGAAGGTAATCGGAATGCCTCACAGTTTGTTAGATGGTGTAGTTTTAAATGACTTACGTCACCCAAGAGAGACTGATTCGAGAATTAAACAAGCATAGAGAACTTAGAAATATTTCTAAATTCCTGGTTAGCATTAGTCCTAAAAATTACTTTTTTGTCTATTACCTTAATGGATGGGATTTAAATACCTTTTATTTTAGGGCAAATTAAGGATTAAAACTTTTTATCCTCTTATTTATATTTCAGTAATACTTTTGCTGGCTAGACAACACCTTTATAATTCAGTTTAGGAGAAAAATTGGATTAGATTAGGTTAAGTTATTGTGATGCATTTCTGACAGTCTAGTTACGTCAATAGAAACTGTTAAATTTAATTAACCATTTTGTAATTTTGCATTATGATTCAGTAACAAGATTGAAATCGCATATGGTACCCTCTTACCAATGCAAGACCAGCTGAGAGATATTGAATCCTATTGAATTTTCAACATTCACAGGTCTTTTCAGCATCTCAATATTAGATAGCATCAAGTATTGAACCCACTATTTTCTATAGTCAAGAGTGGCGCCTTTTCTCGTTAGGTTACAGCAACCCCATATAGGATATATATTTTAACAAGTAAACACCGCAGAATCTTGTGTGAAATGTAGAACACACACACAATTAGTTTATAAACTAAACCTTTTAATTTTGAATCTCTTAATTTTGACTTCCGCTATCAAACCGACATTTTATCTGATACTTAATTTTTAGTTTTCCTCAGCTCACCAGTATAGGAATTTAATCTTTGGCAACTCCAATGTGAATCAGTTTGAAATGGCATAATAAAGAAAAGAAGATGTTCGCTGAAATGCCTGTCTCGTTACTTGGGGGTGATTTAAAATTACAAGGTGGTTAATTGCACTGAATCAATTTCAGTCGCTAAATAAATTTTAAAAAAATTAAATTTTACGTACTACATAAACTGTATCAAAATTTTGCTATCCTTAATTTGTAGAAAATTTAAAAATTTTTACGCTTCTATATATATATATATATATATATATATATATATATATATATATATATATATATATATATATATATATATATATATATATATATATATATATATATATATATATATATATATATATATATATATATATATATATATATATATATATATATATATATATATATATATATATATATATATATATATATATATATATATATATATATATATATATATATATATATATATATATATATATTTTGTGTCGCATTAGAAAAAATCGGGGAAACACTTATTACTTCGATTTTTCATGCACATAAAGAAACCAGAAGCGTAATATTGGTGTCCCATTGCTGAACAATGCCTGGGATTGAATTCGAGACATTTCGTTTGGAAAAGCGAAGCCATACTCTGGTTCACGTTTTGTCTCTTAGATAGATATACCGAAGTTTTTTTGGGATTCCTTTCTTACAACCCTTGAATATGGCTCATTATCTATGGAAAAAAACCTCTTGGAAAGCCCAATGTTTTGATTAACTGCAACTGACAACTCTTATCCTATCTTAATGTGCTGAGTGATATATTATATTATTAACAATATTTTGCATAAAAAAAATAGCATAAATCTGCGGATAAAAATTTTCTTTGCTATTTCTCTCTTTTATATTACTTACATCACTTTTAAAACATCTCATGTATTTTTATTTTTCTCATTAATATACCATTTCTTGGTTAATACCATTAAATTTTGTATTATTTCTTTTCGGTGTCTTCTATAAAAAAAAATAAAAAAAAAACACGAAGGAAACAAGTTTTTTTTCACTTTTCTTTATTTTTACCATTGGTAATGTAAATCGAGAAAAGACACATCGATCATTAAAATTACATTTAATTACAAAATAGGTTAAATGAAGATAAAAGGAATTAACTGCACATTCACAGAATTTAATGTACTTTAGTCAAATGATCAAATATAAAAGAAATAATGAAAAAAGTAAATTTCATTTGGCGATAACTAAAATGTAATTAATTAATCATTTGAATTACAAATTACGATAATATTCGTATTCATATTAAGCGAAAGAAATACTTATATTCACTACCACAAATTTGTCTGGCATTTTATTCATAAGATTTTTTTTTTTTTTTTTTTTTTACACTTTTAAAAACATTATTATCGGAGAAAATTTCATTGTCAACTCTTTTATTTGCTGAAGTTCAAGCGTAGAATATTAAGATAAAAAACTGCATGAAAAAACTAATATTTAGTTTTGACCGCTGCTTTGATATTTTATATTATTTTTAATCAATTATTTCTATCAAATTTATTATGAATTCTTTTGTTTCGATTTTTTCTCATAACTTTAGAGTTCTTTTGACTACATAAGCTGCATTTTAAAAATTTGACTCAAGGGAATGTTTTCTTATAGAACTAGTAGTCTTATATACATTATTTTTATGCAGTTATATGTTTCATTCCCAGAAAATTTCTTTCTAAAAAGATTAAACTAGATCTCTCTAAAAGATTTATAAATATTCCACATTTAAGAAGAATGTATGCTTCCGGATACGGAGAAGGAGAAAAGAATAATGCGTAACGATTCTTTTGACTGTGAGAACTGAAGTGAAAAGGAACAAAGTAGAGACTTCCATTCTGTGCATGTCTGATTATATCAGATCCCAAGAAAGCTCCCTAGCCAATCAACGTCTGTTTTACATCAAGGATCGAAATGGGGGAATGAAAAAGGGAAAAAAACAGCACAAGGGGTCAAAATCGAATTATACTTTTCCCTACTCTTCCCCACAGGAATCGATTTCCATCTAAAGCGGTCCAATAAAAAATAATCTAAAGAGGAAAACGTTTCGGTGCTTGTGAAGATGATGCGTCTGGAAAACATATCTTTGCCGAATTTTGGATTATAATTAAAATGAATAGCTGTTTTTGCCCCTCTTCTTCTGGATGCTGGTTTTCCCCAAGAATTTTCCCTTCACAACTTGTGTTCCCTTTTAAAAGATGAATGTTTTTTTCCTCTCTTTCTACAGTAGATGAACCTGTGAATAAACCATTAATGTAATTCTAATTGTTCCGAAAATGACTGTTTAATGTTCTATTTCGTGAGGAATTGTGTTTTTTTTACCTCATCATCCAGTGGCATTTCGAATTTGGAAATAAGTACAATACATCATTAAACATCTGGCATGCTCAAAGTACCCGAGTAAAGTGGCATATCTATTAAGCGCGAGCTTAAAAGGAATAATTTTTTGTTGGAATAAGATGGGGATCATGGGTGTTTTTTTTCCCTAAATATAAGATTTTTGATATCTTCAAAGGACTTCAGATTCGAATCGTAATTTTCTCTCTATATCTTTGGATATTTCATCTGTCAGATATATGAATTCATAAGGAATTTTTCTTTGTTATGGATTAAGAAAAGAATTAATTGAATACATACTCACTAAGATATTCGAATAATTTTATACTTGACAATTTAAATCATAGAATATATTTCTGTTTTCTACATCATTTAAGTTTTCACTTCAGAGCTAAAAAATTTAAGTGCGAGATCAGGAGAAATCCTTTGTTATTGGAATAAAACGAATGTCATATGGATATTGTCAATGAATCCAAACTCATTTAGACCTTCAAATTAACTGCAATTTTGAATCATAGAATTTATTTCTTTTATTCATATGTTTAAAATTTTCTTTTCAGCTATCAAATGGAAATTCGTAAAAAAAAACTTATCATTAGATCAAGATAAAGATCTTAGACGTTTGCAATAAATCTAGTTTTTGAAACTTTGAACTCAGAAGTTCGAGAACCCTGGAATAAATTTCTCTCATTCTTACCTTTGGAGTTTTCACTTAAAAAATTTTCGAGTATTCAATTCCAAAATCTAAATGTTACTTTGTCTTTTTATGGTTATTTTTTGAGTATGTGGTTAATTATAAACCAGGACTTATATATATATATATACAGTTTAAAATGGATCCTAAATTAGTACAAATATCTTTGCGTAAAGTGAGATTCGAACCAACGAATTAATGATCAGAAAAGAAATTTTTAGCTCTACATATGCTTAACGTGCATAGGCTCTTTAATACAGTAGTCTTCAGTGAGGCAGTCAAGGGATTATGTTTACCTGTGAATCTATGGACTCTCGCTTTTCGCCACTAAACTATAGTAATCATACTTTCAAGTTTAAAAATATGCTTTACAATTAGAAAATCCTCCAAAAAGTTCTTTCAATACTTTTCTATTTATAATGCATATTACTGCATTTAAGATATTTTCAGAATTTAAACGCTATCCAGACTACCAAGCATAAAGTCACCTCATTGCACACAATTCATGCATTGACCAACTTTGTTCTGAAAATTTCTGATTTCATTTCTAAAATGCAAAATAATTTCAGTACTATTTTCTCTAACAAAATGTTAAAATAATTGTACTCCTTAAAGAGTACCTTTTACAAAAGATTTCGAATTTATCAAGAACTATTTTCTAAAGCTAATTCCGAACCATTATTAATATCTTGTCGTGAAGAAGATTTGAACTTATTTATAAATGAACTGAAGATCTAAGCGATGTTCAATTAACTGCAAATTTACCCTGACATATTTGGTGAGTAAGAGAAAAGATTTTGAAAAAATGCAAGAGGAAATTATTATACTTTTAGATAACTTCATTCACTTTTGTTAAGAAATTAATAAGCAAATACACTTTAATTGTAGTCGTTTAGGTTTAAGATAAGGTAGACTTAGGTTTTGAATATTTTTTCCTTATCAAAAAGTATGATTTAAAATGTTACTGCCTAAATATAACGATATGAAATCCAATTTTTTATTTTTAAAAATTATAGCTATTAAAATGCTGTACAGTAAATTGTGTCACCGCTTTTAAAATATTATTTTTAACTGAAATTTTTCTTAGAGAACGATAAAACTCTTACAAATGTATTTCTCATTAAAATTGTAATTTACACATAGTTTCATAATAATTGAAAATGGCAAACTATTTTCAAATTTGGATTATTTTGAAATTCAATTGCTCCAAAAGAGTTTGAAATATGTTCATTAAAAAATAAATTACTGTTTTAGAAAAAAATTTTTTTATCAAATTGCAATCAATCATTTGTGTTATGGCTTTCAATTTATTTAATGAAAAATTAAGACAATTTTAAAATCATAAATGTGATATTTGTTGAGAGTTTGAATCATGAAAATGAGCATCTTCCTGAAAAATTTATATTTTTACACATGTTGCAGATTTTTAAATTGAAAAAGATTTTCTTTCTTTTTTTTCACAAAAATTATTTTTTCTTGCTTTTATTCAAATTTGAAATACTTTCAAATTTGAAATGTAGCAGATTTTTTTTTCAGAAAAAGCGAAAGGATTTTATTAAAAAAAATATCTTCTCCTAATCATTTCTTGCGCATAAGCTTTTAAGGAATTACATTGTACAATTTTAAAAAGGGACAGAGAAATTTTTTGATGATAGCTTTTTTCAGAGTAAAATGAAATAGGGGTAAGTGCTGACGTAATGAATCAGTTTAATTGATTTTATGATTTAAGGGTATTTTTTTTTCTAAAAAGAAATAGCCAGTTATTTCGTACTTCTTGTTCAAAAGCCTATAGAAAACAAAATAATAATAATTTTATTGCTAAGTTGAGTTTTTATTTTAAACTTAAAAACAGAAAATGTTAAAAAAAAAATAGTTGAATTTTATCATTATAAGTTTAAGTAATGGTAATACGTTTCAGACTGCTAATTTTTAATTAATTGCAACTCTATATAGTTGTTAAAATGTTTAATTTTTATTATTTATGAAATAAATACTATATTGGTATATAATCTGAAGCGTTATCAATATAATGTAAAAAAGGACAATTATTCTGTGTAAAAGGGGCCATTAATACCGCAAATAAAAATACTCTAAAATTTACTGCCTGATTAATAAAAAAAAAAAGTTATTATTGATCAGCAAATAAATAACTCTTAATGGAGTATGATGACTACTGCTTTGGGTTCCTTTGAGCAAACCGCAAAAGATGACCATATTTAATAATAGTTTATAAAAAAATAGCATTTTTATATAGAATAATGTTCATTTCTAATATACATTTTAAGTAACTTTATTTTGAGCAAATATTATTTTGAGATTTGCTTTGCATTAAGTTAAATTTTACATACATTATCATGCAAAATCAGGATCAGCATTTTAAATGTTCAAGCAAACTTTTTCTGAACTTTTTGAAAATTTTCATTTTAAAATTACACATTAAAATCTTTATCGAATAAGATAAAATTAGTAGGATTAACAAAACAAAACATGTTAACTAAATATTTTTCTCACTGCCAAGTAAAGTGACGGAATAAATTTAAAAATTGTTTTTTTTTTCTCCAGGTGAGCTTTTTTTAAATTTTTCTATAAATCTCATTTTATATGTTTAAGGTCTAAAGGAGATTGGAACCTAAGATTTAGTAGTTTTATTTTAAAAATCTTATTTCATTTATTCCTCCAGACCCATCACACTCTTAAGGCTATTACAATAATTTAATTTACTATATGAAATATATTTTGTGAAAAGTTCCTTTATTTCTGTTTTACCTTTTACTTCATATTTTGTGCACAGAAGAAAATCTAAAATATTGCCGTAACTTAAAAAATACCTATCTGTATTTAAATTTATGGGTTTAGTTAATATAAAATTTAGGCCTATTGCATTATATATCATTTTATTATAAAAATATGTTTTTGAAGAAAATCGCCGTTGTTTCTATTTCGATTATTCTGACAAGGGACTTAAATATGATCGCGATTATGAAATTTTAAAATTTGGCAATGCCTTCATGTATATCTCATCAATGATAAAATAATCAATTGAATTTAGTATACGATGCACTTCTAACGCTACCTCCGGTATTTATTTTATTATAAAAATAATTTTTTTGAAAAAAGTGTCAGCATATCCGGTTCGTCTTATTCGCGTATAATGGGTACTTGTGAGCGAAACATAAACTATTCTTCCAGGAAAACTTATAAAAGTACATGAATAAAATTTTGCATGCCGCCTCTACTAATCTTTACACAAAAAATGTAGCAATAAAAAAATATTTCTCATTGACACAAATTTTGGAAACATTGTACACTTTACCCATACAAACGTGTAGAAATTTGAGAAATTAAATTTTTTGCGCAAATTTCTAAGTCCCGAGATACTAAATGCTTTGAAATTTGCGAAATCTTTTCATTATAGGATGAAATGAAGTCCTTCGGCGTTAAAACTCAATAAATGTTTTAACTATGTTGAAACTTTACAAGGTTTATTTAGTATTAAATGCAACTTAAAGGTATTCCAAATATATGTTTTGTTAAAAGGAGAAATGCACATATCTTCAGGTGTGTATAACGCAACTGTACATTTTAAACATTTGGCAATAATTAGACATTCGATTCATATTAAAATTAACGGACGCATTTACTGTAAAATGTATCTCTAAATCTATTCCAGATATTTTTTTTATTATAAAAAATAAATTGTTAGGGAAAATCACAATCATGTCTGGTTCGTCTTATGAGCCCATAATGAATATGTATGTGTGAAATGTAAATCTTCACCAAGGGCAAATTATTAAAGTACATTCATATAAAACTTTTTTGCCGTTTTTATTATGCCACTTTCTATTATTTTTGTAATATTTTGGGATAGGAGAAGGAAAAATTTTGATAAATAACTATAGTAAGTGCTTTCTGACAAATAGAGCTTCAGGAAAATCTACGACTTATAATAATAAATGGTAGAGGAAATATATATGATTTTGTTTCCTAAAGAAACTTGTTTTTTTATAAGAAAGCTTTTCATGCAATAAAATTTCTTACTAATGAAATTTTTCTTATGACGAATTTTTGTGCTGTACGAAATTTTCAATGAAAAATAAAAATAAATCAGTTATGATATCGTAAATATTTACAGCAAAATTAATATTTTGGCTTTTCGTTATAATTCAGTATTTTAGTTATGCAATTAATGCGTTAAGTCCATACAAAGAGTTTTTGCAAATGTGTCGGTTTTCGATAGTTTTATCACATTTCTTAAAAATATTTTTAATTTCTAAATAATCATTTCACATGTCCACGTGATCTTTTAGAAATGGTAAATTGTTGAACCACGTTCAACAATTTACCTTATCTTTACCATATCAAAAGTAATAAATTTCAATTTTAAAAAATATGGGCTTTTGTGAAAATTACTGAGAAGTGAATTACTTAAACGGCGGAAAATGTGAAAACACAAAACAGAATTCTGCATTACAAGAAATTGTTACATTTAGCGTATCATTTGATGATCGTCGATATTAATGACGCTGCGTACATTGCTACAGCAATTTTGTGACATTGGGATAAAAAGGTAGTTTTACGAAGATTTATAGTGCTTAATTGCTCTCTCCTTCTGGGGAAATTAAGGCCCAGAATATTCCTCCTTCGATTTTAAATCATTTTTAAGTAAAATTGTTAATGTATTATTTGCATTATAATAATTTTTTAATAATTATGATATTTTGTGTAATAATAATTTTGATGATGCTCCTACAATATTGACAAGCACATTATATTTGTCAGAACTTTGAAAATTATTTCAGCTATAAAGTATTGAACATCGATTATATTGTTCATCAGGAAAGTCTAATAGCTAAAATTAAGACCCACGGATTTTTGATATTAATAATAACAGCAGTAATCACATAAGTAAATGTAAATAAACATCTATCATGAAATGCATTCAGAGAGAACTTTTATTAGACACATTGACTCATATTCACGTATCACAAGAGCTGGCTCTTATAAGCACCTATTTCGATGCTGTTGTTCTGTTATTCTCGTGTGCCAGCTAGGCTGGCAAATTGGGGTGCGCTGCTCTACTTTTCCAACTGAACTGTATTTAGTGTAGAGTCCGACTTCTTCAGTACACTCACATGACATAGAGACCCGTTTATAGGGTAAGAAACCATTCACACTTCATTCACACACAAGGAAAAGACAAAGACAGGATAGAGAGAGAGAAAGTACATCCATGCCTGAACCGGGATTTGAACTCAGGACCTCCCTATGCGTAGTCAGGCACGCGCTAGACAAGTTTGCCGACGACCTATTACGATAGGCCTTTTGCTTACAAAAAAAAAAAAAAAAAAAAAAAAAACCAAAAGCCATCTATCTCCTTTTATTCAACAATGAACGAACTCGGGACCTTCCGTTTCGAAGTAGTTGCTTTCTTCTCAAAAATACAAGTGAGCTCTTTGAAGTAATATCTTCTCATTTTAAATTATTATTTACGCAAATCGAGTTCAGACAGAATGGTAAAGAGTCAATGATGAATATGGTGCTTAAAAAGAAATGACCATTTTCATCGAGAAACAATATGAAGGAGCGAATCATCGCTTCCAATTAACGGCTCCCACCCCACATCTTTCATCCCACTCACTCATATGAGGGGGGAAAGCCACTGGAGGGTAGGGGGAGGTTTAAAAAATGAAAAATTCATAATTCTTATGACTGAAGGAGAGGACGACGTAATCTGGATGAAAAATGGCTCGTTTCGAAAGCATCAGCTGTCACTACTTAATGAGAGCGATAGGGCAACAGCGGAAAGATTCTTGTGAATGAGGAAATTCAGAGAAAGGCCGGCCCAAAGCTATTTGTTTTAAAACGTCTGCCCTTTCATCCGTCCTGCATGGATCTTCTGGCCTTATCTATGGCCCAAAAAGGACATTACTCATTTTTCCCCGGCCAATATTGATATATTCTAATATAAATCTCTAAAGGTTGCTCACGTGGAGGCATCCAGTTGCTCTATTTGAAGAGCTATGAAATACGTTTTGCTTGTATTTTCTATATTTAGTATTTGTATAACTATATATCTATTGCCTTATTTCTCTAATCCTTAGTTTGCTTATTACTAAGAATTAAATAAATTAATTTATTCAGATATAGAGGACTTATATCTACTGTGGTAATTTAATGTACGAAAGATGAAGTTTACGCGTCCAAAAATTAAATAAAAAATTTCATATCTGAATTAATCAAAGATTATCCAAGTTAAATTTTTGTTCGACTTTTATTTAATTTCTGTAGAACTGTGTATTTAGTGATTTGAATGGAAGACAAATCCTACTACTACTAACTCATCTTTCGAGTTACAATACAGGAATTAAAATAACAAGGAGTTTGGATGCATTTATGCGGAAACTTAAAAAGATGCAGCTAGTTCCAAGTTGATAATTTCATGTTTTGATTTCGGTTCGAATTAATAATTGATTGTGTTTACTTGTTTTGTAAGACAAAAATAATCAGCTAAGAACTGTTATTCCCAAAATAATACAAATCAATATCAAGACTTATCTGAAGCTGTCAAACACAACATTAGTTTGATGTAGTTGAGTTTATGTGCCTTTCTACGATCTCTTTTTGTAAGAGAGATCAGTTCTACCATTCTTCTCACTCGATCAGGACTTACCGTTTAAAGTTGATACCTAAACACTACTAAAATTCACTGCCGAGGTAGGAATTAAACCAGCTGATCATTCAACTGTTAGTTCGGCAATGGTACCCGGAAAAACTATTTTCTGGAATGATAATTTTCGGCGAGGTAGAAAGTCAATTATTTTCAATATTCTTTTTAATTAATGCATTTTAGTCGCATTAATTAATTAATTATATAACAATCGACATTTTATTTTTCGGTTTAATAGTTATAGATTCAAATTCTCATCTCGGTTGTGGATGTTTATAGGGATTCAGAATCTCCTTTAAAATTTGTAGATCAAGAGAATGAGTCAGTCCTTGTGTGAAAATCTATAACCATTAAAGTAATGTAAGTGGAAAACAAAATTACTACTTATTTTGAAATAACAAAGCATTAGTTTTAGAACGAAGAGCACATTTGCATAGCACTTTACGCGTATGAGCCATATTTTATGAACTTGCAAAATAACATGAATTTAATTAAATAAAGGAAAATGCATTTAAGTATTACGAAACTTTTTCCCATGAAAGTGTTATTTTTTTCCACTTATAATTATAGCCATGTAAAAGCTATTGTTTAGTCTTGGACAAAGTAATTCTAATGTTATAAAACTAAATTTCATACTAACGCCAAAATAAATAAATAAATAATAAAAATTTCAACTGTCCTATTCTAACATTAACATCAAACATGAGTAAATGCCCGCTACCTTCTTCACCTTGTGAATGAAATCCTTTAACTGTTTAAATATACCCTTAGAGTTTCGTTTCCTTTTTTAATTAAAAAATAACATTTTAGAAGAAAAATCGAAAATTTAATTAAATATTTCATTTTTATACCTTATATTATCCCAGTCCCTATAGGTTTCAGTGATTCATTCATTTTCTAAATATCAATCCCCAAGGTTAATAGTCAAATTAAGCACGATTCACCATTCAAAACAAGTATTTCCTCACATGTAACCACAGTATAAATAGAAATAACTGAAAGTAATTAATTTACTTATCAAATTCATGCACTTTCTAATTAGGATAAATGTTCCTGAATTCATTTCTTGCGTTAACTTTAAATAAAAAAAACGTTAGTTAAAAGCTACAATATCAATATCCTCTTCTGATATACGTACTTAGGTACTGATATAATGATCAAATACACTTAGGTACATATCTGTTGTATATTTAGGTACATGAGATGCATATTTATATAAACTCATTTTCCACATTTTCATAATTCAAGACAATATTGTTCTAGTGTAATGTCTGAATAAAAATACAAAAAATCTCAATTTTCAAATGCTGAAAACTAGAAGTTGGGTGGTGAGAAAATACATAATATAATCGTGTTTTTCTAGAACTCATTTTGTAAACTTCATAAGATCATAAACTTTGAATAGGTAAGGTAATATACTTTAATCTTTAGAGATATTATTGTAATTCTAAAATTTTCTGGTACGACTTGATGATATTTGACTTCAGAAAAAATGTATGAAAGTTACTCTATCAAATTAAAAACATTTAGAATAGATATATTATGGTTACATAATTAATTGAACCACCTTAATTTGTTTACCACTATCAAACTATAAAGAATTTGTTAGGCTTACAGCAAACTAGAACCTAATTTTTGATATGTAATTTATCAACCGAAGGCCATTATAAGGATCTAGAGCATTCATCATAAATCCCTTTCTGAGGAGATTGTTCACATAGATAATAGGTTGTGTTTACATGCCAAAGGGAGATAATTTGGAAAACTACCAAATACTCACTTCTACAAATGAGTATGAAGAAGACAGAAATGCAACGTTCATCACTCATTGTTCAACCACAACTGAAATCAAATTTAAAGCTTCCTTTCAACCTCTAACGTACAATCGAAAGAATGAGGATTTCCATTGGACTTTCCATGGATAGAGACCAGACATACGCAGATGTTGTAAGCCTAGAAATCTCCTTACCAACCACTGCGAGAGACTTACAACACTCATTTCTCGTTATTCAACAACAACATCTGAGACTGAATTCCCAATTCTCCACATTGAGGGACGTGATCAAACCATTAGATCACAATAGAAAGTTGAGGGAATTTGGATTTGGAATTACTGATTAGGGAGAGAAATTCAGCGAATTCTGGTTTTCTTTACAACATCGAACGATTGACGGGAAAATAATCAGATATCTCCGATGTCCTCTTTATCTTTGTTAGGATCCAGTCTTGATTCTGAACAGCTAAACAGAGTAAGTAAAATGATTCCCTTTATTGATAAGCAGAACTGGGTTCGGAAAGAGAAACATTCTGTGGAGATAAATTACTTATTAACTCCCAACAAATAGAAATCAGCTCACATATTTGTCCAGTTACATACTCATAAGAGAACGAAATTGATATGGAACAGGTAATAATCCTAAAATACATCTCAATGTTTGTTAAATGTAAATTTCTCTTTTTGTTACTTATTGTTAAATAAATTTTCTTGCAAAATTTTCTTTTCTTAAATCAGAACTAATATTGTTTAAATTTATAAACAAAATTCAATACTGAATTTAACCCTACTCACACCTTTTGAGCACAAAATTTAAACTAAAATTTAAATAAATTTTTCTAATAAAAATACTTTTCAGTTTTTAAGAATATATGAATTAAAAATTCATAATTTTGAAAGTAAAATCCACATTAATCTTTTTCTCTAATTCGACTTATCTAATGATATATATATTTGGTTATTTTTACACTTGTAACTCTTGTCTTTAAAAAACATTCATTCCGTATATTTATTGCGTTTATATTATGCACAATATAAGCACAGTAATGAGTATTGTTGACTAAAAATATTTATTTTGCGTAATAAAGTATAATTTCGAATAAATAATTATAAACATTTAAAAATAAAAATGAAGCATAAATATTTTATGTTAATACCATAAATATATGTATATTATAGTGATTTTTATAAATTTTAATATTAAATCCATCCATTTATATATATATATATATATATATATATATATATATATATATATATATATATATATATATATATATATATATATATATATATATATATATATATATATATATATATATATATATATATATATATATATATATATATATATATATATATACACTCACTCACATTAAAGCAACTAGGCATCGGAAAACAGTAATCGTGGGCATATTGCAGAATTGGAGCGATTTATATGATGTTCAAAAGCACTTGATCATTGGCTTTGAGATAAAAGTGTAAGCATTTCCGAAACAGCTAAATTTGCGAACTGTTCGTGTGCCACCACGATGAAAGTATATCATGCGTGGTAGAATGGGACTGCTCAACAATCAGCGACGTGGCAAATATAATGCTCCACGGGCTGTAGGGGACGGCAATAAACGACTACAACAGAGATGCGTTCTGGAGAATACACGTGCACCCTTGTGCAACTGACATCCCCGATGAACCAATGGGCAAGCAGGATCTTCCGAAATACTGTTCTTCTTCTGGGCCTCCTAAACAGTTGCCTGATCCATGCACCTATTCTGACTGATGTTCATTGGCGACAAAATCTGGAGCTTGGAAGCGAGTACCGCAACTGAAAGTTTACTGAATGGCGACACGTAGCGTTTTCCAACAGTCCAGGCTGAAGCCGAGAACATTATGGTATAGGGAATGTTTTCATAGCATTCTCTGGATTCGGTGATCCTTGTAAGAAGGCGCGATGAAACAAAACAAGTGCTGTACTTAATGAGCATGTATACTCCTATATGCTTTTTCCCTCTCCTAAGGATGATAGCATCCATCAATGCGAGGTGTTGCACAATTGACAGTGTACGTGCATGGTTAAAAGAGCGTTAGAATGAGTTTACCATTCACTCATGGCCAGCAAATTCACCTGACTTAAACCCAATAGAGAATCTAGAGGACCATTTCGATCGAGTTGTTCGCAGCATGGATCCTCACCCATGTAATCTAGCTCAGCTGGTCCAGTCATTATTATTCATTGTTTTTGAACCTTGATCAAGTGTGAGGTGATCAATTAAGAGAAAATCAATGAACTTGAGGTAATTAATAAGCTTTCGGACCTTAATCTCCGAATTTCAAAACCATACTAATGTTGGACGTTAAACCTGATGAATATTTAACAAGTATAATATTTTGAGCACGACAATCTTTACTTGAATTTGCCATCAATTTTGCTTTCTGTAAAAGATGATTGGCGAGCATTCCAAACATGTTAATCTAAAGTTACAGTCTGAGGATCGCCTCCATACTGTATATGTATGAAAGGGCAAGAATGATACGCTATTAATTATATCATAACTAAATGGTTATTGTTCTATTCAAAATTCATGAATTCGATGCTACATCGGACGTGGCTGTTTTCAGTATCTTGGGATTCAGTCAAATCGTAAGTCTCTGACAAAAAGCCTTCAAATTGCTAGAACCAAACTCAGGGCTAGGTGTATAGAAGTATGCTGATATTCACTCACAAATAGCCCTCACATGAAAAAAGTGGTTTGTATAATAAATAAACTAAACATCCAACCAGAAAACTGCTTGTGTCTTGCGGTACAGTTCTAAATACATTCCCATGGATCTATATACAACCGATATGTATGCCTGCGTATTTATTTCCAAACCAACGTCAAAGTTATTGAAAATTCCTGTATTTTTATTTTACTTAATATTTATTTTTGTCTGTATCACTAACCAAAAATGCAGTGAAGGCTTAACAATGCAATTTTTCTTTTCTAGTCTGAGCAACCAATAAGATTCTAGATCGATCACCCTACAGCAAGGATTGCTGTTAATTGGATTAAAAAGTTTTGATGATGATATCCCCTTCTTCAGATGCTTTGGGCTTTATTCTTATCCCCTATCTGCCGAAGAGATCGCTCCTCCAATCGATGCCTTCCTGAAATCTGCAGCCACAACTCCAATTCGCGGTTATTTAACTTCTTAGATGAATGGGGGGACATTTTTGTGTCGGCAGCGATTCTCTTTTTCAAGCAGCCTGGGGATTATAATAAACTTTCGGATTGAATGTCCTTTGTATTCAGCTCGGCTTGCTTTAGGCTCGTTTGCAAACAACTGACGGAAGAGAGTAGGGGTTGTTCACAGTTTTATACCGCTTATTTTTCGTAATGACACCAACTTCAGATAATACCGAAATACAGAGAAGTTCATTGGTTAAAGATTATTAAATGCATTCCTGAACTTTTCATCGAATAAATTTCAATTCCATATAAATGAATGCTGTATATTTTTAAATATTGAATAATTATCAGTTTTTTTTAAGGAGAAGACTCGTATAATTAGTGAAGTTGTCAATATTTGTGGTCCAAAATACAATAGTATTAAGAAATTATATTTTGAATTGTCAAAAATTCGCAACATGATAATTTTTAAATTTTGCAATAAATGTGAATAGTTATCAAAAATTTTTGTCGCTTAGAAATGCAGTTTGTTGATATTGATATATATTTATAAATTTGCATTGTTTGCCTATCGATATATTTCAATTGTAATTGCTTCAAATAGTTGTAATCAGTTGACAAAGATTAGGTTCATGCGATTGTGAGGCATAGTTTGGCTATTTGGTATAAGCAAACGTATTACAATCGCAGCTAATTTTGAATGTTGCAAATAGGCCCAATTAAATGTTAATAGTTATAAGGGTTGTGTGAAAAAAAAAGTTGGCCAACATTGGTATATTTTCTCCAGTTAATGCCAAATAAATATAACGCAATAATAAATTAATAATAAATTAATGCGTTAAGTATAACGTTTATTCAAAATGGAAATGATAATTGGCATTCTTATTGGATTTGATGTAAAAATAATAATTTTGTGTGTGTGTGTGTGAAATAATTAGTTTATTATAACGTCTTACTTTGGCCAGGGTATTGTTGTGAGTCCACTTAAGACTGCAATTTTTGGTTGAATTAGTTCTAAGCTACAAACCAAACCACAAAATAAATAAATAAAATAATAATAGAATCTGCATCTGCAAGCATGTTTGCAATGACCTGGGATTAACTTTTAAGATACATATTCCAGTCGATTAATTATCTTATGTCAAAAGTTACGTTAGAACAATAAACTAATCACAAAACCTTAAATGTCAGTTAAGTATTTTATATTTTTAATTATGGTGATATTGGTATGAAATTCTCGTATTTGTTTAATTTTATTTTTAAAAAATTGTAATATTTTTTTTACATTTGTTTTTAAATATTATGTTATTTTTAAATTAAAAATAAGGGTATTGAGTTCATATTATATATTTGTTAAAATTTTTTGCTTATAATCTATTTTCAAATAATATAAGTTTAAAAATAATTTTTCAAATTTTTATATTACACTAAATTTAAAATTCATGATGTCACGAAAAAATATTATGTGGGAGTTATGTTAAGGATATCTCTAAATTTTGTGCGATAATTTCAAATTTAGGAAGTGATCTTTATCCTATAATAAATATTAACGACCAAGACTTCAAAATGAGAAATAACGAATCGGTTTCCGAGTGGCTAAGCCTCTAATCTTTAAATTAGCGGTTCTTAAGTTCGAGTCTAAATAGGATGAGGATATTTGTAGTTATTTGTAATCATTTCCAATATTATGTTGTTATCAAATTATTTGTCATATATAAAAGTGGCTATAGAGCTTCCAAATATAAAGATAACATTTTGTGACTTCATCGCCTGACAGTCGGAAATTATCGCATAATTTTTTCTGTTACACTTATCCCTCTTTGTTTCTCGTAAAAACTTATTTTATCATTAGCAGACAATCGTAATAGTGTATTTTAGCGTAATATTATATTAGTGTATTTACTTGGATCACAGGGAAGTAACTAGTAACACCCTTAATCAGATATACGTATATACGTGTTTATTGTTTTTAGAAATTCATTTCCGATCAGCAGACCTTTTGGCCTTAACTTAAGACCTTCCATTTTAAAAAGCATCATTTTCTGATAAATATTTTTCATCTTGAAGTTTGTGTGACATACTGTAATATTGCACATAGATGATGTTCCCATATATAAAGTCAACGTAAATAAACTCATTAAAAGCATTCGTTTAATTAAGGGAAATATTAAGGATAAAATTTTAAACTGTATCAAAACATTTGGGATGCATTTAAATTGAGATCACGTACAAATACGATGTAATTAGTTTTTAAAATTTCTAACAAAATGTAAAAAAATGTACAATGAATAATATATTCTGATGAAACGTTTTCTAGTTTCATCAATAAGTGTACTTAATAATTAATTTGTTTGTCACATTTGGTCATTTTTTGCACAGGAAGGCAAATTAGATCGTGGCCTACAGTTTTAAATTAGATTCCGTATTACTGTAAACAATTACGAATTAAATTCACAAACTGTCAAAGCTTTAATCATTCGGCTATCACTTCAGGGGATATGTTTGATGAAGACTATTGCCCATTATATTGTTTTTGATGTCAATTGTTTTCCGCACATAAAATATTTCAGTGTTTGCTAAAAAAATATTTTTGTAAGCAATTATTAAGTTCTTATGATATTATTAAAACTTAAACTATTATTCCTTTATGGATTTCTAAATGCTATTATGTAACTTTAAATCACGGACAATTATTATTTTATGAAATAACAGGAAATATTCTTTGGGATATAATCTAAATTTTGCAGTACAGGGTTAAAAACTGTTTAGTTAAATGAATTTATAAAACATACATCAAGAATCTATTGCTCATATTTTTCACAATGAATAATGGGAAAAATGTGAGCTTATACGAGGGTTACTCTGAAATTTTTGAGATACAACTAGGTTTTTAAAGTTATACTTACAAAATTTTAGGTGTGTTCAAAGTAGTCTCCTCCAGCATCAATGCTCTTTTGTAGACGAATTTTCCACCGATTAAATGCCTCAAACCATTCATTTCTTGGAATAGATGGAAAAAATATGCATTTATAGCTACATCAATTTCTTCTTCTGAATGAAAATGTAGAATTTCTGGAAGACATTCAGTGGTACACCAGTTTGCTGTTACTGTCTTCTGTCCTTCCAACTTAATGGCTTTGACCAATCCCGTACTTCTGAAGAAAACGGCATACATCACTTTTTCAGTGCGCGTTGTTTCTTCACCATTGTCGGCGCGTGGGATCACCTTCAAAGAACCATACTTTGCTTTCTTGACGTGTTGCAACGTCAAAAAACGGTATGTAAGTTTCATCACCTGTTACAATTTTAGAAATGATGCGGTGGCCACCATCATTTAGCAATTTAAGAGTTTCTTTACTGATTCTGACACGCTCCTCTTTTTGGTGCTCAGTTAGATTATGGGGAACCCAACGGCAAACTACTTTTTTCATATGTAATTCTTCATGAATGATTTGTGTATGGCTGCGGATCCAATGTTAAATTCCTTCTGTATCATTTGATAGGTACAGCGATTATCGTCCATTAACATTTTTCGTATGGCAGACTCATTATCCGAGATTACTGCCGATGGCGGCCTTTCTGTGTGTTCTTCATCTTGAAGAAAATTGCGACCTCTTCTAAATTCTCTAAACCATCTGAATACAGTAGCACGAGCTAGAGATTTATCACCAAATATTAACTCCAACCATTGAATGCATCCTTCTTGATTTAATCCTGTTTTAAAATCGTAGAAAATTATAGTGCGAAAATGTTCTTGCGTCAACTCCATCTCTCTTCTGTTTAAAATTTATTCTACGCTAAACAATTGAAGTAAGTCATTAAAAAATCGTCTTCTGTGTTAAAATATTGTGTATTTTAAAACTAAGCCGTTATTTTTATTTTGTAAATTCTCGTCTGCGCGTAATTCAAAAATTTCAAAGTAACCCTCGTACATAAGCTTTGAGGGACTTTTTAAGAAAGGATTATTAAATTCTTTATTGAATCTGGATTAAATTATAAAAATTATATTTTACATCATTTCTATATGATAATATTTTCCTAGAAATTATTATTCGAATTGAAAAAAAAATTGTCAAGTGTTGTTTAATCATTTTTCCATAATTATGTAATCTTTTGAACATTAGCAAACTGTAATTTTATGAAATAACATGAAATATAATATTTTTATAGCATAATGTAACTAATTATGTGAATCTCTAATTTCACTTGTGTCAGCATACAATGATTTCTTGTGTTTAAATATAAAGGATGCGAAATTTAGTCCAAATAAGAAAGTGAAAATAATTATTTAATCTACAAGGTTATTTAATAAAAAATTTCTTTAATTACTTTTAAATTTGCTTATTTATGTTAAAAAACATTATTTCTTTATATAAAATAGTTTCTTAAAATTATTTAGTCCAATAAAAGAAAACTTGTACATTGAGATTCAAGCATTAGAGATGGTGTCTTTATGGTTTTTGCTATCGGAACCACATACAAAAAGTAGATTTTTCTTTCCATTAAAAAAATATATATATTAGCTTTCGTCCGATGGGACTTTATTGGCAATATTTCTTTGATCTAAAGAGAAACGTGAAAAATCATTTTTCACACAGATTGACTGACAATCAATGAACAAAAAACTAAAACAAAAAACTATTTTCACGCTTTTTATCAGCTAGCAGGCGGGTCGAATTGCATCTGCAGCCAAAACGCATTTGCTAACCCACATGAGGTCCCTGTTCCAGATCAGATTACCAAAGTTCACAATGCCCAATCATAATTTCGCTTCTCTCTTCCTGCTGCCTATCTAACTCTTTGGGCACCGTGAAATTCAGCACCCAGGGCTTCAGCACTCTTGGGGGAAGGGTCCGCACCCAGCCAACATTGTCTGTTAGTTACGCCAACCCGCTCTACCATTGTGAGAGTGCGCCGTTCTGTCCTCTCTTCCTTTGTAGTTTCTTTTCCGAAGGCGTTATCTGTGACAGACCTGGTGGTGCAGGAGCTCCCTACGGCCGGATACCCCGCTGTCAGGTGAAAGAACTATCACACTCTCCCAGCGAGGGTTCCCTTGGACTCTCATTTTCTCAACCCTCAAAAAATTTCCACTTTTAAATAAGGGGGAAAAAAAGGCTATAATATTCATGGGATGTTATCTTCGATTTAAACAGTAATTATTTACTATTTCTACATGGAAATTAAATATGTAAGTATTGCCGAAACGAATATATCAATTTTATTTAAATTTGATTGAATATCAGAAAGTTTTTTTTTTATCTTTATGCAAAAATTCATTCCTATGCAATTTCTTCAGAAATTATGCAGATCTGTATGGAAATTTATCAAATTTCTTGCAAAATAATGCAGCAATATATTGAAATTTGTTTAGTTTTTTAGGGATTATTCCTAACACACTAATATATTATATCTATTATAATTAATATAATATTTTAATCTGATCCCGAAATACAATTTTCACTGCAGTCCTCACTTCTTCTAGCTTTCTCTTATGTCATATTTCCTCGGATATCTTCTTCTTCATTAAAACTACAGCCCAGTGTTGCCCTCAACTTGTTGCACAATATTTCTCCATACAGCTCTGTCACCAATTTTCAAGCAGGAGACCAAACTTTGAAGGCCGTTCAAGACATTTTTTTCATTGCCCATTGCACAAGGTCTACCAATGCAAGATTTCATCTGATATATAGAAATTTATTTTGGGTTCATCAATGAACATATAGGCCGACTGCCCTGTCTAGTAATCAGAGTGCCTGACTGCCGATAGGGAGGTTCTGGGTTCGAATCCCGGTTCGAGCATGGATGTACATCCTCTCTCTATCTATCCTGTCTTTGTCCTTTCTATGCATGAATGAGGTGTTAATGGTTGCCTACCCTATAAACGGGTCCCTCTGGCATGTGTTTACTGAAGCAGTCGGACTCCATACCAAATATGGTTCAGTATAGAAAAGTGGAGCAGCGCATCCCATATTGTCAGTCTAAGACAAAATATATATATATATATATATATATATATATATATATATATATATATATATATATATATATATATATATATATATATATATATATACAAAATAGAATCAATCATTTTTAAGATGTGTATTGTTGATTCTATTCCTGTCTTAGTAAGCCGACAGTGATACATTTTTGTATTTGTAACGATTTCTGAGATTTTCTTCAAATCTTTTACTAGTTTTGAAATTAATGTTATGTTTTTTTTTCCTTTTTTTATGAGATAATATCGAAAAAAATTTTACAAATTTAATAAACAAAAATATTTTAAAATGTATTTTATTTATCGGAAGGGCATAAAATTTTATTAAATCTTATTATAATTATTAATAAGAAACTCAATAAATTTGAATTGATTTCATTTTTGGTCTTCCACATATTTTTATATTTAATCCCAATAAAGGACCAGTTATTATATTTTGAACTTGCTCAATTTCATGTGACAAAATAAATGAAAAAAAGAGAATGTTAAACCGACTAGAGAGAGTAGAGCTACAAACAATGCGTTTCAGAAAAATAGTTACCAGACACAATTAACGTAATCAACTACAGCATTTTTTAAATGTGAATAAATGCAATCTTCAAAATATATAGTGGTTTGGTGTCGTGTACATTTGAAGTCAAGTCAAATCCTTCCAAGTTTCGAAATCCCGGCCTTGGCACTGTGTACAATTTTAATTATTATCGAGATTTCTCTGAAAAAGAAATTCGTCAATAACCTGTAAACGTATGATAGGCGGACAGTTAAAAATATGTTCTGGGGTAAGCTCCTCCTCAGGGCAGTTTTTACTTGATTTGTAATATCTAAAATATATATAATGAAATGAACATTTCAAAATATATGCTATGAAATAGATTTTTATCAAAATGGAACTAGTTTTAAACATACTTTATATGGTATATAAAGGCACGAATATATATTTCGCTGTATATAAATTGAGCCCCAGAGGCTTTATAGCTTCAAGCTGCTTTCCGTAAGATCTGCAAAATGAAGCAAGTGTTTGCACACTCCTTGATGCCAGCCTAGCTATCACAAGACAACAACAACGGCAGAGTGAAGCACCATTTGCTGTGGGCAGTGGTTGGAAGAGTGATCACTTTTTCCTTCGCTGTGCTATAATCCCAAGTTTAGGGATGTGTTCATATTAATATGTGACGTACAAAGCTCTTCCACTATTGGGCGTGGAGAGAAGACTGCTAGCCAAGTTGTCACCACATCACCTGACCGTGTTTTATAATTACGAGGAATTTGATAACAGGTGATTGTTCGAAACCTGTCAGCCTTAAGATACAGTCCTGGTTCACCTGCAGCTATGTATGAATATATATATATATATTTGCATGTTGCCTATATAGATTTGTAGACTTTGTAAAACAAATACATACAATGGTGATTAATTTTTCAGTGCATTTAATCGAATAGAAAGACACGAAAACCCATGCATCTCGTCTTACTCAGATTCAAATTTACATTGTCCATATATGTAATTTAAGAGAGAAAAAGAAGTTCTTATTTTTATCATTATATATCGCGTTATTTTATTTACTTGTTTTTGATTTTTTTACTGCCACATTTTCTGCTTACAAGGGTTTATTGAGGTTTAAAGTGTGATTATATAAAAATATTACAAACGTGTGCTAATGAAATTCTAGTCAAACCCACAAACTGTTGAAAATGAAAACTTAAGTGATATTCCTTCACTAGCCAGCTGACCTGGCAGCCAAATAACCTTCTGTTCAACAATTCGTAGTTCTCAAGCCTCGCTTGAATGTTTTTACTGGTTTGTAACAAATTAAACCAAATCTTTTGTTCTAATTAGTGTTCATGCGCATAAAATGACCAGTGAATGACAAGGAACCAAAACTTAGCTATCAATTCAATTAACATACTATAAAGTAGAAAAATCTATTTAGCTTCCCATAAATTTGATTTCATACATCCTATATTATATATAATTATTCCTTTTGACTAGAGTATTTCTTGCCATGGAAACTTATATTTTGTTTATGTTTTATTTATACTTGTTAAAATTTGAATTTAAAATCCATGGAATCAAAGAAATTGACGCAAAATTTCTAGTGGAACAAATGTACTTTAATTGCAATCTACAAGCTGATAAAAGGTTCGAGTGTGACGTCATCAGCCTGCTCTCATCGCTAAAGTCTTCATTGGGCCACTCATGCAAAAGAGGGCGTCATGCAGACCAAACGGCCGCGTAAATTAATAACCGTTCTGTCAGTGAAATATTAAGCTAATGTCTTATAAACCCAAGAATTCTTTGCCACTCAGGGGCGTTGACGCCCTTTCACTGCTATTGTTAGTTCTCCCAAATCGATAAACACCACGAACGCCATGTTTCTTGGAAAGTGCTTTCGTCGGAATTTCTGAATTCACTTTTTTTTTTTCTCTTTCTCGGTTTTCACTGAAAACTTGGGGGAAAGAAACAGATTTTATGATACGAAAGATATAATAGGAACGCCGGTAATTAGTGTCTTGGGAATGCGGTGGTCGAAGTGAAGTGGAGTTGAGTCGATCTCGATTTTCGCGTATCTAAAACTACCTCTAATATCTTCTCATTAAAAATACCAGACAATTAAGAAAGAAAGTAAACGTGAAAGATAAAAGCTGAGAAATCACTGTTTAAAGCAATGAGAGTTTGAAAGTACATGGCCTTCTGGGAAAAAGATATCTTTAATATTTCTTTCATCAAATGTGTAATTAGAAATAAATTTTTCGAGTTTATCTAATATTTTATACTTCATGGGAAATGATAGTTTTATCTCCAGTAAAGGAGAAATAATTGATCAACGAAATGATTCCACGTCCTTATAAAATCTTTCAAGGTTTAATTTACGGGATAGAGAATTTACATCCATGGCTTATTTTTGCAAATTGAAAAACTGTAAATTCAAAAAATATAAGATATGATTGATTTATGTAGACTATGTATAGAACAAAAAAGAATGTGAACAATTTTACTAACACGATACAAATTATTTTACGCACAATTTTTTACCGAAATTTGATGCTTTCAGAATACTTCAATTATAAGCTCAAAAATAGTTAAAATACTGGACTAATTTAATCGAGAAGGTGTCTGGACTTAAACGTATTTTCTTTTTAGATTTTTTATCAAACTGGTTGTGTGATCAAGGCTTTGATACTCATTTTTTCATGTATGCTTGCAATACACTAAATACCACTATAAAATATGGAATCCTGTCTAATTTAACAACAGCGTACTCAGAAATTGTAATAATAAACACAAATAATTATCTATGATATTAAATTTAAAATTGCTTATGTTTGAAATTTCTAGTTTCAGCATTACCTCAGTGATAATATTCATTAAAGTACAAGTCAGTTATCGATATTGTTACCAAAAGAATATATCTTAGCCATTTGTTGATGGCCAGTGCTATGGCCTTTACTTAAAAAGTTCATTGATTGAACTCTTTTCTTTTTGTCAGATGTTTGTAGTGATTGGGAATCCATGCCATACATTAAATTCCAGAAGTATCATTGAAGTACAAGTCTGTTATCAATATTGTTAGCAAAAGAATATATCCGAACCAATTGTTGATGGCCAACACTATAGCCTTTAATTAAACAGTTCGTTGATTGAACTCCTTTTTTGTCAGAAGTTTGTGGTGATTGGGAATCCATGTCATACATTTTATTACAGAAATATCATTGAAGTACAAGTCAGTTTACGACATTGTTACTAAAAGAATATATCTTAGCCAAATGTTGATGACCAGCACTATTGCCTTTAATTAAACAGTTCGTTGATTGAACTCCTTTTTTGTCAGATGTTTGTAGTCATTGGGAATCCATACCATACTGTGGATTCCAGAAGTATCCTTCCACACACTCAAAACGTTACAACATAGAAAGATGGATGTAACAAAGCAAATCAAGAGCTTAATTTTTTGGAAAATTTCAAAGAGAGATTTCTAACAAAGTGAGTTTTATGATTTTGGACAAACTTAAATATGACAGATTTTTTTTTCTATTGCACTAGTAAAAAATTATTTTCGTTTGAAAACACTTTGGGAAGCAAAACTAATGCTACACTCAAATATAAAAAAAATTAATGTAAGTGCCCTTTAATTAAAGTGATTTGATTTCAACTTTTTTTTCTAGTTTCAATATAAAATCTTCTATAATCTTCAATAAAGATTTGACTTGTTATTTATTTTCATTCATACATTTTCATGGCGCAATTCTTCTCATATTATTGGTACTTATAAACCCTTCCGATGTAATTTTTCTATTAGTAAAACAATAAGGATTTTTTGGTTTCTAGGTTATAATAAAGCATAATTGTAGATTGTAACAAAGCTTAAAAACATCGTAATACAATCGCATATTCACAAGATACTTGTCTTTAGAAAAGGATTTCCCATGACTCTAGGCCAGTTCATTTCAAAGGTTAACAGTGGCTGGGTCCCAACTAAAGATTTTCCCTGCTGAAGAACGTAATCTTCTACCCTTAGTTCACGGTGTACAATTACTTGTAGTATATGAGTGATGTGACTCTACCAGGGTGAACTTAAAAGTAGAATCTAAAGCACAACAAACATCCATATATGCGGTAATCATCCAAACTACTAACTTTTCATACGGTCAGTACGTAAGATAAAACAGTAACATTTGATTATCATTATTAGTAAAAGTTGACCGTAACAATACATTGGAACAAATTGTATAAAGTTTAAATCAAAAGTTTCGTTCTCCCCTTTTACATAACGTGACAATTTAATAGTTCGGTCTTCCCCATTTACTTAAGCGACTATTTCGGCTTCAATTTATTTCTTGACACTTGTTAATCTAGCAATTTCTTTTCTTTCCAAAATCATGCTTTTAAGAGATACCTTATAACACTCCTTCTTTAGCATATACTTTTCTTAATATCTTTTTTTCTGAGACGGGTGCAAGGGGAGGATTCCGATACAGTTATCTGGAGGGATTTTTTCCGGTCGTTAAAGGGAAGAAGATGAAGAATCCCTCTGCTGCGATTGCGTGACGGTCGAGATCAGTGGCTCACGCTGGGAGACGCTGTTGCCAAGAAATATCCCCGAGATTTCGCCAGGTGGTGCCTGCCTCCGCAACTTCCCTCATGAATCACTTTTAAATCGCAAAAAGAAATTTTCAAAGATATTGCCGAAACAATCGCTGCATAGCGGAAGACGGAGCAGTACTACATTTCGCTTATATTTCCCATCTAAATTTTGAATGCCCATATCTTCAAAGTAAATGGATTAATATACGTATTTTGTGCTATTTATCATATCAAGTTATCACAAAGGAATAATGAAACACATTCAATCACTGATTTAGTAATTATCATGGGTTAAATACTCAAAGTAGGATTGAATTATATTACGATTATATAAAATGAGGGTGCTTTTTATTGTTTACTTTAAATATTAGAGTTCTGTTATGTAAAACATTGTTTAAAATATAGGGTGTTTAAAATATGATCACAATAGTTTCTATACATTTTTTGCAACTTTAAATATGTAATACCCCCATTAGTATTAGTAATAAAAGAAGAAAATGTATTTTAAAATTTTGCTTATGTAATTGCAGTTTCATCGTGAATCCCTAGCACCAAGATGATGGCAATTCTTAAAATGAGGAGAAATCAACAAGGCCTTGATTTGTATTCTTCTAGTAGCCACATAGATCAATTGATTACGTAACCTAGTGATTAGGGCATCGGACTTCCTTCCATAAGGGTAGGTTTCGACCCCCAGTGCTGCCAGAAACCCACCTAGTACATGCGATAAACGTGCTCATTAAATCTGTGGAATCGAGAGTCCTGTGGTCGATCATTGAACAGCTACTATTGATGTAATGGTCTGGAGAAAATTTCCTTCCACCTTAGATCAAAGTCAAAATTTAGGGAGTGGATCCCCTCGTGGTGCCCTCTATTGAAGGAATCTTAAAACAAAGACGCATTTTCACCTTCGTGGTGCTCCGGTTAAAATGAAAGACTCTTCTGATTTAATTTCGCATAGCCGTCGGCTAGCGATCTTGGCTTGTCAGAGTGTCATAAATAGCAAAAACAGTTAATTCTTATAAAAAAAGTAAAAAGCAATATTTCGGAAAACAGTAATGTATTAACTGTTTATTTTTAAAATTACAGTACATTCTATTAGGGGTCTCATACAAATTTCCCTTTAATACCATATAATAAACACCTAAAAATAGCATAAAACATTAATAAAACTCCTTCTAACATGTATATACTATATATTTTTCTTCTGGGAGGATATTTTGTAGATCGCTGGATGTATAAATATCTTTCAAAGAAAGAAAACTGGAAAATTTCTTCACAGTCAACTCAGTAACAGTGGAGATCGAAGAACACAACATGCACTTTCCATCATTTAACCATGATTAGAATAAACTTATAACCTGGGATCTTCCAGGGTAAAATGTAAAATTGTACTACTAGATCATTATAAATATTAATGAATTTCTGATTAAGTAACGAGGAAGGTTTGAATTATTTCCCCTGTATATTGAATTTATGTATCTGATTCCGTGTCTTAAATTTAATCTTTTATTCCTTGTTTGGGAACTAAAATTCCAGTATTTGGGGTGACAGTTTCTAGCGATATTTAAGTTACAGCACATTGCTTATAACACCAAGTTAATTATTACAAAGCCAGATTTTTTTTTTCCGTTTCGAAAAGTACTTTTGAGGAAGATAACAGTTCTTCCGAAAATTAAGACATTGACTTGTTTTGAGGCAAAAATTGGAAATGATATACGAACACCTTAGGATGAACATTCTGGTGTTAATATATTTATCGTTAATCTAAAAATCACTCACACTTTTAAAAAATAAAGTAGATTAAAATTATTATTGCACATTATTATTAAATCAAATTGTTCTAAATTAAAAGTTCGATGCCATTTCTTCAAAACACTGTCTATTTATTGAATTTTAAAAGTGAAAATGATTTTCTTAAATTGACAATTTTTCATATTGAGCATCGTCCTTTGATTCTTCAAATATATATATAGTTTCTGTCTCTCTCTTTCTCAGTGTATATATATATATATATATATATATCGGACATGCAAACATAAAACATAATTTAATTCATATGACGTCACAAGACTTCCAAGCTACCAAGCATGCAAGATACCGACTTCTATCATCAGAAATTTACATAAGTTGTAAATGACAATCAGTTCAATAAGTAACTGCTGCAAATTGCTGATATTCTATGGTAATCCAAATATAACTGGAGTAAGGAAAAAATTATTATATTGTTCAATGAATAAAAACATAATTATCCTGAAATTATGTAAACAAATTTTTGAGTACATTGCGAGTGTTTGCGAAATTAATAAAGATGAGAAGATTCTGACAAGCGATTCAAAAACGCTCTTAATGTATATTAATATAAAGATTCTCTCTTCAAAATTTTTTAACATTACTATAAAAGTTAACTTACTATTAATGCGTATTTTAATATTAATATAAATGTTACTTTTTGCAGTTGTGTTTCTCTAATGGCCATGAATTCATTGGATTACTATTTTTTTGACATTATTTAAACTGCCTTGCAGAAAATATTGTCATACTAATTTATAAATTTTTCTGTCTCTACTGTAATAGTTGAGATAAGAATCTGTGTATGTGCGTTATTCATTATAAAAACTATAATATAAGGATATCATTACAACATTCATTATAAAAATGTGTTCTTTTTATTCATCACAAAAATTATGAAATATTCATTTTTTATTTTTGGATTTTCTCATAATACTTTATAATTATTTGACCACCAGCATTTATCTAGTCTATGAACATTAGCAAATTTAATTTTTGCGAATTATATTGTAAACTAAGTAAACTGTTACATTTGCTTTATACGTATCGCTTTAATTAGTTAAATTACAGTTTGAATGGCAAATAGATGAGGATATATATTTATATATATATATATATAGTCTATAAACAGTGCAGCCTGCCAATGATCTTCATAACTGATTTTTAGAAGTGAAAGATTAAAATTCCAAGATTTACCAAATAGTGTTTCCTAAATTAATGTTTTAATCCTCTTTAAAACACTTAATAAATCACTCATATAGGAAAGTAAAATAAAATTTTATTTCTAAGTTCTGTTATTCATTACACTTGAACAAGCAAAGCTCGTTATGCCGTTGGCTATGTGAATTTAAGTCAATAGGCTGCGCCTTTTATTTAACCCGAGCATAGGAAGGTGAAAGTACGACTTTCGTCTAAGTTCCTGCGGTAGATGGCATCACAAGAAGATTCACTCCCTCAATTTTGACATTGATTTGAAAAGGGAGGAAATTTTCTCCAGACCATTGTGCCCATGGTAACTGCTCAACGATCGACCATCCACAGATTTAACGAGCACGTATATAGTATGTATTCGGTGGGTCTTTAGTGACCCTTCCAGATGGAAAGCTGATGCCCTAATCACTACGCTACCATGGCCCCATATTTCTAAGTAAAAAAAGCCACTCGCGAAAATATATAAGCCATATTTGTCGTGACATATATTGTACACGACATAGAAAACTTTAAATAAAATATTATAATTAAAGATTTCAATATTTATTCAAGTAATAGTCCATGTTACAAATTTAATCTCTAAAAACTCATGCAGTCTAAATTGTGTTAAACAGTTGAAAGTAATTGACAAAAATACATATCTGTTATTAGGACTGTTGCCATCTACTAAAAACAAAATTAAAATTATTCATTTTATGCAGATACTTATTCAAGAGTTTTAATACTCTATTTGAACAAATGAAAGTAATGAAAAAAGATTTTGTCGAATAATTTCTAAAATTCTTGTTAACTAGTGATTTTTGTTGGATTTCTTCAATTAAGGTTAATGCATTTTTATTTTTTTAAATTAATTTTGTAATCTTTTATGACATGCAATATTACTCTATGTATAGAAATATAAAATATGCAAATATGCTAATTAAAAAAGGAGAAATAAAAAATTAATATTTTCAAATAATAATTTATGCAATAAAAATAGTAAGTAACATACTGTTATTCACGAAATATATCTGTATATAATCCATCTTCATTTTCGCTGAGTTGGCAAAATTATTTTCCACATTGACATTTAATATTTTTATTTATTCTTCATTTATTTGTTCCATAAAGAAAACAACGAGCAAATGATTTCCCTTGGATAGAATTCCTCGTTTATTCATAGGAGAAGGCATGGAGAGGTTTTCCTGTCAAATGGCATATCGGGAAACATGTCTCTGTAAGGAGAGGTGTCCCTTTCTCTGAAGGCAGAACCAGATAAAAGCTCCAGACACCGGTGGGGAACCTGACAGGACATGTCGATACTGAACTGGACGTCTCTCTTCCTTCCCACCTGATGTTTGTTGTCACGCACGAGGCAGGAGCTTCGTACTGCAGACGTTGCTTGATGAATAAAAGGCGGAATATTCTCAATAAATTGGAATGATTCCCGAAGCACTGCTCTGTGTGAATAGAAGTGAGATTTTTTTTATTATTTCGGAATGAGAGAGTAGGACTCTTATCTATGAGGAAATGAAGAATCAAAAAATAAATTTGGAATGAATTTCAATTCATATATAATAAATATTAATTAAAAATAATTAATTTCTTAAAAAAAATTAATATTTGAAGATTATTGGACACTGTGATATTACATAACAAGGGAAAAAACAGTTTGAAGTTCAAAGATTTTGTATAAGTAATTTAATTTACAACAATATGTTTTTTTTCAGCAAGAAGTTTTCATAGTTTGTGGGTAGCATTCCATACGACAAAAATCCTGGAAAACTCTCATGCTTTTACTTCAGTAGGTATTCATGTAGAAAATAACTCACTGACCATATAACATCATTCAACAATGATTGATATCAAATCTTTGACTTTCCATTCAAAAGAGTAAGACCTTATTAGACCACAATGAAGCCTAAACTATCCTAAAAAAATTTATTTTATTTACTCATTTTGGTAATATTTTGTTTGAAATGAATGAGATTAATTATTTTGATGTAGATTGATTATTTTGTTCAATGTTTATTTTTTAATATTTTTTTCATTATGAATAAAAACATATTCGATAGCTCCTTAGTCTAACGGTAACATATTCCTCAAAGATTTTTTTTCAATATTTTGTCCGAGGAAATAAATACAAATGCATTAGATGTCGCTTAAGTTTAACTACTATAATTTGTTCATTTCTTTATTTAATAATATTACCCTTTAAGTAAATTGAAACCATTGATTTGTTGATATTCTTTTCTTCTCTGTTTTGCAAATATTTTGTTTAAAATAAACAGGAACACACCCGATGCATACTATGTCTAAGTTACATAAAAGTTAAAAGCATTTAAAATGATATCTTTAACATGACCTTGTGTATATAAACAAACATCAGTTTAGAAGCTGATGAGAAAAATTTAGGCAATAACTTAAGTTTGAAGTTAGAGTTTTAAAATTTCAGAAACAGGGCTTTTGTGATCAGTACAATGAACATGCAATTTAGTTGTTGTTCTGGCATCAACATGCTTCTCTGTACCTAACCCTGAGTTAGGCTCTATCAGTTAAGTATACATAATTTAGCAAAAAGTTCATGCTTAAGCAAATATCAGAAACAAAATCTCACTGGCGATGTGAGGTTACACAAAATGCTTGCGTTCCGTATCTGCAGCTCACAACTACAATAAAAGGAAGGACAGAGATGCTATTACAGATTAGTACAAGTGAGTTTTTTTTGTGTAATACAACACAAAGAAATTATCTAGATAACTGCATGAGCAGAAGAAATAGGAAGGATAGGGAAGGGATGTAATGTGACCAGTGTTTATGAAGAGTTCAGAATTAGCAAGCCAAAATCTGGGGGAAACCAATCAGCGAATAACATTCCTTATCAATTGTGTAATAAATGCTTGTAACAATTGATATCAATTAGGCAACAGGTGTCACAGTTTACTCTGCTTAGAAATGGTACGTTCGTTCACCATCCTGAAAGCTGCTGTAGTTCCTTTGAAAAATGGCCATCAGCACCACCGTTTAGTATGATACAAGGAGCACAGAAACAGGACATTTTATCAATTCAGACAGATTTTTTTACGAAAGAAAGTCGTTTCAGCTCTACAAGGGATTTTCAATACTAATTGATTTAGAGAGATGTCGGACAAGATTTCGTAATTGTAACATCACGAGAAGAGATCATTATCTTGGTAATGGAGTTGTCGTCTGGGGAGGCATTATGCTGAAAGGAATAGGGTAAACTCCACGGCAGAGGCACGTTTCCGACAAAGATTCGGTGAATGGACCATTGCTATATTAAGGAGGTAATCCTTACCCATCATTGCTTATTCTGAGGTGGCAGTGTTTCAAAGTTCATTCTTATGGATGGCATTGCCAAGCAACACCAGATTCCAGCTCTTCAGCATCTTCCGGAAAAGGAAAATGTCACTCGATACATTGATCATAGTGTTCTCTGGTTTAAATCTCCCAAAACATTGGGCAGCCCTAGGGAGATGCACTGTGGCATGATTACATCCCTTGAGAAGCACCCAGCAACTGAAGCAGATTCTGATTGAGAATTAGGCACTCATATCTCAAGAACTGTAAAAAAGTGTGGGGCTGAGTATGGATAGACAGTGTGAAGCAGTCCTTGTAGTAAGGGGATGGCATAGTCCATGCTAAGGAATCTATTTATTGTACCTCCTGTGGACAGAGAATCATGTATAAAGGTACTGTTAGTTCAAGAATTTTTTTTATTAATTCCATTCCATATACATTGTATTTATTTCTATGCAACTATGTTTTCTTTGACCCTTAAACACAAAATGATGTCACTCATTTCTGAATTTCATGTCTCTCCAACGAATTTTCGCGGAGCTATGGGAAAAAAACTGGTTGCTTGAATTTTGCACACTAGAGTAGTTTTAGCTATCACTTAACAACACTAGATAATAGCCATTAGTAAACTTAATATAAAGTTTACTTCACACAAAAAATACAGCCGCAAATGAGGGAATGTGTTCTCTTCTAAACACACTCAAAAACGATCAATTTTAAACTAATAGTTTTTGTAGTCACAAAGGTGAGTAAGTAAGCTCCCTATGTTCTTATATCATATATCAGATCTCGTTGAGGAACGATTTAGTTTTCCCTGAAAAGTTATTAGTAAATAGTATCTTACATATATATATATATATATATATATATATATATATATATATATATATATATATATATATATATATATATATATATATAATCTAATTAAAGAAATAAATTTGATGGTATTTAAATAAAGTAAAAATTTGATTGTGTGGGTGTCAGAATTGAAGAACCTGACTGAAGTTCATAAACTGTTATATACAATAATCCAAAGAAAATATCTTAATAGTAAAGGAGCATGTTAGTTACAACACAGCAATTTTTTTCAATACGGCTTTGTTTAAATTTTTGAAATTTCTGTGGTCTTAATGTCATTATCTCAATGAGCGTTCATGAATTTTTTTTACCTCAATATTAAACTAAAAGTGTTATTTAATAATATATCATTCTGCAAGAATTTATAATCATAGAAAACTGCAAAATAATTTACTTTTTACTTTAAATACATTTTTAAAAATTTCATAGTTTTATAAATTTTAAAGAAGTTGCAAAATATATAACGTTAAATTTTAAATATTGAGTATTTAAACATTTTTTTAAAAAATTACTTTCATTTTTCACTTAGTGGATCACATTTTCTTTATTAGACTACAAAAATATATTGACTTAAATAAATAATATCTTAGGAAAGGTGAGTAACTAAGCTACCATCTCGTATAGAATAAATATATATCAATTAAAATATGAAATCACTTCTCAGTTTCACAGTTTATTACAAAAACTTTGAATTAATTGTGCCAAAAATTTTTTAATAAATTAATTTTAAGTAAATTAATTTTTTGTTATTTTTGTTTCTTTCTACTTTACTATTTAAGTACGTTTAAATACATATCGGAAACTACTATTAATTAAAACAAATATGTTTTCGCACGTATTTGGAATCCAGTTAACAGAAGTAGTTTTGACTCTTTATCATATAAACATTTTTTTATCTGACAGGAAAAATAAAGTATATGTCTCTATATTATTTGTATAGTTGAACTATACACATGTTAACTTGGCTTATTATAAAATCACTTTTTAGCTTATCATAATTTTTTTGCCAAAAGTGCATTTAAAAACAATCATACCAAAGATGTGAGTGATCATATACGTTGCAGGTCAATTAAAGGCTAAGGCTTTAGTGGTTTAATAAAAATAAGACAATAACAAAGTTATATTAAAATAAATGTTTTTTGCTTGACAACATATTAGGATTTTCTCTCTGAATGGGGATATCAGATTGGTTTCCCAGGATTTGAAATAGGCACTTACTGTCAGTATGCATATGCATTTTATCCACTAAAAAATCATTGTATGCCAAGTAAACCAGCTCAGAACAAATTATTTCTATTAAGTAAAAAAAATGAAATCAAAGAAAAATTTCTACATCCATCTTAAAGAGGGAACAAAAACATAGAAACAATCGGTTATTATAAGCTCTTAGGCTTCAAATATAAGAATAGCTTCACTTTCTTGTACAATATGTCAAGTTTAATATAATATATATGTAAATCTAAAAAGAAAAATCCTAATAAGATTTTGCCAACCTTCACACACGAAAGCTTCAGAGAAAATTTTTAAATCTTTGAAAGAGAAATTTCTCGAAACTTTTACATTACGAAACGAAATTTCGCCAAATAGACTATTTCGTGTCAAATCTGACGACTTCGTCATTATTGTTTATATACTAAGTACTGCTTGACACAGTATCTCTGAATATTATCGAGAGAGCAAATTTTATTGGAAGACTAATTCGAAAAATAATTTATTTCAAAAAACTAATATTTATATGATAACAATACAGGAAAAAAATTAAAGAAATTCAATCAAAAATTTTCCGGAAAAGTAAAGAAAATGAACAGGAATAATTAATATTTTTGAATAACTTAGAACTCATTGCAAAGAAAAACAAACCTAAGTTTAATAGGGAACAAAGTTGTCAAAAACATGTTTAATGTATTTAATATCACACGTATAATTTATATGATATTATAAATTGTAAAATTATAAATATATATCAAACATTATGACATTATCATTGGAAAAACTGTGGAAATATCCGAAGCAAGGTTTTCTCAGTGAAATGTAAGATTGAAGCTGCATTTCCATTGCATCCACTCAAAAATAAATAGAAAGATTTGATATCTCTGAATTCTATAAATTTATTTATCATGGTGAGTACTTGGGAGTTTTCTATACTCGTAATATACTACATTATTTAGATGTTATGAGATGTATATAGCAGTTTTTCCTGAAAAATGAATGTTAGAATATATCAAGAAAATATTTAAAAGCTTTAAGTTATGAGGCTTTGAAAATGCCAGAGAAAACTGTCTTGGCAGTCTTTTACACTTTCCGTCATTGTAGACAGACGAGCATTACCCAAACATATATCATTTAACGCAATAGATCTGTCATCATGTTTATGACTGCTTGTAGAAACTGTACTACACGAAGGAATTACTTGCAGGAGTTCGAGAAAATCGTTCACATTAGGATACGACATAATTCAATAAATATAATGAATAAACTGGAACTTATTCATTAAAAATACTGACATTTACCAACATTCATCATGCCATAGATCCAGCTCTTTAAACTGAAAATTTCCAGTATTGGAAAGTCTAATAATCATAAGATGATGTATGACATTTTAATATTCATCGCGTACAGCAAATACGATAGGATTTTATGTGGATAGTAGACCGTGTTCAAGTGCTCTAAAGGAGAAAACAATGGAAATTCTAAAGCGCTCGTTCCCGCAGACAGAAAGGAGTAACGTTTTTCTCTCGTTTCTGAACAATGTAGGGTATCAAACTCAAGATATTTCTCTCTGAAGAATATTAGGCCATATACTATAACTGATAGGAAGACTCTTATGCATATTGAGATAGTATTCACATATCGAAAGAAAGTAACCAGGGAAATATCGAAATACCTACTCCATGTGCATGCATTACAAGATAATTTATAGAACATAGCACACATCTCCGGACATTCAACGACAGCTTATGTCAGATCTGGCACCCAAAAACCATAGTTCTACCACTATGTCACAAATAGCAGTGTGATCCTTGATTGGAAGTTCTCCGAACTACCTCTTCTATTATCTGAACAGCTTGCTTTTATTTGTTCAATATTTTGCTGCTACACTAACCATTGTATGGCAACACTAATGCATCTACTTAAGATGCATCATTGCTTAGTCGATGGTACGTGCTTTTAGAGGTTTAGGGTACCGAGTTCAATCCCAACAATTGTGGATCAACGGAAGATGGGCATGCTTTTTACTCTCCGCGCGTAGGCATGTTTACATTTAGAGTGTTGTTTTCAGGTTTCTTCAACTTCAATATTTATATTTATTATTAATAACATTTTTTCAAAGCGGTAGATATTAAAAAGCATAACAACCTAGGAATATTAGGTAATTCAAAGTGCACTACAAAAGATGTCTGTTTTGATATCAAGTAAAATTCAAGGTTTTGAATAAACATTCAAACTTGAAATTTTGATAGTTATTAAGTCTCTTCCAGATCCGGCAGAAGCAAACAAATAAATAAACAAACTACTTGGCGGCAAAAAAAAAAGAAAGAGACAACTCTGCTACTTTTCTCTTCATCCCATTTTTATGCATCTCTCTTATTTCCTTCAGGATCGGAAGTAAGTTTCCTTGCTCTGGATACGCGACGGGCCGCCGATAAACCAGTAATCGATTCCGGGGCAGATGAAAGACGCGGGACGGTGAGGGTCAAGGGGATATTGGCAGGGAAGACTTCTAGCATTTCCCTCGGGGGTCGGGAGAGGGAAAGAAATGAAGATGGCATGTTTTCATATCCGAACTTCAGCCACAGGAAATGCGAAAATTGAGTTCGAATATTGAGTGACCAGAAGGGACGCTCATTTCTATTTCCTCAACGTCTTCTTTTTCCCCAAGTGGGGCGGCTGAAGACTTCGAGGGGATCGATGGCTATTGTTGCTACCGGAATTACGTCCCAAATACTTCGTTTTCGAGAAAAGTAACATAACTAGAATGATTTTTTAAATTTTTGGATAGTGGTGAGGAGCTGAGAAAATAGTACAGAAGCCCGGAGGCCCTAAAAATTCAGTATCAAATTCAAAAATTTTTATTTATTATAACTTTATCGTGACAATTTGGTATGACAGATTTACTCTAACAGCTGGAAAGCCACGGTTTGCTACCCGATCCATATAAAAACTATTTTACTGCGTAGAATTTGCAGGTTTTTTTTAAGCAAATTCTAGTGTTAATCCTCTGATACGGCGTGAAAGTAAGTGTCGATTTTTGTCATTTAACTGTGGTTCAAAACTTTAAAGTGGTTGGTTAAGCTTAAAAACTGATTCAGTTGAAATATGCAATTACTAAAAGAATGGGGAACACATTATTATGGTCGGTCACAAGAAAAATATTAAAAAAAAATTAGAAAGAATAGCGATTATATATTTAGGATGGGAAAAACATTATTCTTTTAGCCGAATGTTCTAAAAAGAACATCCTTTTGAGAGACCTTATACAATTTTCAATTTCTTTTTGTGATTGATGACCTTTGGCTAATATGATATTGCAGTTTAAAGAGGGTCAGTTCAGTTTTATAGATTTCGTCACCTAGTAATGGTTCAAAATTAAATGGCAGTAAGATACCCATAATGACTTCAGCTGAGAAATAACAACCGAAAGAGTGCAATAAAACAAATAAATAAAGATTATCGAGGTGAATCGTATAAAAACCGTAATAAAGAGGGGAGCTATAACCTAATTGGAAACGATACAGCTTTTATGCCTGCGAGATAGCAAGTTCAGTGCTTTATTATCAGTCGTAATATTTCCTGCAAATTAGTCTAAGTGTGAGCCCCCCCCTCTCTCTCTCTCTCTCTAAATGTAAGAGAGTTCTCGTGTCTAGAAGGCAACAGGTTTGGTACTTCATCAACTAAAAGCCCATCATGCTGAGAGATCATTTGCACGTTAAAAGTTCCGCAAGGTTCAATGCCTTTACTCTATGGTAATGGTTCTACGGTAATGTGAATTTTCAGTTATCACGAGAATTGACGTTTAAGACGAGATTCGAACCCTAGGACTAAGACAAAGACTGAAACTAAGATTTTTTTTATATAAAATCTTAGTTTCAGTCTCCGTCTTACTCCACGATTTCAACACATTGTGATACACACTAACTTCAAAAAGTTACAGAAATTCAAAAAAATTAATGATAATTTTTTCAAGAATACGTCACTCTGTAAAAAAATTTAAATGTGATGATGCAGCAAAAAGAATACCTTCTCAGTAAGGAGCACAAAATTTCATATATGAGAATATGGCTGCAAATTTCGCTGTGAAATGCTATTCGTGCTCCAGCGGCTCAATAGCTTCAAGCCGCTTCCCGTAAGATCAGCAAAGAGAAACATCTTTTGCCGCTGACAGTGATTGGGAAGGTGACCATATTCCCTCATTCACTGGATTGCTAGAGCTCCGTGCGTTGAGGACATGTCTACGTTAATATGTGAATTCCAAAGTCCTTCCGCTGGTATGGCATGAATGTGGAGAGGAAGATGGCAGCTCAAGTGTTACCTCGTCACCTGACCATGGTTCAAAATTATGAGGCAGTTGGTGATGGGCAAGTATTCCAAACCCATTTACTAAAGGTACTTCCGGAACTCATCTGCACCGCTAATATGTATGTATCAATTCATCTTGCATTTTATGCAAAAGGTATAAATGTATCTCTGTGCTTAACATTATTCTATTGTACAATTGTTAAGATAATGTCGATAAATCTAATAAACCGCCTAAAGCTCCGAGTAAGTCATAGATTTCAGTTCTCTAAGAAAAAAAAAAAAACTACACACGTATGCTATTTTTAATGGCGGTATATTTGGAAGGGGGATTACTTATACTTCTTTTCTGGGCTATAAGTTGCTTGAAGTTGATTGAATTTTAGTTGGAAAAGAAATGGAAACATTTTTTTTGACCAATCAGAAACCTTATTCAACTAAATAAGTCTGTATGTTTAGCACTCGTCAAGCTTGATATTTTTTTCGTTGGTGTAATTTGAGGAAGAGACTTCCATCTCAAGAGAACATTATGTTAGAATGGAATCATAACTAATTGGTATATATCCACAATTTTCTGTTATTACTCATTAGAAGTAATCTACAGGGTGTGGTCGTATTGTCCTCTAAGTGCAATAATACTTTTGTGAATGACATGCCAAATACTGGGGGTCTTTTGCTCGGTATCTACTTCAAAATCTTGAACACTCCACTTAGTTTCTTCGATCAAACTAGTAGAGCCAAACTCATGGCTAGGTACAGGAAAGCATGCGGGTGCAACAACAAATTATTTACAGAAACTTTCAATTCTGAACTGACAGTTCTATTCAAAGTAACTGTACTTCAAATAGTTTACGAGTTCAATGAAAGTAATAAATTTATTTTTCATGAAATTTGATCAACCTATAAATGCTTATATTTGATTGTGAAGGAAATTATTCTCAAGATTACTAACTGTCATTCCACCTACTATAATTATTCCTATATAGTAATCAGATAATAAAAGGAACTATACTTCTTCTTTGATGAGAAGTCCTTAAGTGCAATGTAATAATGCTATTTTGGTATAGATATCACTGTTTACTGTAGCAGATTTTATTCTGAAAGAATCAAAATTAAGCTGAAAGCTGATAAACAAGATAAAATAGTTAGGTTTTGCCTGTCACATATGTTCATGTTTACCTTACTTTAACTGATTAAAATATATTTTCCTAAATTTGAAAAAAGTTTAAAAAAAAAGAAAAGAAATCGTCGATTTTTGGACGTTCCCTTGGGAAAGGAACATGCGAGTAATTCAGTTATTGGTTTTCGTCGACTCGCATCGGTTGACAATCTTTTTCGAAAATCGATATTTTCCTTTCTTACTTTTTCTCCATACCTTTATCCTTTATATCCCCCCCCCCATATTGCGCTACTTTCTCCAATAAAACGTCATCAAATTTACGATTCCTTTTTATTATTTCATCTCTGTTTCCCTTTATGCACTTCTTGAAAATTTTTTTCCCTTTAACTGCGACCGGGTTTATAAAAATCATCCCGCTCACTCCAAGAGAAAATGCACTTTCGAACTTTTAATTAACTTCATCCCCTCGGTTACAATGCGGCAGTCTGTAATCAGGGGAAAAAGCTAATAACAAAAAAAGGAGGGAAGTAAAATGATTGGCTTGTCGTACGTTTCTTTCCCATATTTTATTTTTTGAGTCATTTTTTTTATTATTTGAATCTTGAGCCTCCCAGTCCTGATTAGTACTCTGAGCACGTTCAGGAAGATTTCAATTACCCCCTTACCCCTCAGACACCTTATTCACACTGTTGGGTATTTGATTTCTATTTTTACGTGTAAGAAATTTCCTTTCTATTGAAAGTGGCTATTATAAATGGTTAGCGTTGCCAAATTTAGATTAATTGTTTCCTTCCGATTGAGAAAAGCTGTATACTTTTTTTTAGTATCTGAGCAAAATGACCACTTATCAGAGAGATTGAGGGAAAATATTCAAGAAGTATCTCACCATTCTTGAATAGATTAATTTAACAATGGCATGTCTTAAATCCACGGCCTTGTCATAGGTTCATCTTTTTCAGAATATAATTTCCTAGATTCGATATTAGGCCATTTTGAAATACAGATCCATACCTTATGTTTCTACTTTTTGCATTCATTTATAAAAAAACACATAATAATTATAAAATAATTACAGTTGATTACAAACATTTGTAATGGATAAAAGGAAAGTAAGTGGGCATCAACTCTGTAAAAACTTAACACTGGATGGTGCAATCCGGGCTTTGCTGTTAATGAAATGAAAAAGGTTTCATAATCATGCAAAATTCTAATATTTGTTGCATCGCTACGGTATTTGAAACATGTGCAATTGGAAAGTACAACAGGAAGAAGGCAACAGATTTAGACAGTGCAAAAATGAGAATCACAATAATGTTTGATATAAGAGGAAAGAAATAATAATCCAAACATTATATAGTATAATAGTACCAACATTAGTACCAAATCGTTGTATCTTACCTTACAGTAAAGAAAATCTTGGAAAAATACTGGATTTTTGTTATTGTGTTAAGCATGTTCAAAAAAAAAATTTTTTAAGAATTATGATTAATTCCTGACTTGCGCACTAGTCTTCCTATCCCCCCCTCCCACTTAAAATAATAATTGTTGTTTTTTTGGTACATATTGTAAGAAAAGGATTTTGGTGAATTTCTGTTATCAGTACTAAACAGATTGTTTTACAAAAGTATCAAAAGATTTATATTAAGTATCGATTTTACTTAATTAGAATGTTTCACCTATTTTCAATGTTAGAAATATTTATCATGAAAAGTGCTGAATTGAAAAGATGATTTACTCATTTCCTCACAACCGTAAGTTTAATTTCAGTGATCTGAGTATTGCTTGTCACGTATAAATTATCATTAACGTAACATTAGAAACAATCCTGCGTCGATTCATGTAAGAAATAGATATGGCACTGGGGCAGTAATAGTTTGTGCCACATCTCCTTGAATGTAATCTCTACATTAATCGAGGTGAAGCTCTAATCGGTCATTGGTAGCAATTCGAGATGTTAATGGACAATAATTAACGGTCACATTTGTAAGGTGATTTCCTTTTCAAGAAAGAAATTATATGAAAATAATAAAGAATAGCTAAGGTGTTTCCGTACCTGAACTCAATAGAACATGTTTGGAGTATTCTAGGCAAATCAGTTGTAGATTGTGTACTAACTCTACTAAGTTTCAAAGATAGAATGGCAACGTAATCACTAATTATCGATCGTTTGAATGAGTGGGATAAAATAATCCAATTCTTCATGAAAAACCTCGATGACTCCATGCTTTAAGGGTGACCAGCCTCGTTGGCAGCCAGAGAGAAACTCTCTCTCTCTCTCTCTCTCTCTCTATATATATATATATATATATATATATATATATATATAAACCATTTTCTCTAAAGAAATATCTTTTATTCGATTCGCTGATAGGCAAAGAAATGTATTTTTTTCTTTTACAACCAAACGATTTATAAGTTTCATTATTCCCTGAAAAACATGGTACAGTTCTTTCTTGTAGAATTTATCACGTTTGTTGATCATGTATTAAAAATCTAAGTACCGAAATACATTTCAAACCACAAGATATTTTAATTGTTTTGTGCAGTGCATATAAACTATCCATAAAATTGACAGCTAGATTGTATTATAAGATACATTTCTCAACATTGAGTTTAGAATCCTTTTAGTGATTAAAATGCATGAATCATTATCGCTTTATATATACTCAACATTCATAACCACAAAGTTCATCAAATTTAGTTTGAATTTTCAAAGACTGATTGAAAGAATTCTTTGTTGAAGAATACTGTAAGAGGCTAATATATAGAACACTGTCAAGCTGTTAGCTCTACAGAGTACTTACACAATTGCAAATCTTCTATTAAAATTAGTATAATTTCTCTTGTAGGGCACTCCATTTAAAAGGACACAGTGAGCAAATACTACTTACTGTAACTTAGCCATAAAATTAGGCTCTTTTGAAGTGAAAGATTCTAAATTTGATCCTAGATGATACTATAAAAAAGTGAAATGGTTGCTTTTCCACTTTAAAAACGCAAGTCTAACAGGATGGGTACTTTTTTTTTTTCTTCCGATTTCTCTCTTACAACTACAAATGTACCCCAATATTAATGAAAATTTTTCCGGAAAGTATTACGTAATGTTTGCGTCAAAGTCACTTAATAAAATACGGTCGTTAAGCTATCCACTGGGTAGTTTCAAAGCATCGTAAGAATAATTACGTTATTCTATTGATTTAATTTTGACATCTGGTGGCGAATATGGAAATAAGTAAGGACTATTATGAAACATTTGAATAGATGACAAGCTTTACTTTATGGTACGTTTTTATACATTGTGTAAGTATTTGTGTAATACTAGTGCTGAGAAAACAGAAAACTCTAATAAGCCGCTTTGATAAACATGCACTTAGAAAAGAGAAACACGACTTCATATCTTTAACTATTCAATAGTGCTTGAGATCAAGGCCAAAATCTTTCGTTTCCAATAACGTCTCCTTACACACCCACACACACGGTGAGCTATTATTCGTGCAACTTGCCAATCATTAAAAATGCTTAAAAAATAATAAAATCGTTGCAATACCTAGAGAAAATATTTCTTCCTATACCATCATTCTGCATAATTAAGGCTTATACGATAAATAAGTCCACCTGGGGTTCAAATCTGATTAATAAATACATTATATGTACAAATACACATTTTGCTTTTTTCGTACCCCAGCATATTCATCACTGATACTTTAAACAAAATGACCATATGCATTTGTTGCTAAAATGATCTTTTGACTGGCAACACAGAACATGCATATATTTAAATAACCAAAATACTGATAAATAGTATCTAAATCTTATTTATGAAATTGTGAAAGACGCAGAATGTTAGATATATAAAATATGCTTAACATTATTCTACATCACTTAAAAAAATTTTTCAAGCCATACATTAAAATGTGAATTACTTCTACAATCACACTCCTAATAAATAGGTTTCAAAAGAAATTTTTAATAGGTAAGTAAAAAACAAACCACAACGTGACACATAGTTGCCTAAAAAGTTGGAGCTGCTTTAGGATTTTAGTTGATTTCATTTGTATATCATTACTATGATTATTGCATGTGTACTTAAATCTATTCACATGATGTAATACGCCATTAAAGCATCTTAACATAAACAGATGAACATGAAAACAAAACTATCATGTTTGCAAGTAATTCACGAGTTTACGCTCATGCGAAATTAGAAGAAACAGTAATCACTGTGGCATCTGAGACTCCCCTACTCGGTAAAAAACTAGGCTTGTATGACGAGAAACGGGTAACTCATTTCATCTGATGTGGCAAACTGCTCATGCTTTCTATTGGAGAGACGTCTGGAGACCATGCCGGTCAGTAAAAATAATACTCTCTGTATTGAGGGAAGTCAGAAAACAACGTGCAACATTGTAAGAAGAGATGGAGATTTACAGGCTTCAAACGTAAGCAATATTCACTGGCGTTAAGATGACAGAAATGTACTGATCACCACTCAAACTACAGTCAATATGAACGAAGGAGCCTCGTATCGATAACCGGTTATTTCTCATACCATCATTACAGGCTTAGGGCTCATATGATGATATCGAATGCAGCTAGTTGACGAACGTTTTTCTCTGAGCCTCGAAACATGTATAACGAATCAGAATGCTGTTCACAAAACTGGAATTAGCTGAAAAGATGACATTGAGGTACTCTTGAATCCAACATTAATATCGGATTCATCAGATTCGTCAACTATCCTTTATGATGCATTGTCAAGGAAAGACGAAGTAATGGTCACTATCATTCTACTCCAAACGTCCATGTTCTATAAAAGCGGATATTGAATGAGCTATAAAAGAAATCGTTTCCCGACTTCTGGCTCGTGACATGATAACACAGCTTTTTTAAAGTGGCATCTCAATATGTCTGTTCTTTTCGGAGTTAGTCGTATGATGGCGTCAAAATCTTGCATGCCATTCAGAATGACCCATCAGTTCCATATTCGCATGACACTGACTGGATTTCAATCAGTATGAGGGACAATATCATGAACGATAATTCTTACTCTCGATATATGATTCTTGTCAGGATTAAATAAAGGCAGTTATTCTTCCTCTATTTAATTCCAACAATTGCTGGAAAATTATTTCTTCGTGTTAGAGGCATAATATGATTTTCCGAAAAATCCATGCTTACTCAAATCAATTTTTGAAAGGGAAATTCAATGATCTGTTTTCTATAATGTGCGTAATATGTTAAAAAGTTAGCTTTTGAATGTGTGTTCCACCAACATACTTCCCTATTTCAAGCCCAAGGTTTAACTGTACCAGTTAGGTGGAAGTCGCCAGGTGGGAGTCTTCGTAATTTAGAAGTAGGAACCAAGCAAAAGACGCTCTAGTAATTGACCTGCCACTCTCAGAGAAGGTATAGTTTCATTATAAGAGGACATTGATACCTCCAGTTATTTAACATGTCATGGCTGCTTTAGTGAATATGACGAATGTTTTGCTAAGTCGAGATTCGATAACTCTTTTTAATCAAATATTATTAAAAGTATTTGGTATTTACGTATTATTCAATCGACCATATCTGTGAAAAATATAATTCGTTTAATGATGCTGTTTAGCATTCTATAAACTGCAAATAAAGCTTTTATCAATTTGCTACAGTCAAGATACTGTTCATACTTCACATTTTGGAGAAGAAATATGAAACTTGACAAAATTGCCTGACATATTTTTATGACGAAAAAGATTGATAGGATAATAAGTATAAGTACCAAATATTTTTAATCGCGTCAAAGTTTTTTTGATCTCTCTTAATCCTTTAAAATTTAAATTTTCCTAGGGTCTTGCGTTTCATAGATAGATTGAAAACAACTGAATAACTAAAATTGTATAATATTTGTAACGCAATTGCTTAGGAAATTAAAATGCTCTCTTGGTATCTGAATAATCGCGAATTCAATCTTAATATAATTCCTACAATTCCAGCTTCACTTAAAGCTACAGTCATGAATGATATTACTAGGATAAAATAGTACTATGTAGTTATGTCTGACGATGCCAACAATTTTATGTAAATGACTTATGATATCAGAATTATGTATATAAAATAATGCTTATTAAGTTACTTTTTTATCGCTTATATTACATCCTAAATTTGGCAATGTGAAAATTTCAAAGTTTCATTCTTACCGAAAGGTTTGTGTTTCTGGTATTTTAATAATTGGAAAGCATGTTTCTTAACTGTATACAATTGCTTTTAAATAACTGTTCCCCAGTGGCGCAGTTGGTTTTATCGCACGGTACTTTCAAATAACTTATTATTGTCTTTATCCAAGCATAAATAAGAATTAAATTCAAATTACCTGTTGAAAGAAGTAAATCAGGTTGTTCATGACCATTCTATTCATGTCGAAGTTCAAAGTTTCGTGGCAAACACTTCATTATTTACGACAACTGTTAATATTCTGTACTGTTAATTGATTAATTTTACAAGGAATAAACATTTTCTCTCCATTACTAAGGTTTGACAACTGGTATTTTGACAAAGTTATATTCATTATATAATTTTTTCATTGTTAAAATATATGTGTGCTTATACAAAAAAATGCGCGTGGCAAAATTAAGGAATATACACTTTATTTACAAATATTTATACAAATTTAATAATAAAAAAATTAATTTTATTGTAACAATATACAAAGAACTTATCACTAGAGAAAAAATTTTTACATGTACACAAATATTCACACAAAGAGTTTACACATTTGTTTTATTAATTAATATATCCACCACGCTTCCAAAACTTGTGCGTTCAAAATCTCATAAACGAAATAGAAAATATACAAAAAAACAAGAAAAGGCTTTAATATGAAATTACTCTTAGGTATGTTATGTTTAATGTAATTCAAACTCCTTTTATATGTTTCTATAATATAAACCAAATTTTATTCAGAAATTTGTTGTAATTTTAACATCTGCATTACTCAATGAATATGAGCTCAGGTAAAAATTATAAATAACAGAACATGAATAGCAATTAAACACACCAAAAACTTGAATTATTCATTCTTATTATTTTTAAATTTGATTTTACATTAAATTAATGGATTTTAAAATTAAATTTAGAAGAATATAAAGGAAAAATAACACAAAAAAGAAAGTTGCATATAAATTATGATTTTTGGAAAATATACTTCATTTCTTCACAGAAGATGGCTGTTTTCGTGATTGCTTGTAAAAGTCTTCGTCCAGGAGGTATTACTACCAAAGTAATTTAATTCAAAGGTGCTCTGCACATTAAATATTCTAGTACATAATGTCCATTTACTGGTATGATGTAAAAATCTAGAAAATGAATCCTAATCTCCCAATTAGCTTCATCATACTATTTTAACTCAAATTATTTGGTGTTAAGATATGTTAACCAGTGTCGTGGTTACCAGAAATAAAATGTCAAAACTAAGAGCGAGAGACAAAAACAGAGGCTTGAACATTTAACAAAAATTTGTCTTCTCTAGGAATATGAGCTTTACACCAAGTTGTTTTATAACAAATAAAAATGACAATAACTTCCAAAATATACATTAATGTTAATACCAACTCTATATATTTATAAGTTTATATAAAAACATGCAACATTAAAATAGTAAAAACAAGTAAGAAAATGAATAAATTGGCACAAAAAATGAAATTCGGTAGTTTTTTGATAAAAAAAAATTCAATTCCTTCATAATGAAAGCAAGCTTAACTGATTAAAAACGAAAAATGGTTTTCATTGGTTCTGAAATGAGTTCAAAAGATTAATAAATGCAGAAAGTTGATCAAAATTCAGAAGAATACTCACTAAGGAAGTTACCAAGGAAAAATTCAAGAAAACTAGAGGATTCAATTTTCATTCATTGCAACTTGGCAAAAATACTATAAAATATTTACGTTTCTAATCCAGAATGATAAAAAAATATAAGGTACATAGGTTGCTATTTATATTTCTAAACATGATAACAGTAATTGATGCTAGGCGATCGCATTGCTTTCAAATAATAGTTTGAAATTTTTAACAATAAAATTTCTTTATTTTATTTTGTTAGTTTAATGCATTTTTTGTATTAAACTTTAAATTGTTGTGATTGAATGAATGCGAATAAATAGAAAAATAAAATCATCTTGTACAAAAGTTGAAACTAATTCGTGAACTTTTCCGTTCGATTATTTCTTAAAATCTTTGGATGTGGATTATCGACTCATAAGTGTATGATTAACTTATTTCTTTACACAATGACAAAATAAAACCTCCTACAACACTGTAAAAAACTGATATAACAAATACAATCGAGGTTGACGTTAGCTCCAGGAGAAAATTCCATGTGTGTGGTCTAAAATCGGTTCTTGAGCCAGGAAATATCGATGCTGAGAGTGAACTGTTGAAACTGGATCGACATACTGTGAGATGGGTGCGTCATAAACATCAATAAGAAATTACACGAACATTTGGCAGCTAAAAATTTGATCACATTGGCTCCCACAAAATCTGACACACTCAAAAGAAAATTCGCGTTGATGGTGCATGGTAATGTTAAAAAATGCATTCAAGGTGCATCGAAAGATGCTTATAACATCAAAATAGGTGTCAAAGATTTTTCTAGGCAAAGGAGAGCGAAACCAAATCAACTATATTGGTTTCCCCAATCTAGTCAAATCCAACAAAAGTTTTTTGCAGGTAAATCACATAGAAACAAATTGTTGCCTCTTTGTCTTTACAAGCCACGTAGGGATAATGAGGTTAGTGCGCGATTCAAAACAATTAATTCTGAATGGTACATGACAATTATTTGCCAAAAGTTAACGGGTAAATTATAAAAAAGGAGCAAAACTGAATCATTCTTTATCACGGCAATGCGTCCTTTCAGCTAAAACAAAGAAATTTTTGACTGGCTAGAACATCGAATTTAGCGGTCTTCCACCATACATTCTTGATTCGGTACCCAGTGATTTTTTTTTATTCTCGTACATCAAAAATTACGTGGTCAACAATTTTCGACCCCCAAGAAAGTGTTAATGGATTTAAAATCCACATTTTAAAGGTCTCCGAGTCATGGTGTAAGAAGTTCTTTGAAAATTAGTTCAAACGGCTGCAAAAGTGTATTAATCTTCATGAAGAATATTTTCAGAAAAAATTAAATCAGTTTGGATTGTAAATATTAATTTTTTCATTATTATTCAGGAATATAAATAGCAACCCTCTTATAGTAATAAAATACCTCATACAACATTCACTTAGTAAATCCACACACACACACAATATTTAAACAAACAATGATAATTTTATTTGAGAATATATGGTTGGTAAATGCTCATTTCTTTGCTTTAAATTTTGGATTTTTATTAATACTTACATTTTCTTTATAGACCACAAAAATTTTGTTGTGTCATAAAAATATTTGAAATCATAATAACTCAATTTTATGTACATTTTTGTAATTTTTTTCTAGTTACTCATTTTAATGGAAACATTATTTCAAATTACATTTTTGTTATGGTATATTTTTTTAAAGTTTCCCTTTGTTTACATTCTAATTCTTTCAGTTTATGAGTAATCATGAAAAGTTTCACATTACTTTAATGAAAAATGATGTGCACTGAAAGACAATCTTCAGTTTCGCTACAATTCTCAAAGTTAAGAATACTTAAGATAATCTTTAATTTATCCGTAATTTTTACTTTCAATTGAATGTGATTGCCGTCCTACATAAAACAATAATTTTTTGCAATTCATTAAAAAAATTTCAACATGTAAAATAATATACGATTCTAAACAAAGACAGTTAAATTCATTGGTTTTAATCATATTTATACATAAATTGAAAAAAATATTTTTATTCCAAAATATTTTATAATATTTAGTATATATAATTAAAAAAAGATCTATATACCATAGTTAAAAGCAAACTTATTTTCAAAGTGCAAATTACATTACATCAATTTTCTTGCAAATTTCTAATTGTGGATTTGAGAACAATAATACATCCAAAAATATATCACATTTATGCATGAAAAAAATTGTTAGAAAACATTTACTTGAAAGCAAACTCCGCTTAGTTGCCACTTCAGTTTATATTCTGCAAAATGATGCAAGCTCAAAAAGATAAGATATCTGGCAATATTGGAAAAGAAATGTTGAAAATTTTATTGGAGGCAAAAATCAGAAAGAGGAAGGAAAACTTTTCCTGTCTCGAAAGAGCACTAACTCAATTTCGTTCCCTTCTGATATGATTTGCTGAAATAAGTGGCTTTCCCTGTCACAGCAACCCTACAATTTTGTAGAAACTGAGGTTAAAAGATCTATAAAAACCTTCGTAACTTCATTAGGGAGGAAGGAGATACAGTTGGATGCGTTCTCCTTTCGACCATACCGAGTAAGATTGAACTGTCTTAATAGAAGCGTCTCCATCGTCATAGCCAGCCGAAGTCCCTCCCCACCATCTGATAAAACTTGAGATTGAAAGGCCTGTAGAAGTCCCTCAGCCTGGTTATCGTAGATGGAGAAATGTCCGGATGTGTTCTTCCTTTGGTCTTACCCAAGCAATGAGGGTTCCCATTGCCCTCTGACTTTTTGAGACAAGGGAAACCTTTTGTTTCGTTGAAGTAGAAGTGCTTATCCGTTATGACTCGCTTAAGTCCTAGGAAGTCTTGGACTAAGGCCATCTCCCCAGCTGGATCTTTGATGAGGTTCTCACCACTCACGAAATGGATCTGCTTCAGATGAAAATACTTTATCCACCACTCTAAGAATCTGGAATAGACGCCGATCCGGATGGCACTCCAAGAGGTGTCCACCAGACCTGTAGTAGAGTTGCGGAAGGTCATCTTGTCGAAAGAGGCACCGACACCCCTCTTGCTGGCTGTTTGAGTGTAGTCAGAAATGGCCCTGGTCACGGGGTCCCTGACCACTACTATGAGTTTGACAAGGGAGGACATACGGTAGAGACGATGAGGTACTTCTCTGGTGATGAAATAGCTAGGAGTCTTCTCCATTGTGATTTGGCCCTCTAAACTCTGAGGCATTTGCTGCCTGTAAAAAAAAGTGAGATTTCAGAATAGTATGTAAGCAAGCTTCACATCCTACCAAATTCATCACAAATTATAATTTGCTTGTTTTGAAATCAAAAAAATTAGTGATCTAATCTAAAATTTTAATTTTCAAGCTAACTAAAAAGTAAAATGATGAGTCAATTATAAAAAAATATTGAAAATAATACATAATTTTAATATAGTAAAAAACTTTAGTCATGGCTCAAAATGAAGTAATTATTTTTCCCTCCAGAATTCTTTAATACAAATGAAAACTAATACATAAATATTATCCCAATTTCTCTTAAAATAACCTACTAAAAGAATATGAAATCCAAACTCTAAAAAAAAAAATCTTTAATTAATATTAATATATAAAATTCTTAAATTTATATATTCTGAACACATAAATCAATGCATAATTACAAAAATTTTGTTGCACTTTATGTTTTTTCAAGTTGCTAAAAAATTATGTGAAATGTTTAAATCGTAATGAACAATGAAATAATAAAAACTTATAATTAATTGTAAGAAAATAATTAAAGAATTATATAAAAAATTGGAACTATTATGAGGCTTTCGGGGGGTATACATGTTCATCATACACTATTCAACAGGGAAAAGGATTTAATCACCCACTAAGTCTCCCTTGAGGATTTTTCATTGATAATGTTTCATAATCATGCGTTGCGAGGGACAAAGCTTCGAAAACACATATGCACCCACCCAACAGACGAGCATGCAGAAAATATCAAGATCGTTTCCTGTCGTTCAACAGTCATTATTCGGAACATTTTGCTGTGAAAAGCGGTGCGCTGAAACTAGGACACGGGAAATCCCAAATATTTTGGACATAATTCCCTTCAAATATTCCTCTCCTACTATTAAGACACGGTAATAAAAGAAGAAGCATGACAAAGAGTTGTAAACACCTAACAGCCAAAGTCTGGTGAGAGACATTTTAAAATCCCCTGAGTAAATTGAATTCTGGGAGAATTTTTTTTTACCGATGGTATGCCTTATTTATGTGTTGCAAAGGGAAAAATCGGGAAAACTTCAAGCACGTACCCTTACAGACACGTATGCAGACGGCAAATGTACAATCTATCCATCTCCTATTACTCAATAGTCGTTAAGATCGAGCCAAGGAACTTAGGTTCTGAAGAGTAGTGTCCTACCACTAAGTCATGGTACGTCAAAATATATATGTGATAATAAAATACTCTGAATTAATTTTTAAAACAAATATTTATACATCTGTAAGCTGGTGATGCTAATTAAGTTAAAAATTATGCAATCCTGGCCCATTGAAATGAGTACACGGTCAATTTGTTGCAATGTTTTCTGTCCAATAATACTTGCATTTAAGTTGTCGTGAGCATTAGTGGAAGTATATGTTCACGCCATTTTAATGCAAAATATTTCAGTAAGTTTGATTAATGGATTTTTTTGGCTCTTATCAGTCTGTGATTACCTTTTACACACAAGGATAATTATATATCAGACTCACATTGTGGCCTAGTAGGACGGTAGCGTAACAGAACAAAGGGTTCCAGGTTCGATCCTAACCATTGAATAACGAGAGCTGGATGTTGTGATTCTGATTACTGCAGGTACATCTGTCGGGGTGGATACTTTGGAATTTTTAAGGGTTTCCGGATTTTTTCTATTGTAATACGTGAACATTACCAACTGCCTAAGAAAAGTCCTCGTGAAGGTAATTTACAACAGCTTTCGCGAGTTAGAGTGTCTATTACGCTGAATCAAATATCAAAGTCATAGGCAAGAATCGAATTTTGAACTGTATATTGGAATATTTAATAATTTGGAGGTCAATTCCGCCTTCCATAATACTACATAATAGGTATAGTAACAACAAAAAACTGTAGTAATTTTTAGCATTAATCAAGCTACAACAAAACAGATTTTCATAAGCATATCTCAAAGGTGAAAACCGAGAAAAGTTTTAATCACATACTTCAAAAGACGTGCATGGAGAAAACCAAATTAAAAATGTATTTTCTGCTAAATGTAGCTGTAACTGAGCCTCAGAACTTGCATTCTAAAAACAGTGATTTAATGAAAATACCATAGTAATCCGATCGATATCAATATGCAATATAGTGTCAGCTCTATATACGTATTATTTTCCCCAAAAACGTATATATGACAAGTTATGAATTTCAATTTAAAATATGAAAGGTCTATTTTATTTTGTGTATAAGGCCTCAGGATTCAAAAGAAATAATCATTTAAAAGTGATTACACGAGAAAAGGTATAGATATGATTGAAATTTTATGTGATTTTTTTATTCTTTTTCCGCTAACAGACATTAGTGGATATCCCTCGATCTATAAATTTTTGAGGAAATTTTCGATAGAATAAATTGAACAACATATGGGATATTTTTCTCTGGGATTCTATTGTTATCACACTGAAAATATCATTATATATTCAACTTATTTATCTAATTTGAAATTCAGCTCCATGATAATTTTCATAGATTTCCTCGACAATTTAAAAGATTTCCATTTTTATAGTTACGCAATTATTGAAACAATACATCTTTTATAAGGAGCAAAAGAGGATCAGTGGATACCTCAGAGAACTCATACAGCCATTCATCCCATTTTATAGGGTAGATTTCCTAGGATTTATGGGATATTAAATCTTTAAAAATCTATAAAGTTCTTTTAACCTTAAAATGTTAAATTCTACGTCTATCTTATATTTTCTGGATTCATTCCTCGATTAAAAAAATTACCGTCTAATGAATATCAAAGACGTATCTTAATTCATCGAATTTCAATCGAGTATTTGTCAATCCATCCTAATCAATCAAGAGTTGTCAGCTGAAGGATTAGATTTTAGGTTATTCCCGTATTTTCCCCGTCGTTTTCAATTTAAGTGCTTTTATGATAACAATTGTCATCTCAAACATAGATATTTTTAGTGTTTCAGTATCAAATTAAATGCATAATTCTTAGTTGAATTTATCCTATTATGCAAAAGTGCAATCGTGCAGTGACATTCAAACTAAACTTTGACAGCACGTGGAGGAAAACTTGATTTTCGATGGCAGTCATAATATATTATCGCATCGATCACGTAAATTGTTTCTCGGGAGGAATTTTCATAAACAGTAGTCCATATTCAAGTGTTGCAAGGGAGGAAACACAGAAAATTTTCACCTATCCCAATAGAGCCGCACGTAGAAAGCAGAAGTGCAAGATTCATCTTCCGCTTTTCAACAGTGGCTGGAAGTGAACCCGAAACTTTATCTCCTTGGAGCAATGTCCTACCACTAGGGTAAGATGAGTCCAACTAAACCAAACTTTGCAAAAGGAAAAGCCAAAAGGCTTAAGGCCTTTGTATGGCATTTTAATATTTTCAGTATATATTACTTTCTGGAAGGACTTTTCATAGGCAGTGAGGCGCAGCATGTCCATATTTGGACCTTGCGCCATAAAACCCAACAATCCAATCCAATCCATAGGCAGTGAATTTTGTTTACGAGTTGCAAAGGAGAAAACCCGGGTAATTATTTCATGCAGAAAACAGAAGTTCAATATCCACCTTCTTGTGTTCAATAGCAGTTAGGATCAAACCAGGAACCTTATGTTCCGAAGAGCGGTGTTTTATCCATGGTGAGCCCAAACCAAACTTAAACCATATCCAAAAATCATTAGTATATGAAATTTCATGTTATGATTCTATCTAATCGCACGTCCAGCTCAGCTGAATATCATTTCATGATTCAATCTGACCTAATAACGCACATATATAACCACAGCGCGAACGTAACTTTTGTTATATAAATTAGTTAATGGCTTAGTTCCCATTATCAATCCCACATAATTTCGAACCAAAATGAAGTGATTCCAACGTATCGCATATCCTCATTTGAAGAAACTAAGTAGAATTCAAATCTTATCCTATTTAAACACGTGCAATATGATTGAGTCAAAGAAAGTCAAACGTGATCGAATTCTCTATCGATTGAATTGCTATATTAATACACTTAAAATATAGGATGAAACCCTACCTAGTGTTGTCTGCAAACAATGATAAATGATTTTAGTGTTGGGCGTTATGTCTCACTGCCTTTTAAGACCTTGCTGTCAGAATCTAAGGTAGTTTATCACGCTATACACATTATTCAAATGAAATCAGTAAATCCGATTAAATTAAGATCGATTCAAAGCTTTGATTCTTTTTCTAAGGAGTATTATGAAACGTATAATGTAAAAAAATAATGAATTACGGAAATTTGACGAGGTTACGATTAGATCTCCTCGTTGCCTTGTGGGAAGACAGATCTTTTCGGAATAAAGAATCTCTGTTTCGATCAAAGTCCCTGCTGAAAATGAATGTTACATTTCTGTCTTCCACTTGCACGTTTATTTGAAGGGGTAATGGAGAGTTTCTCCAGTTTCCTTTCTTGTGCAAATGTAGCTTATTGTCAGTGAAAACTCTTTCCAAAAAATAAATTAAGGGGTGAATATTAAAATACCTTGTAACAAATTTAGGTAATTAGAATACCCACTATATGATATCAAAAACTCTGCGATAAATTTTGAGGAGCTCTAAAAATTACCCAATTACCAATTTAGTCAACCGGAGTCAAAAGTCAGTTAAGATGCATATATATTTTTCTTTCTCTCATGTGTTTTGTTTTAGATTATTTTTCCAAGATGACAATCACTTTATCCTATACACACCACACACAAGTAAAATTAATAATAGACAAATGAGATTCTGAAATGTAGGCTCTATTCCGTGGTGGAACCAGCTTAGTTGTACCGAGAAGAAACCGATCCAAGCCAATAAAGAACACGGTTCCTAAAGAAGCCAAGCGGTAGATTTCTTCCTGTGGAAATAAGATTGATGCCTTCTTTTCCTATATCTCCCATCCCTCCGAAAAAATAGACTTCCACAGAAATCCATTCACGGATGTTATTTCTACTATACAGAAATCTCCGACAATAAAAGAATGGGTTTTATATCTATATATAAAAATAAGTCTTCGGTCCAGTAGCCGCGTAATACCACGGGCATGGGCAGGCAGCATGAAGGAAAAAAAGAAAGAAAGCACACCACTTCCCTCCGCGAATTTCCAGACTTATGTTACCATGACAACTGCCATCTTGTTATTCAAAGCGCACTTCTTTTCTCTATTCGTATCTTGGACTTTCTGTGTCCGTTGTCACGCTCTGTCTCGAAGGCAGAGAGCCCCTTCCCCTGTGTGGGGCACGTCACTGTCACCTGGAGTCAACGGGGGGTAAGGGAAGACTAACTTTTATTATCCGAAGACGAGCGAGACGGAATGCATTGCGTATGCACTGAATAACGGCGTATAATAGGGTATTTAAAAGTCTTCCCTTTCCTCGGCTGCCGTTTCTTCAGTTCGTTTCTCCCTTTTCTGTTTTTGAATGGCAGGAAAAAAATTCAAAGGATATTTTATAGTGTTTTGAATAAAAAAAATAAAATACCGCGTATTCTAAAAAAATGTGACATCATTTTATTGAAAGACAGAGGTGGATCTACATCAAATCAACACATATTTTCATCTTAAATAATTACGGAAACAGATAAGAATAAAAATATTGAATAAATATGATGTTTATTTATAAAAGTGTAAAAATCTGATACAGAAATATTGAGTGATGTAAATAATCCATGGCATTCAGTTCAACAATTCATGTGTTAGAATTCTATCTAAGATAAGAATGTTTTAATGGTCCATAATCCATTTAAAACCATAACACACACTCTATTAGGCTAATGCATATATTTATACAAAATTTTAATAAAGAGAGTATATCTCTCTCTTCTTGTGTATACAAACTCAGCAAACAAAGTCTTTTAAATAATATAACTTTAAACCATAAATTACATCTCAATTCTTTGATCACATTAGAGATACAACGAGCGTTAAATGCCCAGTAATCTGGTTTTCATTTTCTGGATTTGACTTCTACTTTGGGCTTAGTTCTGTACAGTGGCTCAGAATCCACTTGTAAATTAAGTAAACACAATCTTAATTTAAAACAGAAGTACCGACATTAGTGGCAAATTTTACCAACAGATTCAATTAATTAAGCTTACATTCAAAAAATGATTATAATGAGGATGATGGAATAATAATACCACACAATACTTGTGCCAAAATCTAATTGAATTCAAGATCTCTCAAGAAAGTAGAAGGTTCCAAGTTTGATTTTAGTAATTGTTGAACAACAAAATATGCATGGTTTTCTTGTCCTCTACCTGCATATCTTTTGCGAGGGATGCTTGAAATTTTCTGGATTACAAAATTTTCGACGTGTACCCACTACACATGAAATGAGTTCCAATAGCATAATTTACGCAATAAATATTAGAATATGTTGCAACAGTCTTATAAGACGTTAGGTTGATCACGATGCAATGTCGAAATTCAATATACTCAACTCTCAAAAATATATCTGTACTGTGATTACAAATTATCAGATTAGTTATCGATAATATTAGAAACTCATTTGGAAATGTCTGCTTTAATGCTGTATAAAAATAAAAACATTTATTTCCTTTTTTACTATAATTCATTTACGAGTTATGTTATTCTAAAATGAAAAGATCGACCATTTTATGTACATATACATAAGATGATCGATAATATAACTTTTGACTATCCGATATTAAAAATGCAACACAAAGAAGGAGTGGCCAATAAATTATGTAAATTTCAGGATAGACAAATCATGTTATGAATCAATTATAGAAATCATCTGGAATTCGCAACTCTTCAGCGCACGTAAAATGAGGTGAGGAACCGGGACAGAATGGGCAATATTTTCTCCATTACTGCTGCTTGGAAAATAATCGTTGAAAGTTGGCTCTTGCAGGAAAGGACGCCTGTAATTGCACAGAATGCCAGGAACTCGTTGATGGAGTCGGTTCCAGCAGGTAGACGAGTTTACGAGGGTCATGGTGATCAGACTGAGAAAATCAGGTTAGTCTTTATGACAAAGCGTGGCTGATAAAACCTGTACGCGTTGACAGTGCACTCACTGGCAGGGACTAAGATGGTTGGAACAAGGAACTGTGGTACGTTTGAGGAGAGCCAGTGCAGCGACAGAGACGTCAGCACGTGAATCAACTCTTCCGATGGGAGGTGGCAACGCATAGACGTCTATCGAACTTCTGCAGCATGTGCAAGACTCATTGGATGCTCCCTTATCGAGTAAAACTATTTGCCATAGACTGGTTTCTAGTATCTTGTGCTCATGACGTCCGTTAAGAAGACTGCCACAGCAGAGACGCCAATATCTGAAATAGTGCCAACTTAGAGCAGTATGGACGACAGAGTGGCGGAGGATCATCTTCTCAGATGAGTTCCACTTCTGTTTTTTCAGTGATAGTCACCGACGTGGAGACAATTCCAATCCTGCAGCAATTGTGGAACACCCCACCGAGTGACAAAATGGAATCATGTTTTGGGGAACCATTGCGTGCAAGTCAAAATCACCTCTAGTTCTTATTCACGCCACTCTGAAAACCCAATGTTACGTGGATGATGTGCTGCGGCCAATAACACTCCCCCACCTTCAAGGGGTGCCCAGTGCCCTTTATCAGCGGTATAAATTCTACTGCACATTTTTTGCATCAGCCAACATGCCCTGCAAGGAATACAGCTTCTTCCCTGTCCACCGTGCTCACCAGATCTCTCACTAATAGAACATCTTTGGGATATGTTTGGACACCATATGCAGACCCCTGCGACTGGCTTTCTCCGAAGACGCAATTTAAATAAAAAATGGTTGAGAGGGAATGAAGTGTCATCCCTCAGGACACCATCCGCACTCTCATTCACTGTGTGCTTAAATATGTTGATTCGCGTATGGCCGTCCACTGTCCCCCAAACCTGCTGTCCCAACCCTGTTCTCTCTCTGTATTATGCATATCATTTCGAAATACAGATTGCTTATTGTCGGTTGCTGTTTCTTTTTGTTTGCTTAGTTTTATCACTTTCTGGTAATTCCTTTTTAGTGTTGCATTTTTAATGTAGGGCAGTGTGTATTATGCGAACAAATATTATTTTCGATCAATGAATCCAATAATTCCATCTCATTTTCAAATGTTTAAATAATCACAAAAAATATAAAAAGTTAAATTTTGTTGTAATTTAAAATTATATTAGGTTAGATTATTGCGATACACACCACTTGTGGCCCTTTATTTCAGCCAAACGAAGCTGGCAAACACAGCCAACCGACTCACCATTTGAATCACTAGATAAAGAGGACGATACTAAAACTGCCAGCCTTCTCTTCAAGAAAAATTTTCCACTGAGTAAGATATAGAAACGCTACCTCCCGAGAAAGATACTTTTTTCACCAAGATCTCGTGGCTGAATTAAAATTTTCTTTCTTTTATCGCATTTATTTCTGGATCGCTATTTCTGTTAGTAGAAGCAACTTAGCGCAGCCAACAAATAATATCATGATTGTTAAATGAATGAGTGCAATAGATAAAAAAAAAAAAAAAAAAAAGGTTTGAATAATCGGCATTTCATAGAATTTTTATATTACACAGTTGAAGTCTGCATAAAACTTGTTCACAAAATTTAATATTGCAATGATATATAGAATGACAAAATTAATTAATTTTGTTAGTTATAAAATGCATTTCCTATGTGTACTTTTAAAATAAAAACTCTAGACTGAATTAAGTGTATGATACTCAAGAGCAGAATTTGTATTTTTTAACTTATCGTAAATCGTAAAAAATTTTAATTTTACGAATAAAACTAACTAAGTGAATTATAAAATGTTCTAGTAGGCAAATCAATGTTAAATGACTTAATTCATACAAGTTATGAAATAAAAATCAAATGTCTGTGACAAAATAACAATAGATATCGTTTTGATCAAAAGTAGTCATCCTATGTGTTCATATATTTATTCCACAAAGAGACGAGTCGATTCATTCCAGTATCAAAGGAGAGGTCATTGAAAAATCTCAACCTCGTTCACTATTACACTTTTTTTCTTAATGAAAACCCCCTTGTTTTGTTATAGGTTACCAAATACGAAAATTTCAAGAGGAAGAAGATCTGAATGTCATGAAAAATGTTCAAGTATTTCCCAGTCAAAAATCTTAAGCATTTCCGTCACTAGATTGGCAATATAGGGACAGGTTACATCATGTAAAAGAATGAGTCCCTTCGACAGCATTCATGGTCTTTTTGATTTAAATTGCGAGTCGCAGTTTGTGTTGTTTGTCATATTTTACAGCTATGCTACAATGAATTTCGTATTCTCCATTCAGTTTACAGGAAACTAACCACGCTTCTGTCTTAACTCTATTTCAAAGTTGAAAGAACACACACTTTTGAATATGCTTATTTCTAAACTAATGAAGAATTTACAGACATGTTTCTTCATGTTCAATAAAGGGCAATATCAATATCTAACAACAATGTTGCCAGTGTTCTACAGGAATGTGTTTCATTGCAAATGCTGTATTTTTTATTTGATTGCTTAACACAAGGAATTAACACAAAAATGGATTTTTAAATTCATTTTTCCTACATAACGCCTATATGTACGCTTTTGAACGTAAGTGCAAAACTTCTTATATCTAGAAAATCCTGTTCGTAAAGCTTGTAACTACTACGAGATAAAAATTAAGTGAGGTTTCTTTCTAAATGGTGTTGATAAGAACGAGGGGTCTCGATCATAGTCTGGAAATAAAACACTTTCGAGTCCTGAATGTAATGCGTTTGGTAACAATGTCCGAGGAATATGGCCTGTTGAGAAAAACTATACGCTAAAATCTCATTTGATGACACATGTTCCTCCATCAGTGTATCTTAGCAAAGAAAGGATGGTTTTAGCTAAGAGTTGTTTACATCGTCACTTGAATATGTTTCAAAATGAAGAGATAGTTAGATATATTTAACTGCTTATGTAAATAAAAATAAGAAAATGAACCTTAATAACTGGAATTTTAGTTTATTAATTAAAATCAATACTTGTTTACATTATTCAGGTATAAATTAAACACGTTAAGTGTAAAAATTATGTATATCAGTTACAAGGCTGATAAAAGAGTTATCATTTTTTATTAATAAAAATCAATGAGGAGAACTATATATATTGCATGATACCTTACACTATAAAATTGATTAGGTAGTCGTTGTTTATATTAAACCGGTATATATTTAAATCACAAGTAAAGCATCATTTTTATTCCTGATAAAAATACAATAGTGGGATACATAGACAGGTAGTCAGAAAATTTGCTTTAAAACATTACAAGATTTTTTTACAGAACAAAAGTGTTTGCAAACAAAGTTTATATGATATAATTTTAATTGGTGCGTTCAAATAATATATTATATAATAACACATGATTGTTGTATTTATGTATATTTAGCATCAGCAGAAGTGATGGCATAGTTGGATATAACAGAAAAAGAAGCATTCTATAAACAGACGAAATATATTGGATTTTTATATTTGCTACTACATTTACATTATTCTCATTAAGTTCATTTTATTAAATTTCAAAATGTTTCCCTTTATTAAGTTGGATACAAGTCCTAATGTTTTTTTTAACTAAAATATATGAAATTAACCAGCAATGTGAGTGATATGAACTTGGAAACAGCAGTTGTGTTAAGAATGATAAGAATGGAAAATTCTTTTTGGTGTGAAAACAAGTTTGTTGTTTGCTAATGGCTGGTAATTTTTTGTACAATGAACCACTTTCAAAATACAATTTCAGAACTGTCAATTACATTTAAAGAGAGAATTCAAAGAGCATATTATAAATGGGTTTTGGTATGATCAGTGTGAAACAAAAGTTAAAAGCTGGGGTAATTAAAACTTGGAATTAAACAGGCGACCCTTAGACTTGAATAACTATCCCCAAATATAAAAATATAGTTTGATACAAACTCAAGAATTTGAAAAATCTATAGAAATTAAAAATATTACAATTGCATTAGACTGAATGCATCTGAGCATTAAAGCGCTGACGCTTATCTTAAAACTTTTACATCAAGAAATACTAAGCCTAGTGCAATTGTAATATTTTTAATTTCTATAGATATTACTTAAGCCATGTCTTATAACTAGAATTTATAAACAAAGTTATGAGTACTTTTGTTAAGCAGTTTGTTCTTCGCATACATTATATATACATGAATTCATACTTTTAAATGTGTGTTCATCACATTCACTTCAAAGGTTGCCTATTTTTACTGATATAACACCTGATCTTTTAATTACTTTGAAACCACAATCAAATGATGAGACTTATTCCTAAACTGACATTTTTTTCTCGAAAATTCTACACCAACCTTAGATTTCAGGAGATATTAGAGTATATTTGACTTTGTTGGTCCTTTTTGTGTGAACTCCTCCAAGAAGAATAAGTATCAAAGCCATAACTTCTTTAAAATGAGGGCAAAATGCCCTACTATCTCCACACCAGACTTTGAAAATCACGAATTTCTTTTTGGATTCAATTTCTCTAGTTTATTTATGAAGTGGTAATTGGTTCTTCCGAAAAAGTATGTTGGAACATGAAGGAAAAATACAAAATATTTATAAGAGTCATAATTACACAAGACCGCATAGTTTAAAAGGGATATACAACACTAAATGCAGTGAGAATTTTCGGATTCCTTAATGAAGTTTTTGAATGTATGATGTCAATATATATTGTAATAAGAAATGCGTGGCTAGCGGATATTCAGCTCATGCATGACAACGTATGCCTCCAACGAGATAAGTTTATCAACTACACATAATCCTCTTTCATGCTCAATAGAGCATTTTTGAATATGGATTATCCAAAATTCATGTTTACAAAGGCCGCGTTGTTCAACAGTGGCTGAAAAAAAAACACAAAACTAAGAGTGAGTAATAGTAATAGTGAACATGTGTGTGTATCCCAATGAAATCATCCTATAGTTTGAACTCTGCAAGATAATCTGAGAGCTGAATGCCACTATAAAAAATGTGAGCATCAAACACCTTCTTCAATGATTTTGCAAAATTAGTGACATTCTAATCTATTGAAAAGATCAAAAACATTTCAATCTTCTACCCCGAAAATCGCATTTATTTTCTGCTATTAAAAAAAAAAAATAGCTTCAAAGGAACTTCGAAGAGTATGGTCCTATAATACCCCATGGTAAACTGTCAATTGTAGATAATGCGTTTATTTTTTTTTCTTCTTAAAACATAAATAATTGAGGAAAATTGTCACAATCAAAAAAATAATAATAAATAAATAATTTCAATCATACTCATATTTTCTACATATTTACTAAGTTGAGAAAAGTATGAACTGTTGTGGTTTTTTTCTTTATCCGTTGGAATACTTATTTCGAAAAGTGCCTCTTATCTCAAATTCCCGGTTATTAAGTTTGATCTCTTACTTATCGAATAACTTCTCTGTTAGCTTCAAAAAGAATACTCACTCTTCGCAAAGCCACTTCAAGTATTTTTTTCCACCAAAAACACTCCAAATCCATTCGATAGACGTTTTTAATACCTCCAGCAATCCTGGCAGGATGGAGTAGAAACGAATAAAATGCACTAAAACAAAAACTCTCTGGCCACTGCATCCAGCCTCTTATCTGACCGATTGATCAGGCAGGGCATTTCGTTGTTTTCGTCTTCGGTCTTTTCGCCCACTCTTTCTGTGGCAAATAAAAAGCAACTTGGTGAAAATACTTGGAGAGTTCTTTTTATTTTCGACTTTTATCTTTCTTTTTTTTAATCTTTCATCATCTCCCTTCCCAGAGCTTCTCTTGAGGAAAAAAATTCCTTTCGAATTCTCCGCATAAAGGGGAGAGAGAGAGAGAGAAATAACATGGTGAAGAAGATTTATTTCTTCTGAGTCTTTCCTTCGGTTAAAAGTTATTCTAGGGATTCAGGAGAGAAATAGAAAGAGGCGAAAGTCATATATCTCCGGACAAACAAAAACATTTTAAAACAGAACAACGAATAAATGTAAACGACAATGTTGTTTTCAATATCACATCTTAAATGAATATTCTCTTTTGTTATAGAAAAGACCGTGTTTTCAGGAGCTATACTATCTTTTATCGATAGCGAATGAATGGTTCACATAGTTACTATTTTGTAATCTATATTCTTTTGAATAATAAATTTAACTAAGTCATTTAATAAAATCAATGTTTATGATGGTTTATTAACACGGTATTAAACAGAATATTGTTGATCTGGTAATTTCTAGCTTTCAATTTAACAAATCGCAGATTTTTCCCTCAGGGATGGTTATATTTAAGATTAAGAACATTGTTTTAAATATAAGATGCGATAGAACTAAGCCTCATGTGCAAAAAGTAGACAGTCACAAAGATGCAAACAAGGACAAACCATACTTGTCTGGACAATATCAACTTTGTATTTCTTATTTTTGATTTGGATAAAAATGAGAATCAAGTGTACTTGAAAATTATATAATGATTCCGAATCAGACTGACTTACTGCTTCGGGCATACACAACTTGGTACCCAAGGTTCCAAGGTTGATATCATTGAATCATACAAATTAAATGCAAGCTCATGAAAAATTATCAATAAATTTTACTTAATTGTTAAGAAATTTAATGAATCCAATTTATTTACTAACAATAACGTGGTTTATAAATAAAAACTTTTCAAACAAGTAATAGCTTGTTCTTTACACAATTCTCAAAAAAATCATATTCTACTCTTTATAGTGACACTGATACTGTTTATGAGTATCATTATCATATTCATGAATACTACGTAATCTCTTTTAAAAGAAGTCCAATTCATGCAATGATAGAACTATTTGATAAAACACAAAGATTGCTCAGTTCAGGAGCGAATTGTTTTTATTCGTTATATGGAGAAATCTATAACATTAATTATTGTATTAAATTTTCGGTAAAATAATGGAAGAGATCACATTCTTGGAGACCAACTGAAAAAAGCGATAAACCAGAATGAAATTCCAGAAATAGTTTGGTTTACCATATCTAGTATATTGAAACACATTTACCAAGATTGGAAGAGCCACAATTATCGCCAACCATAAACATTTGCGCCAAGGGTATGGGCTCTGCTAGGATCCATCCAAATTTTATTAAACCTTAAAATAAATAATGAAAATTTGCACTAGATAATTTTAATTTTGACAGAACTGGATTATTGACAATCAATTATAAGATCTTTTTTCACTTAATTATTCTTAACATCACTAATTTTTCTATCTAAGCAATATAAAAATAAAAGATTATTATTTTCAATTATATATAATTCATGAAAAGGTAATTGAGTTCTTCATAATGTTATTATTAATTCAATTTTAATTGCATTTGCAATCCAATGTTTAAAAAGTTTCTGATTCAAAAGAAGTGAGATCATTGCAAATTTCAAAGGATAATCTAATTACTTCTGGTAGCTCATCAAAACCGTTTGTTATTTCTGATGAATAAATCTTGCACGGCGGATGTCAAATTGGTTAAACATTAATTTCACAAAAAAACACTTGAATTCAAAATATGTTTTGAATTATTACTGGTTACAAAATTACAGATATCTAGAGCTTTATATTTATGTTTGAAATATAAATGGGGAAAAAAAATGAATGATTTTTATAATATTCCTGTATGATAAAATCTTCACATGCTTTAGTAGGAATTTCATTTACCCCATCCTTAAGCCCACAAGTTGTATGCATTTCTTCTGAAAGCTATCGATATGCCATGATAAATTCTTCTTTAGATTAAGAGACATCAGATTCAGACATGGGGGACAGTGTTAATGGTGTAAATCTAGGAAAGGGTGTTTTTAATTTTGATTTGACGGTGGGTTGAATAGAAAGAGGTTACTTTGTTGTTTTACGAGTTTTAGGAGAGATTTTTCTCCTTTTAAATTTAACTAGCTTAAAAGCCAGCTTTCTATTTAATTTATGTATTTATTAATATTAACACCCACATACACGCACACACACACATATATATATAAATAATATATATATATATATATATATATATATATATATATATATATATATATATATATATATATATATATATATATATATATATATATATGATATATATATATATATATATATATATATATATATATATATATATATATATATATATATATATATATATATATATATATTTCTAAAATCTTTCTTGTGATTCAATGTTGTTGGTCTGGCATTATGGTGGGCGCTACTCCACTATCCCAACTGAGCCGCATTTTGGTGTGGAGTCCGACTTCCTCAGTACACACATGCCATAGGTACCCGTTTATAGGGTAGGCAACAATTCGCAACCCATTCATACAAGGAAAGGATAAAGCCAGGATATATATATAGAGAGAAAGTACATCTATGCTCGAACCGAAAATCGAATCCATGACCTTCCTATCCGCAGTCAGGCACGCTGACCACTAGACAAGTTGTACGGCTCTTGATTCAATAAAAAGAAATATAAATCTATAAGATCAAACCATATGTTCATTACAAAATTAAAAATATAGTATAACAATTAATATTATTTCAATATATATTTTTTTGTTTTGAATTTTTATAATTTTTGTATACATTTATTTAGCAAGTGAGATATTTATTGAGTTGTTAAAATCAATTTTCATAGGAATTTTGAAAACTTGCACAGAATGACTTTTTGTTCATAACCAGAAAATAAATCCAATATCATTTTGTGTTAATGATTTGAGCTCACTGTACCTGCGATAAATAAAAGCAAACTTATTGAAGTAGAAATTCTATGTTGTAAATTAATTACAATTCAATAATGCATGAGCAAGTTCACAGCATTTCCCTTTCTACTATTTTCTACTATATATATATATATAAATAAGTGTCAGTTCTTAATAATTTTCTGGGTCTTTTTTTTTTGACACGCTAAAATAATTTAGATCAATGAAAATTCTATCTGTAAAACAAAATGCTGTATAAAAAAGCTTTTATAACTACTTGTAATTCTATATGGCTATCTATTGTGTGGTATCATGGTATCATCCTAAGTTATGTGGAGTCTTTAAATTTGTTTGATTAAGTTATGTTAAGCTTTTAGGAGATATGCCTAATTGTCTATTTTTACTTACCAAATTCACTAAATATAATCCATTTTCTCATTTTTTTTAAAATTACGCTTAAAAGAAAAAGTCTTTCCTAAGCTGGTATCCTCCTTTACGCTTCAACAGCAATATAACTTCGAAAGTTCCAAGCTAATCTCAGTACGACGCTCTTAGTTGAATCAAGTATCGAGTCTGCAACCTGTCGGACATAAGAGTGGTATCTTCTCACAGCTAATAGCGTCGGGCTCATTAAATTATGAAAAAACTAAAATCGTAAAACACAAAAAAATGTCTATTATGAATAATTATCTAACGCTTTCATATCAAAAATGTAATTTTTTAAAAATATATCGCTCTCATTTTAAATAAAATTCTTAACAGGGAGAATACTTTTGTGTAATAAATTTGCTAACATATTTTCCTCAAAAATAGAAAAGCATAAAATGCAATTTTCCTGCTTAATCAAATAAAATAGTTTCTTTTTAAGCAAAAGATTTTTGTTGTTGAATGATTTAAAATTAAAGATTAAAATTGATATTGAATGCATTTCTCAAAGTTATCTGTGAATATAATACTTAGCACTTTAATATTAGTAGAAAACAATTCCTTGAGTATCACCAGTTAATCATAGAAAATGATTTTCCTATGTTTTTCTACGCAATTGAAATTCCTGATTTATATAGAAATGTTGATAATTATAGTAAAATAAGAGAAATGATGATAGTGATTAGAAATAATATGAAAAGTGTCATTTCCAGAACATTAAGCTGTCGTACAGATATTGTCATGAATTCCCCATTTTAACTCTAAACTGGATGATTACAGAGAAAAAGAAATGAAACGTTATTAACATGGAGTGGGAGAAAAGAAAAAATAGTTTTTTGAAGATTATATAGATTCTCAAATTTAAATACAATGAATTAAGTAAAACTCAGACGTAGGTGATGATAATAAAACTGAGGTTCATGCGAAATTTTAAAATTAAAATCTCACGGTAACATTTACTATTCAAAAGTAGTCAAAATGCAACTCAAGTATTATAATAAAGGAGTGTTTTTACATTCACCAATACCTGTTCTGCAGTACGATGCACATAAATTTAATTAATTCATATATTTTGATTAATTTGATTGCTATATTACAAGTATATAATTTGAGACATATAGACTAAGGACTGAAAATTTTTGTAAAATTTTTATAATATTGAAAACATTATACTTTCTTTGAGAACTTAAAGAGGGTCGTATTCACACGTTGCAAAGGAGAAAACCAGGAGAACTCTCAAGTATATATCCTTATTTCTCCGTAGCCTAGTTGGTGGAATGGGTATTTGAGAATATTTCTGTGAATCCCCTCTTGCAGTAGATGAATAATACCCACTTGTGATGACAAATTCATTCAGAAAGCAATAAGTGTATGATGTGGAAAATACTTAGTAATAAATTGCAGCTATTAAGCTAATCACTGCGGAATATCTAAGAAAATCCATGTCAAAAGAACTATATAGAATACAGAGATATATAATATTCTTTGTTCAACAATTTCTAGTACAAAATTTGGTTTCATTTTGAAGAACTCGTTTTTAATACTAAAACATATTAAACGTTATAAAATTTACCATGAATTATATTTCATTCTTCAATAAATTATCATCCTTTGGAACCTGTCGTTGAAGGTTGCGCATTCTTAATCACGCATTTTCATTATTTTAGAATCTCATTCTGGTTTATTAATCTTTTCTATTGTTTCCGGTAAACTAATGCATTTTTGAAATTATTATTATTAATTTTAATTTCTAATTTGTGTGTTATCTTACTATCTCTTTTATTTTATTTGATAGTAGGTTCCCTTTCACTGATTTTTTTTTTAATAATTTTTTCCCAATAATTTTATATTATTTCTCTGTTATTTAAAAGTACAACAAGTGGTTAGTAGTAGATTATTATCAAGACCCAATATAAATTTCCGTTAGTAAAATATAGTCCCAAAATCAAATACTTTCAACTAACCTTTAAAATATTCCTGTATACATAATAAATATTCTTCTGTTTATTGACCTATGAATAAAAAGTCCAAGTTATCTTTAAATACCGTGAATTATTATAAGAAAAATATTATCATAATTTATTGATGAAGAACACATTACTGTCAACAAAATCTAATCCTAAAACCAGATTTTTCTCAATAACTATCCCCTGAATATTAAATACAAGCAAAACATATTGTATTGTGCATTTACAAATGATGACAACTTTTAATTGTTTTATTATCATTTATTAATAAATTAAGGGATTATAAACAAAATATTATTAAAAATTGATGAGAAATATACACCTTTTCAGCACAGTTCTAAAATCAGATTTTCACAACTAGCCTTTGAATATTTAATATATATAATATATATATATATATATATATATATATATATATATATATATATATATATAAGGTAGAGTCTATTGTACATTCGCAAATAAAGGCGGGAAGCTATATGAAAGGAAAAACATTTAATAACCCATAATTTCTTGCTCCGCAGTAAAAGTCTCTTCTCAATCTACAGGGTATTCCGAATATCTTTTATTCCGACATAAAAACGCTGGATTCACATTGAATGGCATCGTGTCGAGCGAAGAAATATAGAGGAAAATTTTTTTTTACTATTTCCTTTTCATACATAAAAGGCTTTCATTGCTTTCAAAAAAAAATTTTTTTTTTTACTTTTTTACCCGAAACAACCCCTGGGAAAAGAAATATGAGTTGTGTTACTTCCCTTTCAGATTTTTTGACAGGATATGAAACACGTTCTAGTTTCTCTATTTTTGATATTCTCAGAACATTATTTAAATTTAAACATTTAAAACTTTTCTGATTCAGTTTAATTATGGCATTTTTTATAACAAGATTTTAGACATTCGTATTTCTATGGAAGACGAATTAGGCAATAATAGAGAACTGCAATTGATATGATTAGAGATAAAATAATCGCGAATTTCTTTTGAAAACAAAGGTAATCCAACTATGATTGTCATTACAATTAGAGATTAAATTTTTGAATCCCTACAATCTTCAACAGAAACAATCCTTGGTCCTTTTGATTATTGGATTTCTTACAATTAAAGACGACACAATTGAGTTCTTTAAATAATATGGAAAAAAATCCTTCTGCTAAATTTATTGACCACGATTACAAGATGATATTACTACAATTGGAAATTGTGATAAGAAACAATTAACATTATCATTAAAGATAAATCAATCGCGATTTTTCATAGGAAACATTCTAGTTCAATTCAATTATCCCAATCACAATTAATTAGAGGAAAAAGACTAAAATTGATTGAATTTATATGGGAAACGATCTAGTCTGATTTTATTACTGTGAAGCCTTTCAATCAAAAATATGTAGCTGCCACATATAAAGTATTTTATCCATAGTAATAAAAACCGTAATTAAGGATGTTATAAGATATAGTTGTTATAAGAAATAAAATACTTGAATCTTTGATTCTCATGGATAAAGTTTAGTTTGGTTATTTTAAAGAATTACAATCATCATAGTTTGAGATAAAATACTCCAATAGCTTGAATTTTTATGATATTAAAAATTCGAGGTATTCCTAGTCCAGTTAAATGACTACAAACATAATTATTAGAAGCAAAACGCTCAGATGCTTCCATTTTTTAAAAAAAAAAAAAATCCTTATTTAATCAGAGAAAGAAAGCAGTTCAAAAGCTGAATTTAATAGTTAAAATTATTTTTAATTTCATTTGAGTGTTTGTATTAGTCATAGTAAACTTTCGTATAATAGAAAGCGCAGCGTACTTTATAGTAATACAAACCCAAATTACATAAATTTTTAAGGAGAGCAATTTATGTTTCTGAATCCTTCAAAAAAATTATAAAAAAATAATAGCTCAGTTTGACTGTTGTCGTTATAGCTGAAGCCGAAATACTCAAATTCCCTTGAAAAGCAAAAGAAATTCATATTTCCTTATGGGGAAAGCAAATCTAGCTCAATTTAATTGCTATAGTGAGATTGGAATAAAATGCAATGACTATAATTTGTAAATTTGAGAGACTAAGAACACATTTTATTCTCTCAAACTTTCATGGATCATAATCTTTATTATTGAACTTATTCAATGAGTTATAGAAAGGAGATTTAATTTTATTTAACAACTGTCATCGTAACAGATATTAATCACTCGATACCATCGAATCATTAATGAAAGGCAATCCTAATTATTAAATCTTTTGAATCAATTATGGAAAGTAATTCTTATCATATTTAGTTGCTGCATTCATTGTAATTGAAGACAAGATGTTATAATCTCTCGAGTACCCACGGAAAACTATATTAATACTTGACTCTCTTGGATCACAATAATAGAAAGCAATATTAACTTTATTTATTGATTCTAGAAATAAGGCACTTGAATCAGAAGAGGGTCTTAGCTCTGAAAAATTTTGAATTACTCATTGAAATTCTAGTTCTTAAGTACTTTGAATTAATTTTTGACAATAATTCTAGTACTTAAATACTTCGAGTCAGTGACTCAGTAGCTTCATGACGTTTCCATCAGCAAAGTAAATTTTCTTTTGCTATGGGCAGTAAATAAGAGAGTGAAAATATTTTTCCTCACTGGGTTGCTGGAGTTCCGTAGGATGCAGGCATGAGGTTAATCTGCGACTTTCAAAATCCTTCCGCTGTGTGACGTGGATGTTGAAATGAAAGTGCCAGATCAGATGTAACCTCTTCACCTGATCATGTGGGGATACCCGACCATTCCAAATCTTTTAGCCCTAAAGTACAGTCTGTACTCTCCTGACCCGATATGCGTGTGGGTATATAGGCAAAAACGATGCTGTGCTTACGGTTTAAATTTCATTTTTAAAATGTTTAAACTTAAAAAATTTAAACTTATTTAGATTTAATATGTGTGTGGTGGACTCCAAACATCACAAACATCAATGTGGGAGTGTGGAATCTAGACACGATTGAATTCAAAATGGAATATTGACCAGTAAACAATCAGTGTTTATTCAAAAATATGCATCTTCAAAATCCCAAGATAGAATTATCAGCACAAGTATTAAGTTGCACAATAGTTGGCCAATGTGTTCCACTAGTTGGAAATATTTGGTTCTTACTGAAGCAAAGTGCTATCAATAGAGTCAAAAAAGTTAAGCTCAGAGCTGAACATCACAGCCATCACTTTTTACAAATAATTTCTAAATGGAAAACTCCTTCTAAGCCACTGCAAAGACAAATATCAGAAATATGAAAATATAAGAATGTTACATATTTAAAAACCCATTTTTTTAAAAACAAAAATATAATAACAATAAGATGATCTATACTTTTAAAAATGTCATTAATTACCAAATTAAATCCTCATTTTTTTTATTTATTGAAATAAAAATAAACAGACAACTAAAAAATCAGCATTTAAATTCTCAATACAATTGTTCATGAGTTCGATATGCACTTTAGGCTAAGATGATTCTTCTTTACTTTGAATTGTAAACTATGGTCAGTTAATTTGTGCTTACAAAAAATTTCTTAAAGTGATATACTGATCACTAGTTTAGAGATTGCTGAAAAATTTCAGAATTCAAAACACGAAATTCAGTTTAAAAATGTATTGAATATTTTTTATTTTTTATAAGAAAAGAAATCAAGCGAAATTATTTTTTTAGTTTTAAACTTTCAAAACAGTAAGTAAATTTTATATAGTATTGGTGTGTGTGCACGAGAGTGCACGCGTGGGAGAGAGAGTCAGAAACCAACTAAAAAATCAGAAATATGAAAAGAGTTTTCATCAAATCCAATTGCATATATAAATAAAAATACTTAAATTAAATAATTTCTAATATGTTTTTACAATAATCGTATGTTTATGTCTTTTCAATCAAATTATTTACTTATTAATTCAAAGAATATGCTGCAGTTTGAGTCTCTTAAAACCTTTATCATTTAATCGTATTAAATAATCCTTTGGATTAAAACTTTTGTAATCTGCTCTTTTCATAAATAATGTAAAAAAATTATAATTTGTTCATGACTGCTTAAAAGTGAATTACATCACTTAGCATGTCGTTGTCAAAATTAAGAATCCAGAATTAATTGCCAAACAAATAAAAAAATATTACAGATTCAGTACTAAATTATAGTTAAACTGATATAGATTTTTTTCACGAATGGTAAGAAGCATCTTTTCTTTCTTGTTGATGAAAAAAAAATGCGATGGTTTTCTGAAATTTTTGACATACGCACAAACGAGAATTTACAATATAAAAATAACGGTTTAATTTTAATATACAAAGTGTTTTAACACAGAAGATGATTTTTTACTGACTTACTTCAACTTGTTTAGCGTAGAATAAATTTTAAACAGAAGAGAAAATGGAGTTGATGCGAGAACATTTTCGCGCTATGATTTTCTGCGATTTTAAAGCAAGATTAAATCAAGAAGAAAGCGTTCAACGGTTGCAATTAGCATTTGGTGATGGATCTCCAGCTCATGCTACTGTATTCAGATGGTTTAGAGAATTTAGAAGAGATCACAATTTTCTTCAGGATGAAGAACACACAGGAAGGCCGCCGTCGGCAGTAATCCCGGATAATGTGTCTGCCATACGAAAAATGTTAATGGATGATAATCGCACGCTGTAACTATCAAATGATACAGAGGGAACTTAACATTGGATCCGCAGTCATACACAAAATCCTTCATGAAGAATTACATAAGAAAAAAATAGTTTGCCGTTGGGTCCCCCATAATCTAACTGAGCACCAAAAAGAGAAGCGTGTCAGAATCAGTAAAGAAACTCTTAAATTGCTAAATAATGGCTACCGCATCATTTCTAAAATTATAACAGGTGATGAAATGTACATACCATTTTTTGACGTTCCAACACGTCAAGAAAGCAAAGTATGGATTTTTGAAGATGATCCCAAGCTAACAATGGTGAAAAAACAACGCGCACTGAAAAAATGATGTATGCTGCTTTCTTCAGAAGTACGGCATTGGTCAGAGCCATCAAGTTGAATGGACAGAAGACAGTAACAGCAAACTGGTATACCACTAAATGTCTTCCAGAAATTCTACAAGAACTGAATTTTAGGGGACAAATGATTCACAATGACAATGCATCTCCACATACAGCTGGATAAACAGTTGAATTTCTTAAACAAAAACAAATTAAATTGATCGAACATCCACCGTATTCACCTGATCTAGCTATATGCGACTTTTGGTAATTCTTTAATCTAAAAAAGAACTTTCGTGGATGACGTTTTCATTCAGAAGAAGAGATTGGCTATAAATGCATATGTTTAATCTATACCAAGAAATGAATGGCTTGAGGCATTTAATCTGTGGAAAATTCGTCTACTAAAGTGCATTGATGCTGGAGGAGACTACTTTGAAGACACCTAAAATTTTGTAAGTTTAACTTTAAAAACCTAGTTGTATCTCAAAAATTTCAGAGTGACACTCGTACGTAGAAAATGGATCATTTAATCTTCTTTACAGTAGAAAACGCAGTATCCTTCGTATCTCGATTTTCGATAATATTATTACAAATGAATCAAATTTGTGTATTTTAATTTAAACATTAATTCTATAATTAAATACAATTATTTTGACCTAATATTAAAATAAAGATATTTTTTAAATTAAGTTTCACTAAAACTTAACTGGATTGTGAAAGTTTAAATTTATTAAGCAACAGTAAACAGCCGATAGTCACGCCACTCAGCGGTGGGTAAAAACTCCCCTTGTGTGATGTGTGTATTTTTCGTATTATTCTTTTTTCCACATCTTATTCCCTGATATTTATTAACGTGTGGCACGTATCTATATTTAAAGATAGTATCTTTTTTTAATTTTTCCGCACAACACGCAAACTTTCCTCTCTTGACAGGAAGCATTCATTACATTTCTTTCGTATAGGGTCAATAATATAATAGGTAAGATAAAAGAAGACAAAAAGTCTTCTCGTGGTTATATTTTATGCTCTCAGATAATTAACTTTTTCAAGTTTTGTAGGAGGGTTCATAAGCTATACAGTAAAACTGAATGTTCGTCATCAATGTATAAAAAGGTAATGGAATTATTTAGTAAATTATTTCATTGTCATTTTATACATTAATCATGAATTAGATTTAAAATCGTATATTTTATGGCTAAATAGGAAAATTCTATATTTTTGATATTATATTTAGGAGCTAATTTTACAATAAACATGATAATTTTTATTTTTTGTAGATGGAGTAAGAGCTATCTATTTCTTAATAAATTGAATTTATAACAAAACAAAAAAATTTTCTGCCTAAAAAGCTATATAGAGCATTATAGATAAATTTTTCCTATATATATATTTCCAACGATGGACCCTTGGGTGATGAATCCTATGCCACAACAAGGCCAGAAATTGCTACTCGTTTGTCGTTACCCAGCGAGAAGCATTTCACACGCCATACCATCACAAACCCGTTTATAGCGAGGCCACATTCATACATTATCACAGAAGAAAGGACAGAGAAACAGAGAAAGAAAGTAACATCCATACCCAAACCGGGATCCGAACCCGGGACCCACAGCTAAGGAGTCAGGAACGATAACCATCAGTCGGCATGGCAGTTGAAATAACTATATGGAATTGTTTAAAGGATGAACTGGGATAGAGAGCCGTTGGTAAGACAGAACCTGGAAAGTCACAAGTGGAACTGGTATACAAGTATCGGGTATGGTGATTTTCAGATTGTGGAAACAGTATTGGGTTTGATCTCTAGGAGCACTGGACAAAGTTACCAAATAATCAAAACACCATGTGGTACCTTTTATTGCTTTAAATATGAAACGACACGAGATTATATTGCTGAGATCTCTTATGACCTAGTGACCTCGCAACTGGATGTGAATCAAATCAGGGCAACCCAGATGTATAAGGGGAAAGAAGAAAACTTTTTTACACCCGTAGTAGAGAGTACACCTTCATACAATTTAAAGAAGAGCTGATTTATCTTGTATAAGTGAATATCCTTCTTGGACATACTTAGATTAGCATTATATCCTCTTCAGTGAAGAATAGATTTAGCGCACAAAGTGGATTTAGCACTCAAAGTGAATTTCGAAGATTTTTCATTTGAAAAGAATCTAGGAGACACTATCATTCCAAAAACGAAAGAAATTGACCACTCTGGAGTCAATGGCATCTTTGTATGCCGAAGGAAAATATTTAACAGGAACATGAAAATGTACATCGCTCTACACCTTCTCTATTCGTACAAAGATACCAATGTATTAAAAGGTTGATGTTTCCCCATCCTACACCAACTTTTTCAATGAGCTATAGGAGACCATTTTTGACGAACAATAACGGCTGATTACAAGGTAAAAGCTCCTTGGAGTTAGGTACAAGGGTATTAGACGGTGCCTACGCCCGATTTCAAGGAACAGCATATATCAACAATTAGCGGGAAGGAATGGGTATTCATCATTACGTGAGGCCAGCATGATCTCCAGATTTCAATCCTCTATCAACTTCTAGGATGTACCAGGAAAAGCCTTTGCATTTTGAAGAAGCATTCGATATTAATACTACATTGGTACGTCTCAAAGAATGGGAATCACTGAAAATGCTCATTTTTACGAACTCGTAGAAATGTTTCTGCGAACTCTTAATACAATAGATCTTACCTGTCCCTACGAGATAAAACAGAAAAATAAATGTTAATTATAAAAAGTAATCTTTTATAAAATGTCTTTTTACTATACATAAGAGGATACAAAATAGCTTTCTTCAGAAACTCAAATCATTTTAGAAGCCGGAATTTAAATTTTGCGAAATATTTGTTATATATGCTTGAACGAACTATATTAAAAATAACAATTTAAGTCAAACAAAAAAGAATGCTTCCTTATATAATCAGAATCAAGGTTATCCAAAACACCACTTAAAAAAATTACACAACTTTGGAACAGAAATTAAATTGAATTAAAAAATAATTTTTATAAACATAAATTTCTATGTAATTGAAGTTGGATACATAGGAATTTTCATTTATCGATGACGAATGAAAGTTGATCAGTAACACGGTAAAATCAATAAAATAGTTCAAAGTTTCTATATGAATGCAATAAACAAACTAATTTTGAATCTACTTGAATCCGGCATGGGAAATTTTTCACCTGAATTAAAGCAACATCTTCTAAAACAGGAATATCAGTCTTGTATTATCCTGAAAGCATCCAAAACTAATTCTTAAAGATTCTTGACTGTTCAGTTATTTAAAAATTGTAAATAATATTATAAGCAAATAAATGCTGAAAAACATGTTTTGCAAATATAATGGAAAAAAAATTATAGAATAAAAAAGTAAACCATTTGTAACTTTAGATTTTTAGCATAATGCATTTTATTTAAGCTTTTTCTGTAAATATTTTATGATCTACAATTTCTTCTTTTATCAAGAGCATGTAAAATATCATAAATTTTACAAACAAATGTCGTCTTACTATTTGAATAAAGGTCGTAATCACATAGCTGTGAATCCAAAGAATCAAAAACTATAAATATTTTTTCCTAAGTAGAAAAATCTGATATTTTTATTTATTTTAAATATTAATGTATGTAAATTTGTTTGTTAATGTATGAGATATAAATAAGTATTTGTTTTCAAAATTTACTACTTTATATATTTACTTCATTAAAAAAGGTAAAGATTATTGGTATTAAAAAAGTAATAGGTAGAATGATTCTTTGACTAATTATGTAAATGCTATAATTGACTGATCGTATAAATTTATTATGCCCTTAGTAAATGATATAATAATGCAGCAGGATGACGATAAATTATATAGATATGAGTTGTATTAATATTTATGGTATTTCAACTAAAAAAGATATCCCTCACAATGCTTTGACATGGATATAGAGATTTTTAGATAGATATTAATGCGAAACCAACGATATTTCAGTCGTTAGCCATCTGGTTTACGATATCACTTCAATATTCTTTATAGCAAATACAAAACAATTGAAAATATCTTCCACTTCATAAAAACAAAATGACATTCACCAGAAAAAAATACTGTTCACCCGGAGATGCTGCAAGGATCCATGAATGGCAATTCCTCTCTGAAAATCGAAAAGGTCTCCCGGTCCGCTGGACCATAAAACCGTCCACTCCATACCCCTCTCGACTTTAGAAATCCCCAGCCCCCCTATTGTTCCTTGAAAAGGGGAGGAATTGTGGCTCTCAGCGGGGGCATTAGGCGGTTGGGGGAGCAGCCATAAAAGGAAGGCTAGATCTTGGTAGGTGCTTGACTCGACCCAGAGGTGGCTGGGATTCTCAACATCTCTTCAAGAACACCTTCTTTTTCATTCTTCCCTCCCTCCATTACAGCCTGAACTCCTGCTGCCACAAATAATGAAGGTCAGGCTCCCTCTCCGGGAATTGCGGTAAGCGATGATCTCCAGAAGGTCTCCGGGAAAATGGCTCTGTTGTTCCCCGTCGCGACATAATTGTCCTGTTTCCTGCTGCTTCCTCCAATTCATCGCCAGTTGAAAAGCTGTGCTTCCATTAAAAAAAAAAAAATCTCAATAAATTATTGAAAAATTAAGAGGTTGATGGATTCAGGAGTCAAACACGAAACATTTTGTTAAATTGATGTATACCAAGTTGCTTATGAAGGAATCGTATTATGGAATCTGTCAAACTCGTGGTGACATATTTGGCTGTCCATTTATTAAGTACATGTAACTACCACTGTGAATTGTACCATTTAGATTCTACTAGTGAATGCAGTTATAAATATATTTACTTCTATAGTTATACTAAAGGCAATATTTCAAGTATTAACATAATCTAATACGCGGTACAGTTAAAACCCATGAAAAAGGAAATTTTGTCAAAGAGAAGTATGACTATTAGTGAAGTGCTTAACTTTTTATCTACTAAGTTGGCATAAACTATCATTCGGATATGTCTAAAATCAGTTATGTTTACTAAACTCTGCTTATTAATTTTAAAAAACCATATGAATATAATTTCTAGATATTCTAGTTTTGTTAAGATGTAATTTAGGTTCCTAGTATTATTTTATGTGAAGTATGAATAAAGCGCGCGAAGTACTTCAGGCTACAGATTGTTGATATGCGTGGATGATGAAGTTATTGCGGTGTCAAAAAGTTCACACTCTACAGAAAAATTTTACGCCTTATTTTTCTTCTTACTCTTAAATGATTTCTAAAATTCATAGAAGAACTCAAAAGGAAATATTAAGGAAGCAGTATTTTACATTTTCAGAGTTTCCATTCTACAAATGGAATAAAGCAAGATTCAGAAAGTATGCGATCACAAAATAAATAATTTCATATTCACATATAATCACAGAAATGCAGGATATTTTAAAGGTTTTTATAATAACTTCTGAATTTTTATATAAATTTATTTAAAATCAATTATTTTTATGTATATTGAAAATAAGAAACTTGTTTTACTATAGGAAAAATTAGATCTAAATTTATGATAAATTTTCAAAATAATATATTTATTTATGAGAATGCTGAATTTATTTTCATTAATTTTGAGAAATTAATTTGAAACTTAAAAAAAAGAGATCTTAAATATGTTTCGAAATACAATTTTCAGATCCCTTTCTTGGAGACTATCTTCATAACCTGTCAGGACACCTAAATGCTTTTAAAAACGTAACATTTTTCCAAATGAATAGAAAAATGTATTTAGAAATTGTATGTCCACGCACCTAGCAATTTAAGTAGAATATTTCATCATAAATGTATTTTATTTAAAATAATTTTGCAGCGAGTCAATTTAAAATCCCATAAGCATTAAAAACGTCACTTTCACTGCATGTTTCTTCAAAATAAGCTTTGCGAGAACATTTTTCTGAATATGTATCAAATTTATTATAAAAAGAATAAAATGTGACACTTTTTTACTCGGCAATTTAAGCACATGGAAAAAAAGTAAAAGATGAAAGTTAATTAATCAATCGAATTGAAAGAGAACAATAAATTTTAAAAATAAAATTCATTTTTTCAAGTGTCAATTTTTACGGCATTTTGCATATTAAAATTGCAATTTATGTTTCTAAACAAAAATTGTTCAATCAGAATTAATTTTAGTTTTGAGCAACTATATTTTGCTGTATTAGCCTTTTATCAGTGTAAATTCATTTGGAACAAAGTGTAAAATTTCTTTAATGAATTTGTAATGTATGTAAATTTTCTCGTACAATGAAACACGAAATTTCCTCAGTTCACTAAGAGAATTTATTTCCTCAAATTCCTTAAAAAGTCAAATATAAAATTTAATAAAATCATTAATATAAGTTGATGAAGAAGTATCTTCTGTGCTAACTATGGATCACATCATCAAATATGATTAATCATTCTATTTGTGCTATGTTACAATCAATCATATTTCATTGAGAAAGAAATGACTGTAGTTCAAATAATAGTTCCAAATTTTTGTTCAAGAAATCATGTTACTGAAGAAAATAATATTTATTTGCTCATGTCTACGGGTGTAATTGTCTTTAGTAAGCACAATAGCAAATATTAATAAACTTTATAATTAACTAAATTTTCAAAATACTATTGTTATTTCTATATTAGACAATAAGCACAGTACAACATATGCAAAATTATTGATGATAAATTCAACAAGTGGAAGTAATAAAATCATGGAATTTTTTTTTAATGCACAGTGGCTTCCTTCTCAGAATGTTCGTATGACATTTATAAAAATTCTTCTCAAAATTTATTTTTGAAAAATTCTTAGTATAAATATGATTATTTTACAAATTTTTTTTATAAAAGCTCTTTAGTAAGTATGAATTTTGTATTAAGAAAAATTTTAAGTATTATTTTTTTTTTCTTCAAATGTTAAGAAATTCTTGGAATTTTGAGATCTTTTCTGATTTTTTTGATTTTATTTCGGGTATATATATATATATATATATTAAGAAGCACTGGATTTTGTTTCCCAATATTCCTTTTCTTATTACGCAGATTATATCGAGAAGAAATCATTGTAAAATAAATTACTCAAAAATGGATGTCATAATTTTTTTTTATTAAAAAGTGAATAAGAAACCATAATATGCATCACAAGATAAGATTATGTTAAAATAGTGTGTCTTATAAAAAATTTTGTCTTAGTTGATGTAAAAAATAAAGTCAAAAGACTTACTAACACAAAAAAATTTAAAAAAATGTATACGAAAAAAATAAAAAAACGCGTTTAAGAGCGAACATTATTGGTGACAATTCACATGCAAACAATTAATTTGATTGTCGCTCATTTGTCAATTTTGCACACGAATACTTTTTAGATTAGAATCTACAAATTAAAATGGATCCCAAATCTCACTGAAACTACCCATAAGTAAGATTCGAACCAAAGCATGTTTGAACAGAAAACAAAATCATTCTAATCATTTGGATGCCAGCTTTGCTTGGAACAATCGATTTTGATGTTCATAGCCAATATGAGAGAGTATTTCCTAATTGTTTTTCATATTTTTAGAACATTTTTTTTAATTTAGCTTATTGTTAATTTTCTACAAATTTTTCCCTATTTATTTAGCAGCAAGAATGTTGGTTTTTGGAATGATAATCCCGAATCTTATAACAAATAGAACGAAATTATTATTTCACTCGCCTATTGTTAGAATATGAAACTATTTTTATTAACAAATACAGAATACCTTAAGCTGCAGTTTTTAATAACAAATAAATATGTGAGCTTATTTCTTACTAAACGTAATCACACACTTTGTGATTATATTTAGATAATTTAAAAACCAAAAAACCAGATACGATTCTGAAAGATGAAATTGAATTTACCGTGTTAGCTTTAATAAGAGAAACGTAATGAGAAGGAAAAATTATCCATGCTGTCTACGTTAAATTACGCTCTGAAATTCATTCTTGGAAAGTAACAAACAATATGAAATGACAAAAAGCTACATTCGTTATGGCAGGCCAACTGCTGCCTAAGTTTCATTCTTTTTATCGCTCAGTGCTCATTTTTGTGTACGAGAGCTAATTAGAATAGGAGCCACAGTTTAAAAAGCATTCCGCAAACCCCAATAAAAATCCAAACTCAAGGTGCGATTTAAATTTACGTACTGATGAATCGATGGTTCGAGCGTTGATCATACGGCTGCCGACTCAACTCTTATCCAAGACGCGATCACGTATCATAGGACTGAATTTTTCCTAGTAAGTAGCTAGGCTCGAATGATTATTGAGCAAGCCAACATTCCTCGTTAAGCAGTATGAGATAGGTGTTGTATATTTGTTTTTCGCATTTTCATATCTGTTGAAATACTGCTTGGAAATTATCTAGCTGTCCTCTTTTGCTACACGTAAATATCTGTCTATTAAAATTTCTTTTGAAAAGCTGTATGATCTTGACAACGGTGAATAAAATGAAAATATTTCACGACTTTCAGCTGTGACTTTATTACAACGTGTTGCAACATCTTGCAGTTTTTCAACAATATACTTTCATTTCATTTCAGTTTCAGCAAACAAAAATTTGGAACCACCATATAAAAATCCTTCCCAAGCGTAATACTAAATTTTATTCTGTACATCTACCATATTTTTTATCTTTTGGGAAACACCTTTATAGATAGTGGCCATATATTTAAGAGAGAGGAAGTTCTTAAAGTTTAATAACGAAAAGCGATTCTTATTCCGATGGATGTAGATATCAAAAATATAACCTTTATTGTTTGTTTCTCAGCAAATCGATCTAATTTATAGAACCTACCTAAATCTATCCAACTTAAGATTTCATCACATAAAGGTGATCTCAAAACTAACCTTCATAAATATTGGATACTTGTTTTTTGCTGATATTCAACACTTTTCAACCAGCAATTGATACTTGCAAGCATGTATTAGTGATTGTATAACTTGCTGATTTTCTATTTTTTTATAAGTTTCAATTAATAAACACTGTTATACAATATATATAATTAGAATATTTATCCCACATTGAATTATTTGAGGATGTGTAATTTGCTTAAACTCTCTGCCATATCACAAGTCATCTATGAATTGCATGTTACAATTAACTTCCCTTATAAATTTGTGTCTACTGAAATATAATTTCTTAATGTACACTCACAGGATCAAACACGGTAAAGAAAGATTGATTTGTTTCTGGTGGCATGCTATCGTGGGTACGCTGAAGGTGGTTGAAAGGTGGAAGCCGTACGGTGTTATTAATGCTCGATCCCCACACGGGTGTAGCTCCAAAGGGGGAGCTGGAGAGAAGCATTAACAATTAATAAATCGATGCGATGCATGAAAATGAGATTTTGATGAATGTGGGCGCATCACGAACTGTGCTGTCGCGGGCAGTCGAAGAAGCAGATAGTATTTTTGGGTATAGTAAAGACATCTGCTCTCCTGATTTCTGGCGGTTTGTCGTTATTTTTCAATTCGTGTGTTTTAAAGTAAACTAACGTTTAAACTTAAAAACAAGATAAGGATAAATAACATTTGATATTTATCTAATAATCCTTAAAAATAATGAAAAAAATAAATAAAAAATAAAAAAAACAATCATTGGTTGTAATTTCTGAAAAATTTAACACAGGTCTCATTGAAATATCTATAATTTTTAACCACATTTACTAAGTCATTGTACGATCTTCTCAATAATTTGATTTTGCTTAGCTCCCTGCAATCAAATTTTTGGTCAAGAATATTAATATAACAATAGTTTGTGCACAGTTTATATTGAATTTTGAAACATTTCAAATATTCCAGCCCAAAGTGAAAATTGAACTCTCGTACTTTTGAACTGAGATAAGAATACTAAGCATTACGCTCCCAACTCTGCATATTTGCCCACCAACAGCCATATTTTTTAAAAGATTTGACGAATAATATATTTATCGTCAAATCAATTGTCCAGCACTTGACATTTCTTAATATATTTTCTGAAGAAGGAAATTGTAGATCCACATAGTGGGGTATTAATTTAGAATTAATTAAATTCAAATGACATTAAAAAATATTGGAAACAAACGTTAAACTATAATTTCTATTAAAATGTAATCTTAAAAATTGCTAAAATAAACGACATTTTATTATAAAATCGAAACGAAATTCACTACAAAAGGAAACTGAGTAAAACTAGAAACAGCGAAATTTATGAAGAATACTTCTGCAAGTATAATAGAAATAAGCACTCAAAATAAAAATACACAATTCACTTATTATTTTTAGATATAATTTTTTTTAAAAAAAAACTTGATTTATATTTTACATCGTGTGTGAATGATCTATTTGTTGAAAATGTTGTAAAATTTTTGGAATATCAACATCATTTTGGATTCTGTGAGAATTTTATACAGATAGTATATATACCTCTAATCACATGGCACAATTAGTTCAATGAAAATATCTCCTAAGCATTCACCTGATAGCTATGCAAACAGAAAGCAAAAGCCCATCGTCCAATGTTCTTTGTTCTACAAAGACGAGGATTACCACAATTTCAAAGCTGAGTACGTTGATTCATATCTTGATAGATCATAGATATTTAATAAATGTAATTGAATTGTTCTTCTAACATCCGTAGCAAATATTTGCCAAGATGTTTAATTGGTACTCGACCATATTTATTTATTTTGAATCATCGCAAATTGGACACCTGATCCAATATGCAATCCAATAAGCAAAAGTGTGTATTTTATAAAACTGTCAAAAAATTTTCTTAATCATTTTTATTTTATTGAAAATGGTAATAACGTAAAAAAAATAGACGAGGATTATTCAAACTAAAATTAACATACTACAAAAACTAAATTTTTAACTCTATCATAAATTTAAAAGGAAACCTTTTTTTGGAATTTAGATCTATAATCTGTCAAGACTTAAAAGGAGTTCCAGAAATAGTTTATTTATAAAGCTGTGTTGCAAATTTTGTCCAATAGAGCAACAGGGCTGCCTTCTAAAGAGCTAAAGTCACGGTTTCCATCTGTGAAACAACAGAAGATGAATATTCCGCTTTTGTCCTTTTAATGCACATCTTTCGGGGTGGTTGCTTGACAATATTCCTGTTTCTTCCCTTGTAATATTAAATTATCTAAGAAAAGTTCTCAAGGCAATAATTTCTGCCCTGAATATTAAAATGCATTACAACATATTGATAGTGTTAAGCTGTTTACTTCGTGGTGCCAAACATCAGGTATTCATTTTAAAGCTTCACATAGACTTAGTGGTTGAGTAACGCTCTCCAAAGTGAAAGATCCCTGGTCACTCCGAGCCACTGTGGAACAACGGATGTTACACTGCTCTTTCTGCATGCACCTATGTCGTAAAGATGCTTGATTAAAGTGCAAGGTGGGTGCTGGAGAATTTTCCAGGATTCTCTCTTTGCTACATGTGAGTAGGCACTGCTGCCTAGGAAAAGTCCTCTCGTAAAACAATTTATACGATGGATATTGTAACACTTACAAACACGCTTTACCGTAAGCTGTCCACTATACGATATCAAAATCTTCATATTTATATTTATAGATCGTTATGCCTAGATAAATACTATTTTTTAGTTTAGTCGAATAAATTTTTATGCCCATGATTTTAATTAATAGCACAGTGTGCTTAATTAAAATCATGGGCATAAAAATTCAACACAGTGTGCTTAAAGACATCTTTTCATCAAAGAAAAACGCAGTGTAACAATGGACATAACATAAACCTTCAATAAAATGACGATTCATGATCTAATAATCCTCTGCTGATAGCGAATGTTCATTTTAATGATGTGGACCACGTGTCAACCTCATCAATTATACGTGGTGCACAATCACAAGTCATTGTATTTAGTTGCTATGAAGCAAACTACGACACCAATAAGCCATTCCATAATGATAGAGTGTATGATAGAGGTAAACATTTGCATTTATTTCCAGATCTAGTAAAAAATACGATTTTTTTCCCCGGAAATTATTTGTAAGTGTAAATTTATAAAGAATATTATATAGACATCGACAAGGATTCCGAGTGGGATTATGTAAAGTAAACCTTTTTAGAGTAAAATATTTTTCCTCTAGTGTGATGTGGAAGTTTAAAGAGAAGGACCTCTGCTAAAGGATTCATCTTGTCACAAGATTCATTTGCTATTGTTATCTCTAAACAGTCAGTCTTACTAAAAAGAAATAGCAATAACGAAGTCTAATATACCTATAACTTAAATTGAATTCAGAATCACTACAAGCTCCTACATGTGAAGTAAAGGTCGAACAAGGCGTTATTAATCGAACATTAAAATGTTAACTTTCTAACTGCCAGTGAGGACTAAGATGTAACTCAAAATTAAAAATAAATTGACGGTTACTGTCTCCAATAAGCAGAAATAATACAATACCAGCAAATAAGAATAGACGAGTTTTCTGTGATAAATATTTTAATTTTTCATTTAATGAAATGTTTCAAATGAGATCATTTTATTTCTGACTCATTTAAAGTAGTAAAAACTCACATCAGAAATGGAATATTAAAGATAGTTTTATATTTTTGAAGTTTTTTGTAATTAAAAAAAATTCTGTTGACTTGGTTGCTCGTAGCGTTACAAAACATTTAATTCGTTTGTGTGAAATTTGATACTTTACCGAAGTAAGAGAATATCATTTAGAAATTTCGTTCACATTATCTAAACAACGTTAGTTCTTTGCAGAAAAGAATGGTAAAAAGTATTTATATTTTTCTTTAAAATCCCTCACACCGTTTGAAGTATATTTTGTTTGAATGTTTGAATATAATTTTTTATTAAAAATCTTCATTGGAAATGGAGTATCGTTTTCCTTCATAAAGATCATTGCTTACAGAAATGGAAATTCTACACGCATCAAGTTAAATTAAATAATTTGGTTGTTTTTTAAAAAAAATTCCTTAGGCATTGTATTAATAGATTTCATATGAAAAAATAAATAAATATGAAATAGAAAGTGATCTAACTCCAATAAACATGACGTCTAAAGAAATTATTTAACTTTTTATTGAGATTAACTTAAAAACCATACTCAAATATTTGTGATTTTTTCAAACTTTTTTAATAAATAAATGCTAATACATAGTATTAAACATAAAAAAAATAAATAAATAAAAAAAAATTTAAATGAAAAAAATTAAAAATCACAGGAAAGTTACCATAAAATTCAATAACGATATAAAAATTATGAGGAAAATATAATTTAAAAGAATTAAAAATCTTTATGCCCTAAATATAGTATTTCATCTCTGCCATTCTTACAAATGAATTTTTAAACAAATATTATTTGATGATTATCGTATTGTGCGCTTTGATTTCTATTATTTTGATAATTAAACAAGATTTTATAAAAAATATAGTTAAAATTTGGATATTAATTTGTTTTCCTATTCAAAATATAATTATGAACTATTTGCAACTTCTAGTAGGAAACTTAAACTGGAAATGTGCACTTACGACAAACCTTTAGTAATCCTTGATTGTTTTCATCTAAAAAATTAAAATAACTCAAAAAATGTATAGTTAATTTCTAATTGTAATAATAAACCATTATAAATGAAAGTCATTACAAATTATAAACTATTTTGAATGCAAAGAATCACAATAATCCGCTTTTCGAATGCATGTACACTTTTTGCAATAAACTTCAATCCCAAAATTTAAGTGTTTTCTAAATCACATCTTATAAACCTTCTAAAAACCATTTCTGTAAATTTTTATCATGAATTACTAGTACACGCTGACAATTAAACAGACGATACAAAAGGAATTTCACACATTAAGTATTCTATTGAGATAACATATTATATACATAAAATCTAAAATAATTGGTGTTTATTATACAATACTATATGTGAATAATTTGTCATAACATGAATAAGTGCAATATATCAGTTATTAATATTATTTAAAAAAAACTTATTGTAATAAAATCAATATAATACGAATGGAATAATTATTTATGATAACATATCATATAAATTTAAACTGAAAAAAAATTTAAGTACTATGCCTAGTCAATATTAAATCAATCTTCGAAATTTTATTGTTTTTGTTTTTAAAAATACAGTAAATTAACATAAAAATATTGCATTTTTAGCGAAACCAAGTTATGATTTGCAAACTTTAGGATTTAACCTACCTTCTCCTATTATATTTTAATTGGCTGCAATGTAAACCATATTGTTAAACTCAGATTAGACATACATAAAAAATTTTCTAATCATTATCAAAATACTTTTTAATTGTATATGCACTTTATTTTAAGACACGCATTTAATAATGTTCATTACATCCTAGTGTTTAGACACCGTTCTTAAAATGGAAAGTTCTAGATTCGATCTCAACCATAAGTGAACAAAGAATTCAGTTTAGTTTATTTGTCATTTTTCAATCCATTTTTATGCAATCTGGTTACTTCGATCGGGAACTACAGCTCTAAAGCGATAACTAAATTATTGCAAAAATTCATACCCGAGAGGAGAATCGAACCCATAAATCACTGAAACGGAAACGAAAACTACTTATTCAGAATCCAGTTTTGTCTAATAACAAAAGATGGATGCCCCCCTCCAGCTTTCCACACTTACATTTGCCGGAGTGAGAGCTTGAGAGTGTTTCAGGTCTCCTACAGAAGAATATACAAATGCAACCTTCTGTTTAGGAAAAATACCTTTCTTGAAATCAAACCACGATAATTTTAGGGTAAAAAGCACTTAAAATTACTTTCAGCATATCACTTTATTTATTTTCTATATTTCTATCAAATTTATTTACTTTCAGTATGTGAAAGTAAATAAATTTGATAGAAATATAGAAAATACGGATTTAATCTTCTCCCCTTTTAAACTCATGTGAACAGTGTCAGAAATTATTCATTAATTTTGATAAAAGTATCTCACAAAATTATAAACCATTTTCTAAAATAAAATTGAAAATATATATTTCATTTTAGCAAATTTTAGATATTTCAACTTAAATTTTTATCTTAAAATTAAAAATTTGAGTTGAAATAAGTTACACAAATGAAAATTCTTATAAAAAGATGAATTTTTTATAGAACAATCTGGCCCTTTCCCAAATGCTGCTCCTCCCACCACCCCCATATGTTCCAAAGTAACACCAATGGAAGAAAACAGCGATAAAACTGGCAATAAAAACGGCAGGAGACTTACCTATACCACTCCAATCCCTTGTCGTAAAACCTGTCGAAGAAATGAGTTTCCGGACCCGTGGCCCGGATATCCGGATGCAGTCTCAGAAACTCCAGCAACGCCCGGGTCCCGCACTTCTTCACTCCGATGATCAGCGCCTGGGGCAGTCTTTTGGTGGCCCCCCCGGTGCCCCACAATCTCATCATTGTGTCCCCTTCGCCGGAAATCAAGGAACCGTTGCCGGATTGCAATAATCCGGCTGCATTGGGAGGAATCCTGGATTCGTCGATGCTGCTCGGTGGACCGGATTTGATTCTCCGGGGGAACCATATCTTCACGGCGTAAGCGTTGTTCTCTTCTCCGGCGGGAATCCACGGGGGAGGGGGCGGCGCGGGAGCGCTGTCCGAAGAGACGAGAGGGTGAGTGGAGAGGATGTGCCACGTGTAGCACGTGACCGAGCAGCAGATGAGAGTCATCATAAACAATCGCTTGAACACCCTGCACCGTCCGCTTATGTCCATATTTAACACTCGCTTCGAATGTGTCTCATTCTTTTTGCCTTCGATTGCCAGTCAGGGTGATAATCAAATTTTGACAGAAGTGGTGACAATTATCCATATAAAGCGATTGAAGCCGTGTGGGGTTCGAATAATTTGGCTATAAGGTATATTTATATATAAGGAATATTATTTAGTGTATTTAAAATCACCTCACGCACATTTAAAAAGTAGTTCGATTATAATTGTGAGAAAAATGGCCTAAATTCATAATTTGTGTATCGTCCTTTATCTTCGTTTCTTTTAACAGTGAAATAGCAAGTTACTTTACAAACATTTTAAAGATTTAGGTCATGTTTATTTCTTGTCATCTGAAATAATCGTATTGCTTATATTAGCCACTTATAAATAAGAGGTAAAACATCTTATTATATAATTGTTTTCCGATTCAACAACCGATATTGAAACTCAAAATAAGCCATTTTTCATAATTATGTAAAGCGAATAACTGTGTAATGTCCACTATATTGTTCTTGTTGCATCCGATTCAGGAGATGCAAGAACTTTATGCAACAAACTTTCGAACGAACAAATCGGGAAACAAAAATCCGTAATGACTTATCAAATGAACATCCAATTTTCTAAACGCAGATCGAATTCCTCCCGGTGAATCATCTTTAATCGTCCACTATTTACCAACAGAAAAGTCTGGCTTTCACGTCACGTGGAAAACAAATGCGTCTTTCGTCCTCGTAACGTATCGATAAAGTAATTAAAAAGCGATCAGGCTAATGGGGGTGTTGAGAAAGGGAACATTCTCGACACCTTTCGATCGAAGCCAGCAATCTCATCAATTTTTGGGAGAACACTTGCACCCGTGAGGGATTCGAACGATCTCCCTGCTTCAGGAGCAGCGTCGATGCACTCGGGGTTGAAGCTCAGTGACTCCAGCGGTTGAGCAAAAGCCAGCCTTTTAGTGAATGGTTCACGTGACCACAATTCGATTCTATCCTCCCCAGCGACCTCTGCCGGGACAAAATTGAGTACAGTTTCATCCCTGCCTTAGAATGGGAGAAAAAGAATTTTTCGAAGAATCGTTTTAGGAAGTGGAGATGTGATTGCAATTTCAATCAAGAAAGTAGAATTCAAATCATTCAAGGAAAAAAAATCTGAGCTGCTTAGTAAATTATTTTTTTGTTTTTAAACAATAAGATTTATCAACAAATAAAATATACTAGATATAAGAAAACCAGATGGAATTTGGTATTTAATTTTTATTCATTGCTTTTATCTTTTAGTTTAGATTCTAATTTTTTAATCTTATTCATTGTTATGTTTGAAATTAATTCACTCGTTTTTTATTATTTATTACTGACATCGGAATTGACAAGTTTTCCTCATTAAGTTATACATTCTATATGCCATTAATTAGAAGATACATTCTAGTTAATGGCATATAGAACATTGTATAATATAATTACATATACTACAATATAACAAAAGAGATAATGATGCGATAAGAATATGATGCAAATAATAACAGATCTGTACATACTATAAAATAATCTAAAATATATTATTTAATATGCTCAGGGGCTAAAGTTAAAATTTAAAACAAAATCCAATTCTTATTAGAAAAAGAAACCCTCAAAACTTTGTACTCGGAAAAATGTCAGAAAAATAATCCCTCATGATGACTTAGAACTAATTAGAAGGATACTATTTATTTTACATATTTCAAAATTATAGTATTAATAAACACAAAAGTATTAAATAAAAATATTCTTTCAAAAACATAAAATTTTCAAAAGATGGGAGAAGTCAATATATATTATAAATAAACGAAGATGTAATTATTTATAAAAAGGCAAGAAAAATATATGCGTGTAAAAAATAATGGAATTTACACTGCATACATTTTCTTTGCCTTTGATGAAGATGATTGATCGATTACTTCATCAAAATCGATCCTTTCGATTTATTATTTATCTATACTTAAAAATGCTAAGTCACTCAGATTTTATCCCATAGTTCATCGTAAATACGTGATTACGTGAGATATCTGATCGTAAATACAGTTTTGTCTCATGGTTGATCGTAAATACGTGAGAATTAATTCCAATTTGTTGAATGAACATTCACAGCTTGAAAATTGATTTGAAATGGTTAAGAACGCTTAAAGGGCGATTCTCATAATCGGAAAAATATCTTTAGCATATGAGATTATGGAGGTTAAAAGTTCTTATGGAAAGAGTTTTAGATTTAGTTTCTTTTTCAACTCAGAGTAACATCTTGCAATTACATATTCAATATAGAGTTCTGATCCATTGAAATTTGTATCGTAAAATTCAATGAAACTTTTATAATTACTCTCAAATTCAATATCAAATTACCTTAATTAAATATATTTTCAACATCCAGTAAAAATCCAAATTTGTAGCTAAGATCTCTTAATCGTATGAATCAATTATTTATTTCTTGTTGCAGACGGTCGACAAGGTTTTTCAGAACTCGAGAAATTTCCTTTTCCGCAGAAAGTTTAACATCCAGAAAAAATTCTCCGGATATTTTTCGGCGTCTTTTTACACGGACTGCAGTATCAATACTCCAATTACATGCATACAAAGAAAATTTGTCTGTCTTATTGAATCTTCACATACTACGGTTCTTGAGTTTCTACAAGTTCTGTCTCTAATGATTCAAAATCATGAAAATTTTTACTAAAATTCATCTTTATCGTGTAAACACGATCAATTCTCCTCAAGATTTCATACCAGAAACGGATTAAAGTAAGAAAGTAAAGTTCAGTATAGTATGCAATAAAATTATATCTTCATGTCTGTTGTCACTTGTGGTAATAATATCTTCTGATAATTTTACTAATAGCTTTATTAAGTCTTCCATCCCATTAATAATAATATTATCTGCTTGTCTTTAGCACTCCATCGAGTTTCCGATACAGGTTTAACAATTTTACTGAAAGCAGTTTTTAATAATTCCAATCTTAATGTTCATAATGTCTAACACACACGACATTACTTGAAAATGTTACTAAATTTACAAACTACATATATTCCTTCAGAATATATTTGTATATATATTCTGATATATTTTTTATAAATATATATATTAATAATGCAAATTAAAGAGATTATATTCCATTACCTTTCCTTTATTTTCACTGCTATTTTTTAAATATTTTTTCTAGTATTTCCTTCCAGTCTAATAACAACTTTAATGCTGTATTTTTCTCCATTCCGAACAGATTCCATACACTGAATCTGCCAGTTTCTTCTTAAAAATTTCGTCCTTCACATAAACAAAGGGCTCTTAATGAGACACATGCTTTCAGAACATTAATATCACTTGGGGAAATTACAAGAAGCAAAGAGAGAATGGGAAAAGAAAAAAAAACTCCTTAATGAGCCCTTTATCCCTAATCAGGCATTTAGGATTGTTTCATTAACTGAAGCCCTCACCCCGCACTTTGAAGTGTCAGAGGAAATCGACGTCTTAATAGAGATTTAACGAAACGAGTTTAAAAGGAAAATTCCTGGCAACTTTTGCTACGAATGTCAGGACAGTTTTTAATGAATGACTTCTGGAGTGAAATAGAAGTACTTTTTAAAATAGACCTACCCCCACATAATTGTTAACAATTAATCTTTAAATTGCAATATTTCTATTAATTTTAAATCTGTAAAATTTTATATATAGAATGCAATAATTAAAATCTGATACTTGTTTTTATTTGCTTTATTATATTATATTTTCGGTTACGTTTTATTTGCCAATCGAAATTCCTGAACGCATTCAACCGCCTATTGAATTAGAATCACGGTCAAGTGTAGACGTTGAAATCTGAAATGCGACCATGCAGTCAAAACTTTGACATTAGCAGAAAATTACATAACTGAAATGGGAAGTCAATTAATAGCTAGAATTTGATTCTGTTCATAATTTAGGTATAATAACTTTAATTTTGCCTTAGAGCTATTTACTGTTGTAATCTATAGAAGAAGCCTATCTTTTTATTTACATTAAAAAGAAGTAGACTATATGACGGCGAAATGATATACGCATAAATATAGCTGTTTCATTGAATTTTTATCTCCGCGTTAATTACTGACTGTAAGCAACATGCATAATTATAAGCTAAGCAAGTGGAATGTATTCTAAATTTCCTTGAGACTGATAAAAATTCTTAAAAATCTTGAAATCTGAATGTCTGGAAAATTGATAAGAGTGAAAAATAAATACATCGCAACATTTCATTATTTCGTATCTAGATTCAGCTATTTCATTATTTATCTTGACTACTATATATATATATATATATATATATATATATATATATATATATATATATATATATATATATATATATATATATATATATATATATATATATATATATATATATATATATATATATATATATATATATATATATACAAGTTTGTGTGTGTGTGTGTGTGTGTGAGAGAGAGAGATATAATCAAGCATGACGGCTAAAAAGTTTCATTTCTTAACCAGTGCTGATCGAAGCAGTTTTATCAAACTACTTCTTTCCTGTGATCGATCCTGTTTTCAATGTAACACTGATTTCTATCTGATGGTGAAGTTTATTTTGCATTGAAATCATTATTGTACATGTGTGAAGAATTTATAAACATGCCCTTTCTTGATTTGGCTTCAAATTCATAAATAGGAAATTCCATTCCGCTCAAGACATTCCATGTTGAATGTATAATCTAACATATCTACATAAACACGGAGTTACGAAAAATTATAATTACAATCATATAAACTGTATAACAATGAAGTATTTATTTATAATATTAAATATAATTTTTCGGTATTAACACTTTCATTTCATATATTCTTATAAAAGTTTCTTATTAAAATATTTAACCAAATGCTTTCATTATATAGTTTCTTGTGATTCTGTGAGGGTTTCTTAAAAATATCAAAAACTTAGCTAGGAACAGGGACGTCTGATTATGCATGCTTACGCACGCTTGATATTGCATATTATTTTCAAACCATCCCCCTTACTCTAACGGAGGGATATTAGACCATATAAATAAATATTGGGTTGTTCGGAAAGTAATTTCGTTTTCCCTACATGGACCAGCTTTTTACTAGTAAAAACCAAACGCTTTATGACCGTGGATTCGTGCTACTACCAGAAACATGGTAAAATCTATTGGACCAGAATAGACAATGTGCAATACAATACAATATTTATTTGCTGCATGTTTTTCATTTTCATGAAAAACGAAATAACTTTCCAAACAACCCAATATTTAATGTGTACAGATATATTCAGTACGATTGTCTGATGTTGGGTGAGATACCGAACCTATTACCTTCGGGACTTTTTCGGGAGCATCGCCATTCCTTACCAGGCAATGACATCCTTTCTAGTATAAGAGTTTTAATATTTTAGAGGTGAGTTGAATGGCTATTCAAAATAATTTTTTAAATAATCAAAACATACTAGCTCAAATCAACGAAGAGTTTATCTTTTAAGAAATAATGTTTTAAGAAAGAAACTGATTTTGCAAGTTAAGTCTACCATTTATTTCCTTTTCTGGTGGTATTCTAGTACTTTCCAGTCAATATTGGATTATATCTTTAAACAAATCTCTATGTTAAGAAAAAAGCTTTTAAGAACTTAAATAATTTTTAAAAACGAGTTAAAAGGAAAACATATTTGCTTAAATCTTCTTTTGCAAAATATAACTCAAAGAAAAAGTATAAGCACAATTTAAGAGAGAAAATTGCATTATTTCACACCACTGAATAGTTCTTTGTGTGTACTGAAAATTCCTTTCAGGCACTCAAACATAGTTCCTCATCTTCAGCCTTGAAATTACAAATCAAGTATTTTTCTTGTGAGGGAATTTAAAAAAAAAAAAAAACGCTTTTTTATTTTGGATCAAAAATTCTCAGACAGATTGCGTAGTATATGTCTTTACTTTGAAGTAAGCAGATACATTTTAATTAGTGCATTAGAATTGTTGACTCTTGAATTAAAACTACACGTTTCAGTCTTCTTTAGTGTTTCTTAATTCTGATATTATTTTCTAAAAAATTTTTAGCACTCTAAACGAAAAAAACAACTTTTGGTAATAAAAAGTCTTTAAATGGAATTATGATTTTTTAAAAAGTCTTATAAACAAGTCTCTTCGAATCTAAAATAGATATTCTATAGAGTTTTTCAAAATTATTCTTTTCGAAAAATCCTTTAAGATGAAAATATGTTTAAAACAAAATTGGCAGAAAAAATTATTGTAAAATACCCACATGGGATATAACATTATTACATTAAATAAAAATTTACGAAAAAATATTTTTATTCCTTTTAGAATAAAAAAAATGGGATATAGGCAATGGAATTAAATTGCATGAACTTAGAGAAATCCAGTTTTTCTAAAAGTTATTCAGAACAAAATGCATGATATTTTTAAAGCAAAATTACAGTAAAATTATAAAGATATTAAAATATTGGCATTACACAACATATTAGAGTTTATTAACAAACATTTGAAATTATTAATTGTAGTTTTTAAAAAAAATAAAGATGAATTAGACTCAAATTAGTACTTGTTTAGGTATGAGTTTTATTAATTTTAATAAAATCATTAGAGGCAAAGTTTATTTATCAATAATAGTTATTGTTTTTAGTACTATAAACTTCTAAGTCAAAATGTTTAAGATACGAACAAGAACAATAGATAGAAACAGCACAATAGATGCCAAGGAAAGAATTAAACAAAAGAACTGTTCAATCAAAGATTAACCACTCAATTACGAATTTATAACACGAAATGTCATTTTGACCACTATATTTATTAGAATTTAAGAAATTTCGGGCGTAAGTTCGTCATACTGAGTATAAAACTTCAAGCGCATAATAATTGTTGTGAAAAATGAAAATGTCTTCCAACATTTATCCGGATTTATAAGAACAGAAAGCTCTTTAGCAAACACTGGTCAAAAAATTTTATTCTTTAATGTTCAATTTGCTGTTAGTAATGATTACTAAAAATTCAACATGCATTATTAATGAGGAATGTCACCTCAAATTTTGGATTATTTTACTGCTCGAAAAACAATTTGACTTCTTCATTTACGATTAGTACTCGATTTTTGATTTGTCATTAAACATGTATGCATACTGAGTATACTGAGCAAATGTATGAGTGTATGTGCTAGAAACATATGCCGGAAATATTATTTTACAAGATGGGCACCCATTCCAATTGTTATGTACACAGCACAAAAGATTATACTGTAAGTATTTAACACTCGACAACACAACAGCAATGCTGTTTATCCCAAGCAAAAATTCTCAGAATACATGTAAGAGTTGTTTAATGCATGACTTAGGAAAAATTTAAGATAAGAAATTAATCTTATTTATTTATTAATTCGCTTAGTATTTAAAGTTGCACATTATTATAAGAAATGTATGCACAATGAAAATATTGTGAATAAATATTTAAATGGATTTTACTAGTATTTAATGTATGAATATGAGTGTACAGACTTAGTATAATGTGTAAATATAAGAAGTAACCCAAAATGTCTTTTAAAAATTTAGGATTCTTTAAAAGAAATTTAAAACCGTTTCACAGATATAAGTTGTCATATGCAGATAGTTATATTTTTTCTTGTTCTTATTAATATTTCTAAATCAGTAGTTTATAAATTGCACGATTTTTTCCCCCTCTGTAGTAAAAAAAATCTAATGTAAAAAAAATCTAATGTAAAAAAAATCTAAATGAATGTAATTAGAATTATTTTACATTTTAAAATGTTTAGTTTTAATCAGCTTTTTCTGAATATTGTATTTTAATCAAGGGAATTATAATTAAAGTGGAAATATCAAATATCAATTAAAGTGAAAATGTTTTTGACCTAAAAATACATTAAATATGCTTACAAAAACGACTCATTTCTCTTGTTCGCTTACAAATTGTTTTCGAAGCCATAATAGAAGAAACTATATGCAATGAAGTATTCCACATAACGTACTTCACTAATCCTGGATTAAAGTCTGTCATAAATTACGATTTTAAAGTAAAATTAAGATCAAAAGTGTCATGCATGAAATACTATTTATTTATAAAACATTTTAGGAAAATCCGAATGGTAACCAAGTTCTATGGAGTATCAATATTTTTTGAGTATTATTGATTTTGTGACTGCTAAATACTCCTTGCTGGTGCAAGGAGAATAAAGTATATGTGTGTATTCTTATTATTTTTTATGTTTGAAAAAAAACCACAATAAAAGTTTTTTTTCCCAACAGCTCTTAGATGATAAACCCTATGCCACAACAAGGCCAAAAATTGCTACTCATTTGTCGTTACCTAGCGGGAACCAAGTTACGGTTGCGAGTAGCATTGCCCTCGCCATACCACCACAAACCAGTTTATAGGGTGGGCCACATTCATGCATCATCACAGAAGAAAAGACAGAAAAACACAGAGAATAGAGAAAGAAAGTAACATCCATGTCCGAACTGGGATTCGAAACCGGGATCACAGCTCAGAAGTGAGGAAAAATATAAGACGATAGAAATTATATTATTATTGAATATCGATATTTTTATTATTTAGATAATTCATATTTAAAAAGATTTAGAAACATGTATATTTTGATTTATAAAATCTGATTACTATTTCTTTGTTTATAAGCAGAAATTCGCTTCAAGTAAGTTAATGCTCTCTATCAAACCTAAAAAAATTTAACTTTTTTTAAATCATTTTATGTAAATTTAAGAATATTTCAAATATATTTCCTCAGAATTCAAGAAAAAAAATTTAACAGTTATAAAACTTGATATAAATATCTTTTTAATGAAAGAATTCCTTATAGTATATAATACTTACTAGTATGAGAGTCGGAATCCATATAGATCAATAATTATACAAAAACATATTCAATATTCACAATCATGTGTTACACAATATGAAGAAATGTTACTGTTAGCTGAATGGCCAACTCTCTCTCTGATCTTCAGTTTAACGTTCCTTCAAGAGTCAGGAATAAAAAATGTTCGACTTATAATCCTCCTTAAAGCATACATTTTGCATGAAATTGTCTTTATGAGCAAAATAGCAGTAGTGTCTCAAACCCAAATAAAAGCAATGGGTAGCTATAAGATTTTTCATCATTTTGATTTCGAAATTGGAAGAAGATAAAAAATGGAAGCTATATCAAAGGAAATGCATTTATTCTGAAAGATCCTCCATTTTTCCAGTTTCTGGTTCGAGTGGACGATAATTGTCTCTTCTTGATAGTAATCGCATCTTTTTTTTTCCATGGATCGGAAGATCTGTCGAGGTGAGATGTCGGAGTCCTTCTTCTCCTTTGAGACAAGAGATGAACGGATTCGCTATCAAGATGAATGGTGGGATTTCGCCTGGGGAATTCGGGAGAAAAGAGGAATGTTTCTTGGAGCAAGAAGAAAGACTTTTAACACGAAAGAGGAACGTCATCTTGTACCGCCCAATGTCTGGTACAAGGAAGGGTGGGAAGGGATCTCCAGAGCAAGAGATAAGTTGTTCCTCCAATATCAGTGATTTTTCGTTCTGGGTCCTTCGAGATCATCTGAAGTATTATTTGCGAATAACGAATTTCGTTGCAAATATAAGTTTGGTTAACACTGATCGAATTTCTATCGTTTATATCATTCACTGTGTTTGCTCTATTGATATATTAAATATCACTTCGATGAATGCTCTGATATTTTTATCCAATAGAAACACATGCTTCATCTCTTAGAAGAAATTATTCGTTTTATGTTAAAATTCTTCTCGGTAAACAGGAACTCCAGAAGCAGGATAGGAAAAGCATTACTTAGTTGTCCGATAGAAAGCAAATAGGACACCTGTTTGCTTACAAAACCATCATGCTGGATACATATTGTCTTATAAGTTAAAGGCTGCCTTCGCTTGTTAATAATTTCATAAGGCACAATGTTCTTTTCTTTAATGTTACAAAGTATGAAGATGAGAAAGTTATTTCAAGTACTGATCTCGTTAAAAGTGATTCATATTTACGAAACGCATAGCTGTGTTCAAAGGGTTGATCAGTAGGAGCAGGTAGCCAGAAATAAGCCGGGAATAGCTTACCTACCAACCTAAATGTCTTTGGCAACAAGTGTCATCATGTTGTTTGGAATATAGTGTGTCTTGATGAAGTAGAAGATTATTTTCCAGAATGATCCAATGCAAGCTTAGTATTTGTAGAATATATTAATTTTGCAGAAGATATACTAATGTGGTGTGGAAGTATAGATAGAAGAATACACATATAAATGTCAATCAAATCATCTACAAAAGTTTCAAAATTATGATGTAGGATTGATTGTATTTAATATCTTTGACTAGCAGATATAGGCCGGTGGGGAATTAAGGCACTAATATTGTTTTATACCTGTTTTGACAAGCAATAGCCTACAAGTAACATAAGAAGAAATTTATTGCAATTGTCAGCTTAAATTATCGATTTTTTAATTGAAAGAAATTATCGAGAGATTATAAATTAAGATTTTAAAGTTTATTGTTAATTATTCCTATTGTATAAATAATTTTCTTAAGTTTGTTTCCCAGTTTTAATAATTAATTCAATTTTAACTGTTAAAATAGACATGTTATGATACTAACATCAGAATCTCAACTGCTTTTCTAAAGTATGAAACTGAAAGTTCTCGTTGAAATTCTCATTAGCAACTTATACTTCTCCCACTAATTTAATCACTAAGAGAATTTCTATAAAAATATCGATGTTTCTTATAGCTAAGCGGAATTAATGTATCTTTTGTGCCTCACAGGTGAATTGAAAAATTTTAAAAAATCAAATGAAGATAGTTTCTTAATAGAGTTAAAATTCCTCCTAAAATTAAAAATACTTAAGTAATATAGAAGCAAAATAGAATTTGAATATTTATTTTTCGAAAGCTTGAAGATTGTACCATAAACATACTAAAGCATTTTCTGTAACATAATGAAATGCTCCAATGGCATAAGGGAATTAATTATATATTTTGCTACGTCCAAGCTTTACAGAAACTTAAGTTTGTTTCTCGTGTTGATTAATTCAACATAGTTCATTTAAATATATCGGGAAATATACATGCATAGTGGTGCAGGTGAACCCTGGAATGTACCTTTAGATTAATGGGTTTGGAATATTTGCCTATCATCAAGTGCCTTGTAATTTTGAAACACGGTCAGAAGACGAGATCATAATTTAGCTGGCATCCTCCTCTCCCCATCCACAATACATCAGTGAAAATCACAGATCAACGTAAGCACGTCCCTAACCCACGTAGCTCCAGCAGCTTCATGAGGGAGTGTATGTGGTCACCCTCCCAATCAGTGCCCGCGGCAACTGAGCCACTGGAGCTTTAGCGGGAAATAATGGGAAACCAGTCAACTCTAGAAAGGAGCACAAAATACTTTAAACTCTCAGCAATTTGAATGTAGTTCATCTGCTTTTATGGATTATCCATGATGTCTAAACTCAAAAAACATTTTAATTCTTAATAAAGAAATACTTCAATGCAAAGAAATTTTTTGATGGTTTCTAAAAGAAAGAAAGAGAGAGAGAGAGTAAATCTGTAAATTTGTAAGAAGCCAATATTTTAACTATTCCTCATGTAATAAGTATTTTTACAATGACAGTTTGATAAGTTTTTAACTTAAGAAAAAGTGGCGCTGTAATCACACATTAATATTATTTATTATGTATTCAATCTGTTATTATTTGTTGCAACATTCATGAGATTTGCAGACGACATTTTAAATAATTTGCGATCTATTAGATTCGAAAACAAATGACTAGCGAGTTTGTTTTGATTAAGGGGAAAAAAGAATATGATGTGTTGATAAAAGATTATTTTTGCGTGGAAAAACAATGACCGGAACTAAAGAAAAATTATATTTTTACTCCGTTCCATCCCATTATATGGTTCACAAGTGGCTTACAAAATTTCTCTGTCGCCACACAAGCGCCAAAGATGCAAGATCGTTCTAGACATCCAGGTGAACAGTTTGAAATCACAAGCTGAAGAAATGGTCAATCGAATTTATGACATCATGTTTGAAAACGACAATATAAAAGCTAATAAAAAAGTAAACGTATCAAATGAAACGTATTCAATATTTTCAACTGACTTTTGGGTATGAAAATATTTTTCAGCAAGATGGGTGCCGTTTGCTGACAGAGGATTGAAAGTAGACTTGCGAACACATTTTAAAGCAGTTTAAAAACACGTTTGAATATAAAACTAAGTGAATTTTTGAGAACTTCATATTAGAATTAGTAAAATTTGAAAACGTTACTACAAACGAGAAGGAAGAGTAGAGTTTAAATTAAAAAAATTCTTCTTAAGAAACTGTTCCAAAAAGGTTAAAAACAATTCCATCGATCTGAAAGATTATGAGTATGTTTTCGGGACTCAAATTTCATACTCCTTATTAACTACCTGAAAATGGATAAATGATCACCGGACAGTATTGTGCTGTTTTATATTAAACCATTTTAATGAAAATGAAGTTACTCTTCTACAATCGCAATCACAAAACTGGTTGCATTTTTTTATGATTTGCTCCCTCACTCAACTTATTCTTTCTTGGCCCTCAGAGATTTTTTTCATTTTCCAAAATTGAAAATAATACTTGGTAGAAAAGATTTTTTTTCAAATTCTGAGATCATTAATGCCACTAATGATTATTTGGATAAGTTTCTAAAATTTTATTTTTTGGAAAAATTAAAAAAAAAAGATTAAATTATTCTTGCCAATTTAAATAAACCATAAAGTAGATGTTTTGTCTTGTCTTTTTCATTTTACTTTTTCTTATGTTCAACGTGTTGAATATTGGAAACAAAATCACTAATATTTGAAAACTAATTAATTTGAACAAGTAATTTTCATGATTTCGAAAGTTTTTACAAATGGAAAGAACTATAATAAAAAAATACTTTTTTATTACTGGTCAAAATCACAAATTTATTTTTTCTCATAGTCAACGTTACTCAGACAATCGATGGTGATTTTTGCCTGGTTTACTGTCTTTCGAAGAATGTGATTTGAAGGCAGGTAGCAAATTCACTGACAAGTCGGATTAACATCGCCTCCTCAATACGATGTGAACTAGCTGAGACATTATTTGATGTTATGGATATTTTAAATCAATTAGAAATGTAAGAAAGTGGTGAAATCATGATTTCAACTGGAATGAAGGAAATAACTACTTTATGGTTAATAATGATTATATGTTTTTATACACAATATTTAAAGCATAGAATAATGTAAAATATTCAAATGTGTGTGATAATGTGAAGTAAAAAATACTATTTCCTTTCTTTAATGATCCATCATTTGCAACACTGAAGGTCTAATATATGGAACAAATGAAGTGAAAAAAGTTTCATTTAAATCTGTTGTTGTCAAATTTGAGAAGTTTCTAAACTACAATATCGTTTTAATTTTTTTTTTTTTTTTTTTTTTTTTTTTTTTTTTTGTAAGTTAGCAAATAAAAGAATTATTAAGTTTTAAGGAATCTTACATTTGCTTATTGCGCATATAAACTCCTATTTCTAGTAATTAGTAAATGTTTATTAAACTGTAAATAACAAAACGAAACAAATTTGTACGCAAAAAGGGGGAACTGAAAAGTAATTAGTAATAAATAACAAGTATAATATAAAATATTTATTATCAGACTCATCAACTTTAAATGGGAAGGATGGAACATCCTTTATTATCAATAAGTCTTTTAATATTGGGAAAGTAAACAACAAACACAGCTATAAAAATGCACTTATCCTGGTTCTTATCAGTGAGCCTATCACTATACTAATTTTTGATACGGTTCATTCAGGTAAAAAGAAATCTCAAATAGATATACATGTCAAAACATTATTTTCATTTTGTGACAAACCTGGACAACAATAGGGAATTTTTTTTTTCTAAGAACCAAAAACTAAAACATTTTTAGAGCACAAAGAAAAGAATTTCACAGGTTAATTATTTTGAAAATCAATTATTTTTAACTCCATTGCAACATTATCATCTTGAAATTTAAAATTCATCAAGATGTCCAAAGCAACTGGAATCTACCATGGGAAAATAAAAGAGATAAAATAAATTTCTGTTTTAAAACTATTTGCAAAAATTTACTAAATTTTAGAAATTATTTTGTAAATATTAACTGATTTAAAATTAATTTAAAATATGACGCAATATAACATTCATATTCTAAAAGTTTATTAATGTCGAATATAAAATGGTGTACTAATTGCTCAAATATTACAGAAGAAAGCAACAACTTTATGTTTACAAATCCTTGGAAGTTCATATGGTAAAACATAACTGTGTTAATATAAACTGTATAATTATAGAGACAGTAAATCAAATAAATATTTTAACTGGTATTTAATAATATCGTGTTTTTGTCTAGTTTGTAGTATTCACCTTGGAGTTAAGTTTGTTACACTTTTATTATTTTCTAATATATTCAGATTTGTCAAATTTGCTATTCGATCTCAAACTTCCAGAAGTTACCTTTCAAAATGACTCATTTCATCACTTTCCAATTTATTTTTATATGCTCTAGAAAGTTTACGACATCTAATCCGAGCATGATTATGCATACAAAAAAAATCTGAAAGCTGAAACGAATGCGCTAACGAATCAGAAGCTCTAACGCGTCTGAAAGTTCCCGCGTATTATTTTCCGAAAATTTACCAAATTACTTCCCGCCAATTGAAGCTTTCTGTTGAGCCGGATTGCCAGTAGCTTGTTAACATGCAACCGACTTACATCAAAGGGGTTTTCGCGGGTAATTTCCTTGGGCCTTTCTCTTTTGTCCCCGTCGTTAACCCTAATTTATAACCGAGGGTTGCCCCGACAAGCGAGCACCGGTGGCCCTGACAAAACACACCTAAATCACAAGAGTTGGGGACGGAGACAGATGTATCGATGCAATTTGCAACAGCTTCCAAGTTGAGGAACATAATTTGGGTCTTCTTGTTACAGGAGCAGGTTGTGACTGCGGTTGCCTTCGATATAGTGGAAATGATGGCTTTGAAAATTTAATTACAAAGCACAATCAGGATTTTTAGCTAGTTAACCATATTAGGAGTGCATTAAAAATACTTGAAACTGCTCAACTCTAGGTACTAGGGCCACTAATTGGCGAGTGGAATGACGGAAATATAAAAATGTAAGTCACTAACGACCATCGTTGCTAATTACGATCGCTGAACATTCACCAGGCCTCTTTTCGTAAGGCAACTAGGACACTCTCCCGATTACACAAGTTCCAAGGGTCCAAAACTAAAACATTTGCATTTTGTTTCAAGAATAGTGAATCTCAAAGAGGTAGAAGGATCAATTTTTGATTTTTCATTGCTCAAATCATTACCAATGCTAAACAATAAGCACTCGCCATTTTTCAATGTTTTTTTTTTTTAAACAAATGTCGAGAAAATGTTTTGTATTCAATTTTTAATTAAAAGAAAGAGTAGGAAAAATACTAATTTGAAAGGTTATTGCATTCCAGCATTCACAATGACATGAGAAATTGTTTATTTATTTCTCTTGTTTCTTGCAACTCATTTTAACTCCTATAAACTTTAAAAAGAGAAATAACCATCTCATATTTCTAAGCCCTGATAAAATGATAAAAATGACGAAATCAAATGATAAAATTGACATTTGAATTAAACATTGCTTCCCAAATTTGTGAAATTAAACCACTGGAGAATAGACTTTATAAATAATTATCGCGCACAGGTGATCTTCAGCGTTATCAGATAATGAAATCTTCTGGATTTCGAATGAAATTATGAAGGAAATAACTAGACTTTGGCTTAATAACTCCTGTGAGTTCGATTCGAAACTCCTAAGTATCTAATATTTGTAATTCGCAATACATTTTAAACTCTTTGTACTAATTAAATCAGATTTAAGAGATAAAAAGCTTCCTAGCGCATCAATGAAATCCTCTAAACATTCGAAAAATGCTTATATTTTTAAGTCACCGAGTTAATAGCATGCAATACATATAACTACGTCAACATGTTGTTATCCAAGCAACAGGTTCAAGTGGCTATAATTATTATTCGATGTTAATACGCATAATAAAGACATGCAGTTTCCCGTGAAAAAGAGTTTCCATGAGAACATGAAAAATGCATGAAATTACTATTTTACTCTGGAATTTGTATTATACAGCCTGAGTAAAAACTTTAAGGCCAGTAAAAATTTTTGAGAAAATGTAAAATGAAATAAAAGGGATTAAAATAATATTAACTATTAAATTTCATTGATAAAAAAAATAAATGCTCTAAATATAATTTGTAAATACACAATAATGAAAAACGTGGTTTTTTACAAAGTTAGTATTTCTGCCTGAGTAAAGTATACTTTAAGGCCATCAGTCATTTTTTAAAAACAAATTTAATATAATCGTGTAATTACCATTGCAACTACTAGCTTGTGACAACGCTGCAATTTTCATTATTTGTCATAGGTTTCTTCGAAGTGTTGGTGATCTTTGTGAAGATGACGAAGGGTAAGAAGTTAACTTATCGTGAAAGAGGACAGATAGAAGCTTTGTCTTCAACAGGAATGAATAGTCGTGTTATTGCGATAAAGATAGGCAAATCAAAGACTATAGTCAACAATTTTTGAAAACTGAAAGATAATTAGGGTAAAAAGAATACTGGGGAAAGACCTAAAGTCTTGTCCTCGCGTAATGAAAGAAGAGTTTACAAACTTGCATCTACTAGAAAGTACTCAACCAGGAAGATGATTCCGAAGACAGGATTAAAAGTTTGTCGAAAACGATTTATAACACAATTAGAAGGTCTGGAAGGTACACTTATACGAAAAAATTGACTAAGCCTCAGTTACTGCAGAAACACAATATAGAGCATTTGAACTTTGGCCAGAAAGTCATGACCTGGGACAACCAATGGATAGAAATTATTTTTTCTAACGAAAAAAATGGAATATGAATGGACCAGATGGCTGGAATTTCTATTGGTATGATATAAGAAATGAAAAAGAAATATTCTCAAGTGCCAATTACAATGAGGGTCTGTCATGGCTTGGGGTTGTTTTGCATAGAATGGTGTGGGCTCAATTGCATTCGTTTCTGGCAGAATGAATTCACAAGGATATTAAAATATCCAACAAATCATCTTTTGACAAATGCTGAATGTCTTGCTGGAAAAAATTGGAAACATCAGCAAGACAATACATCGATCCATTCGTGTAACAGCACAAAAAATTGGTTCCAAGTCAACATAGAAGAAACACATCAACATTTTAAAGAATAAAACGCTCAGAAATTACTACAGCACTCTAAAACTTCAACAGCACAATCACATTTATTGGTATTTATGTCCCCATTTTAGAAGAAAATATGAAAAAAAAATAGTGCAACTTATAACTAATGACTGATTTGGCTGTAACACTTTAGCAATTTTATTCAATGTTTCGTCTGATTTTTTAACTCAATAGTCATATTTTTGCTCGCGATGGACTAATTCGGTTCAGACAAAGAGCTTAAAGTGCAAAATTATCACTCTGGCTAGGATTTAAATTCAGGAACTGTCGAACTGATTATCATAAAGCTAGGTGCTGAGCTATAACCTCAGCCATTTATTCCCAAATAAACTTGCCTAAAATCACGTGCGATTAATTGGTTGTCGTGCTAGGATTCTTTTGCAAAGAAGAACAAATTCTTTTGCAAAGAATTTAACTCAGGCTTACAACCTGAGGTGAATTCCAAACCACTGTAATATTCCTGACCGATATGGAAAATGAACGTACAAACTTTTGAACTATAACCCAGAAAGCTAACTATTCAATTCCCTAATTAAGAAATTCCCAGATGGAGTCATATGTTCTGATCTTTTGTAGCTGTTAATTTGGAATATTCCAACTCTTATTGGAATCACTAAATACAGCCAATCTCTTTCGTATTTACAATCATCGGTGTTAAATATGAAATTGATTCTGAGTTAGGAACGTTACTTCAACGCTTTCATATGCCACACTAAAGAAAATATATTAGAAATTAAGGAATTTTAACGTATATAGAATATTTTTCTGCAAGATGCTTTCTTTCACTTATTTTATTTATCCTACGAATTTCTGGTTAAAATCTCTCGACCAAGACAAAATTAATGTCCAAATAAACTATCATGGAATCTCCAATTTTCTTTATCAAACCTTACTAAGAATTTATATAAGAAATTGTATCAGTCCACAAATGATTATAATAACACATTTTTATATTCAAAGTCAAATGTTTCCACTTAATAAAGTATTCCATATATCATTAACATAAAATTGCTATTAAAAGATATAATGTGATGATTTTAAGATACATATACCTATACATACTCTTTGAAAATTTTAAATTTCTAAGGAGATGAAAGGAATAATAGTTTATTGAATAGTATACCGAAGAACAATTGAATTAGAAATTGCTTGCATATGAAAAGTTTAATTTGGACGCCAGCCTGTGGAAGTGGCTTGCACGAGGCATAATCAACAGTTGCATCGATAAGTAATGCTATTCACTGTTTCAATTATAGTCAAACGTAAATTAACTAAGAATACGGATAAGCTTATTTCATCATGGTACCTGAAATAAACGTCCAGCAATTTCGTAATTAACGCAGACACTTTGATTTTCAGGCATAATTGTACCATATATGAACCATTTTAGTTCATCAATTCCATTAAAACCATCCCTTCCTAAGTCAACTGATAAAAACAACAGTGATAAAAACCGAGATGGATGGTAGCTAGACTGCATTGGAACAACGGATATACGAGCGTCAATGGAAATTATTATCTGTGTATTTAACTCTAATGCAATGCAACATGTTACAATCATACTTTACAAAATTATCTCCTCTCAGGGACATGCAGGAGATACCTTAAAAAAGTACCTCCGCTGATTGTACAAAAACAGATTGAACGATTAATATGGCTTCAGGAAGTTCGCCAATAAATGATCAGATAAGATAAATTGTTGTCTGGGGTAATGAGTTGAGATTCAATATAGTAAATGTGATAACGGTAAAGTACTATATGCTATAAGCCACATAAGGTGATGAATTATTCCTATCTCCAAGAAAATTTTCAAATTAGATAACTTTTCGTTGGAGTTTTCACATGAAATGAAATGAGACTTTTTGTTTGTAAAACATCGCCCCTCTAGGTGAATTTTACCAGAGTATTTTTGATGATAATTCGGTTTTATATGCTATTTTTTGGCAGTCTACTGTAGATATTGCCTTTCAACAGTACAAACTACTAAGCTATATTACTTTTGAATTATATCGAAAAAGTGGAGGAATATTCAACATAAAGCACGGACATCGTTTAATCAGATCATATGATCTTAATCCACTGAACAGGTCTGTTTATGACAGAAAGGGATTCGAGGCCCCTACTTATTTCCATCCATTCTTCGTGAATTGTGGAAAGTTCTTCAGCAGTCCTGGGTAGGTATGGCTTCCCATCCCTAACAGCATCTTCTCAAGTTTAAGCCAAAGTGAATTGCAATCGTCTTCAATGCAAAAGTTAATTCTACACGGTATTAGCCAATTATTCATTCACTTCCTCTTCGGTATACATTGGCATCTTTAATGGGTGTACTCAAAACTGAAGGCATTTGCAAGACTTTTAAACATTCGCCATGAATTGCCTTTCAGGCGAATGTTTCATAAATTGGGGGTCGTTTTTACAAATAATCAGCTGTTTCATAAATAACATCATAGAGAAAACAATTTCATAAATAGCATCACAAGCACCCACCACACTATATATGTAAAAGAAGAAGTCCAATATTTACACATCTTATTTCTACATATCAAACCTGCATCGTTCTTCCCAAAATGTCTAAATGCTCGGCTCGAGGTTCTTTTGCAACAGTATGAGATACTAGCATGAAAAAGGACTAAACATTTTTAACAAGCAAGCTGAAGAGGATTTCAAATTCATCTTCAAAGTGTCTCATCACTTTTTGGAAGCATGCTCTCATAAAATTCTTAATGAAGACATATTAACTTAGTGTTACTCAATGATTGTAAGGGATGGAAAAATTGAAGAGATTGCTGGTGATTCATATCATTCCAGATAATTAATTGAAAGAAAGTTGAAGAGTTCCTTTTTACAGTGTTCAGAAGAAGCAACCTTGGAGGGATGGGAGGGCAAGTATCGATTAATCGATTAACAATATCGCATAGGTATCCGCCAAGAGGGACTTCTCATTGCGACATGGAAAAGCCGAAGTCTTGGTCCCACCTGCTTCCTTTCCCTCTCCAGCACCTCAGGGCAGGGGCGCAATTTCTCTCCTGCCCAACTTTTACTTCGCCCCAATTGATTTCTTCAACTTTCTATCTTCGTCGGTGACTTTACGGTTCTCGATCAGCTCGTCGCTTAACTGTTTCACCCACAAGATAACAATGGTGAGATGATTTAAATTAAGTTTCTTCATTGTTTCCAGATTATAAAATGTAATTCTTAAATAAATAGAAGGAAGAAAAACCTTTATATTTGGAAAACCACTGAGCTAATCAAATTCCAGTCACAGAAATAATCCGTATGGAAATGATATAGGGTAATTATAAGATATATAAATAAAGGGAAGAGGATTTCGGATAAATCTCTTTCAGAAAACATCATGTAACAAATTGTAAATGATAATTGTATGAAAATGCATATTTTTTTTCACAATTTTCTTACAGACCATTATAAATGTTCAATATGCTCACCCCGAGTTATACGATAAAAATATATGCTGTAGTTATGTTCGACTAGTGTATGAGAATGTATTCAGCAATTTGTAAATATTTTCTTTAGATATATTTCAATTTAAAAAGAAATCTTAAAGCGTGAGGTTAAGGGATCTAAGAAACCACCTGAAGAGAAATTGTAAGATACATGCTTTCTGTTGATTAGATATCATTTTGTAAATTGTTATATTAATTTGACACTTTATAAATCACAGTATAACGCCGATGACATAAATTAAACTTTAATACACACTTTTTTTCATTAATTGTTAATATTAATGTTTAGACATTATATATATAATATATAGAGTTAAGAGACATCAAATGCTTAGTAACTATTTTCAATCACTTTGCATATTCCTATAATTCATTTTGTAAATGTAAACAGAAGTTCTATAAAAATTATTACATATTTACAATTATTGTAGAAAATTCTTAATGATTTATATTATTTGTAAAGAACAAAATTATTATGCAAACTTTCAAAAAAAATTTAAAAAATCACGAATATATGTCCAATTTTTTCAAAAGTAAATATCTGCAAAAAATTTCAATTTGCTGTTTAGCTGAAAATGCCAAAGATTGAAATATGTAAATTAATTGCATTACATCGAGATTTCATCATCTGCAAAGAAAATAAAATTGATATCCAGAATTGTTTAATCCTGAAAATTAGCTGAGATCATTATTTGTTCAAATAACTTGGCTTAAATTGCACAAACTAGATGAAGATCAATTTAAAACGAAAACACACAAACAAATGTCTGAATGTTAGACTTTCAGTGATTCATATATTTTGACCATATTTTGGAATTACTTATTCGAAACTTAGAAGTTTTAGCCAAGTATTGGTAACGGATAGAAAATGAGCACCAATGTTGTATATTTGCATATTTAAAAAAAAATTCAACTCTAACACCAATGAGATTATCTCTTATCACAGTTAACAAAAGTTACAGCATGATAGTTTACCGATTATAGAAGACTCTACAATAGAAATCCATCATGCCACTTTCATAACATGTTTGAGGGGGCGCCTTAGTATGTGCAATGGAATTAATCTGTAGCAGCGTGCCATTCAGCAAATATAGTGGCCCATACGATTTTTGAATCTCTATGATACCAATAAAATTATATAACTGGCTTTTTTTCCCACTTAAACAACGATTATGAATATTTACAATTTATTCCCTTGAAATTACTATTTAGATAGCACAATAAGATTATTAGCAAATTGGGATTATAGCATCAATTTAAGCATTTTATGTCCTGTGATTAATTTAAAATTATTAGAAGCATGTCATTTATTCATTAGTATATTGATACAAATTTTGTTGCTTCCTATTTTTCCTAATCAAAGCTACAAAATAGAGTAAATAGCTTATAACATTGAACATTGGTCACAATTGACGAGGTTCCCACTTTAACAGGCACCCTCATCTTTATGTCTTGTTATGCTCATAGAATGAGCATGCACAAGTGTTTCAGTATATTTTTTTTCTGCAAAATCAAATATCGAACATACTAAATCTGGACATGAGAGTGACCCCATACTGTACCAAGAAACTACGACCTCATGTACATTGCATTGCAATTGATTACAATTACGCGATTACGATTATTTGATATATGATGCAGCTGAATTTTAATTTAAAATCAATCATGAAGTACTCCACAACAATTATTAGATTTTTTATGAATCTGTTTTAAATGAAATAAGACTACATTTTATGGAAGTTTATATTCTCTTTTGAACACACACAATTCGCTAAATTGGTCAATCAATTTTTTAGATGTTTTAGCGTCTTGTTTAATTGTTTGTTTTTTTCACAAATGTTAACTTCTTTTCCCAAACACATCTATAAATAAAATAGAAACGGACCTTATTGTACAGAATGTAACAGTGCGATTGCATTCTACACAAGTAGGACTTGTGCATTCTACATACACTCTCTTCAAAATAGGAAGCTTAAGATTCAGTTCCAGTTATTGTGAATACAATGATAATGCTAAACTCCGATTTTCCCCATATATGTTTGTTGGGTGAATGTTTGGGATTATTTAAAGTTTGATAGTATGTGAATTTAGATCACTATCTATGAAAAGTTCTCAAAAAAGTTAATATGGGGCTGTAAATCTAAATGTCAAAAATCTTTACCCACAATGTCAAATTTCAATCCATTATTTAATTTAAATAATGATTGAATCGATACTTCATCAGATAGGAAAAGAATGGTTGCAATTTTCTCAAGTAATTATTATGGAAGATCTGATGGCATAAAATTTAGGGTTCTAGCGCCAAAGATTTTTACCACAAATGAGGAATAATTCTGATTTTAATTCCAAATCACAACAAATGGCGTTGAGCAAATTATAATGCTGCTATACTTTGACTTTCTCCATAAAATGTGTTTCCTAATAATGAATAAATTTGTTACACTAATCCTTACCTCTACTTTCCTTAAATGGAGAACTAGATGATTTATACAGCCTAATATATCATTTGGTAATAAATAAAATGTTGAGATTATTTAACAAATTTCTAAACATTTATACTGGTAGATTGCTTGATGAAAAGCTAAAATCTAGAGATAGAAACAAGATCTTTGAAATAGAATGTCCTATATTCAATCCATTCCCAAATTGTTCTTAATGACAAGCATTTAACAAGTTTTTCACAACATTCGTATGTGCATTTGGCCACCTTGATGTGAAGAAATTTTCATTGATCAAAATATATATGTTCTAAAAATATAAATAATAAAGAATTCATAAATAACACAAATTTTTAAACCTAGTATGAAGTTCATTTTGTGATTACTGATACACGATGAAGGATAAACCGTTAAAATTCCTACCACGAAGCCAAGTGAAGATCGAATACTGTAATGATAATGAAATTAGGGCGAGACCATCCCACTGACTCCTCATCAGTTATGCCACGTTTCCCACTTTCATTTCGGGGCAATTCCATGAGTTGGGGGGATGAAGAATCTTCGCTTCGCGTATGAGTATGAGTTGTGGTCCTCTAGTGAATGGCCATTAAAAAGCTCATTCAGAACATCCCTGTAATGAGAGCGAACTTAATCCGATTATTCTTGTTCCCCCTCACCCACTCATCCAAGCAGAGTCACCCACACAAAGACATGATATGTGTCAAACAGAGAACTCGGCTGTCCACTCTCATTTTTATAGGGTCCCATCGCAACTATTTGATGGGATTCAGTCAGCAAGTTCAGTGGTCAATTCTGCGAATTAGATATGCCCACTAGCTGCTTTAAAATATTGGAAAAATCTGTATTAATAAAACTACTCAATATATAAGCATAAAAAAATCGTCTCAAAATCCTAATAATAAAATCATTGGATGAATTAGTAAGAGTTTGTCTTAAAATATATTTTCAAATGGCTTATACCTCTCCCTTAGAGGCCATCCAATAAATATATTATGTACATTTGACTGATTACATAATATTCCATTCTTTACCTAGTTTTGAATGAAAATTTTAAAAGATTACAAAAAAGCTTAATTGACATTTTAAGAAATAATTTACAATTGTAATTTATAATTAAATTTGATTGTAATTCTATAAATGACTCAGTTTATTTATTGTCAATATTTTTGTGTATTTTAATCTAGCATTCTCTCTCATATCAAAGCAACATTGTTAAGTAAATTTGGGAGAAAAGCAAAACCCTTTAAGGGTGCTGAAAAAAACATTAAATTTTTAACATTTACAATCCACCTATCAATAATCCAAGAACTTTTGGATTTATATTTTAGTATTTGTAATTCTGATGAGTTCCGATAAAAATTACGCATAATTAAAATTTCGCAAACATTTTTCAGAATTAAATCTTGGAAAATAAGGCAAAATATTTAAGAAATGGCATGCAATCGAAGTTATAAAATATATAAATAGAATACTAATATCTGTGGAATTCTAGAACTGGAAGATGTCATTTTTATTTTCGGAAAATATCGATGCAGGGTTAAAACAAATTTTAGACACCTTTTGAGAGAAATGATAAACATTCAAATTTTTTATGATATTGAATCCTCGTACTAATATACTATGGAGTTTTGGAGAAGAAAATTCATGTTCTGGCAACGAAGTTATGCTTTAATGGTTTAAAATCACAATGTGGTTTGACTGAGATTGGCAGTTTCTATTGCAAATTATAGGCATCAAGAAAGAAACTATTAAAGAAAACTCTGGTAGCTTTAACGGAAAAATTTATTATTTTCGATTCCGAGATGCAGTAGGTTTGATTTCTGAAAAAGTCAAAAACTGTCTTGACCAAAGAGGACATGCATGTTAATGTTATTTAGTTAAAGTGTTAGACAGAATAGAGTAACCGTTCAGGAGTCAAGTGCAACATTCTACTGTTGTTCAGTTTGCTGTATTTTGTGGTTTCAAATAACCAAAGAAAGCCAACGAAAAATTATAATTATATTGTAAAATTTTAATTTGAAACAAACAAAATATATTTCGTTATTCTCTGTAACGAAGTGTATGTTTCATAGATTTGCTTCTTTCTGATAAGTGAATATGGACTTTTATTCATGAAAATCTGTCTTTAAGAACAAATATGTTGTAGATGTTCAAAAATGCCACCAATTTAGCTTTCACTAATTGAGTTCTGAATGGTTAGCGTTTGATCTTCGGTTCACAGTTTATGAACTTGATTTCCACCACAATCGTAAATGATTTCAGGGTTCAGAATTCTATTTAAGCTCTATATTTCTGTATAATTATTCCTCGAGAACATGAAAATGACATAAGGCAACAAACAAATCAAAATTAAACCATGGCATAGAATTAAATAATGTAATAGTAACATTGTATTTTTACTAGCTATTAAAATCCGATATCCATTGCGTTTGAAGCCCCCACTACCGTCTGGGATTAGTCTTTTCTAATTTGACTTTTGTAAAGAACCCCAACCGATGACGCCGGAATGGAGGGGTGGCGTCCACAAAAGGTTCTCGCCAGTTTGGCTTCGAGGATAAGCCACTAAAAAGGGATTAGGGAACATTTTTCTTGCCCTGCAAGTTTCGGATTATGCGAATGGCCCGTTACGATAAGCTCATTCATATTTGCGTGCGCCTTATACATGTTCAGGTCGGATGCCGTCGTCGCTTCAGTGAGCGAATTCTGTTTTGATGGCCTCCATTGTCATGAAGAAGTCTATTTCTGTGCTTCGCACCTCCATTATTGGAAACTGAATTGAGTTTTGAAACCAAATGTAAACAGTAACCGAGTGCGCATTGAAAGGCAAAAGGAAATAGATGAGGCTAATTTCTGATGATATTTTTTTATATCTGTGCAACTCTGGCTTATATCATTTTATAAGCTACGGTGAAAAATAAAGCTATAATTGAATAATAATAGTACATTTAAAAATATTAATTAATTTTGGATAACTTCGACACTCATTTGAATTAACCAATGCATTTCATGGTTAATTCAACACTTTGTAGAATGGCTAATTAAATGTTTTGTTGTAACATGCACATATCTTTCAGGAAAAAAAATTATTTTTCTTCAGCATAAAAATGCATAACTATTCATTTTACTTTCCTTATACTAAAAAATTTACCATGTTATGATGGTTTTACGATCTCATGATAACTTATTTACAAACTCAACAATGTTTATTAGGAAATATAACTTAAGCCATTATAAATATTTATTATTCAATTACTCCCTTATGATTTTGCATTTCCTGGGTGTTTATGGACTTGTGGAGTAGTTATGGTCCAGGAGTTGGATCATCTGGGATTAACAACAACAATACAATTACTTTAGCTCATCAAATTGCCACAGCCAACTTAGTTTAGGTTAGAACAATTAAATCTCGCAGCCTAGAGTAATTATGGATTATATTATATTTATATTTTTTTCTTTCTGTCTGCGGTACTATACGTTTTCCAAATCTATACTTGACCGACTGAAACTGTTAAACACAGCCAATTGTGTCATAATTTTAAACCGCTGTCAAGTTACAAGGTCTACACATGTGGTGCCATCTTTCTTTTCTCACCACATAAATTGGAAGGTATTTGGCAGAACGAAAAGTTTAATGTTCATAGACCTGCTCAGAACTTCAACTGGGTCGAATATCGAACCTAGAGTAATTGCAAAATTCTCTGCACTAGAGCAAACCCTTTTTCCATAGGCTACCAATTCCTAAACACATCACAACTTAAAAAGATCACATTATGAAAATTATGTTTGGCAAATAAGAGTATGGTATATATAAGAAATTTATATGTGTGAAACTAATCCCTCTTGATGTAAGTTCAGAGTTTGAAACATTATAGATAGATAATTATTTTGCACCAAGGAAATTTTACTGTCAAATTTTGTTTTTATTTGATGTTACAGACCTTAATCTTTCACCCAGAATTACTTACCTCTTATATGATGATTTTTGCACTCGAAATAAATTTTTCTCATATTGTTTACCCATGAAGAATTAGTAAATTGTAAAATATATGGCAGTAAGAAAAAAACGCATAAAATTACTACACAAGCAAAACACAAATTCAAAAATAAAGGTCCGTAAGAGAATGTTGTTATTTATATTCTTCTCACATGCATAATAACCCCACCTTTATAGTAAGCATTTTTTCTAGGCTCCAGATTTTGAATTGTATTAAATATACTAAAATTAAGCATGAATGACATGAACAATGATTTGATGATTTTTTAAAGACCTTTAAAACGAAATAGTACCCGTAATGTCACCTGGGAAGCATTTCTGCTATGATACCATGATAAAAACAGTTCATATAGTGTGTCAGGGAAGCAATTAACTGTCAAACAATAGCACAATACCATCCTCATAAAAACATCGGTAATTAAAGAAATTTAACATCCCTGGAAAATAATCGATGCTTGATCCAACAGAAGAGCATCCTGATGAGAGACACTAAGAATTCTAAGTTGTTCTAAAATCTAATGATATTCCAATGATTTAATGAGGCTGTTGGAAAGGAAAGTGTCAGCTCAGATATCATTTCTATTACTTGACCGTTCTTCAAAATCATGAGGTAAAAATTTGTGTTTAGCATGTTCATTCGTCTAGGTATTCCTTCATAAACATAATACAATATTACGCATTTCTTTAAATGGGCCGTGATAACTTCACATGGATATTCGTCTCTGTCTCGTGAGGGAATAATAAATTCACCCGACTTAGATAAAGATGGATTGAGAATACTAATGTACATTAAAAGTAATTTATAAATTCTTGTCATAAATATGGTATGGTGCAATTTAAAGAGGAGGGAGCCAACCCAGACAACAACCTTGATAAAATTATGAAGCCACTGGTGGTATTTAGAAGTTTTTATTAACAGGACTGAGCAACTAGAAATGTTTTCCAATAATTTTAGCAGCTTTAATTTTTCTTAATAAATTCGAAATAAACTAAATTACATTAAAAATAAATTCTTGCGTGTTTGAGTATTCTCTGAGTAATGTTACAATTTAATCCCAAGATGTGGGGATACTTATTCATAAGAATTGCTGGACGAAATATTAACAAGTGCTCATCATGCCGGAAGCCAAAGAATCAGCAGCCGATCGTCATTACGTCGCCTGTAACAAAGGGTCGCCCACTCCAGAGAGATGCCCATTAAATGTGTCAATTAACTTGGAGAGTACATGAATCACGCTCACCTAAACGAACGAGTGTAGAATTGCTTCTGCCCGATCGGCAATTACCGCATACAGACCATTTTTTTCGTCCAACTCTCTCTTCTTTCGAAGGGGGTGAATTTTCCGATTTTTAATGAGAATTCGGTGTTAGTGATCATCCTTTGATTGGCGACACGAAAGGGTAAGGGATCAGGTGACAAGACTTCAGTTTTTTTTATTCGTGTCATATCAGAAAATAAAAAAATGCAAGTTAAAAAAAATGTTTTTTTACATCTTACATTTCCGGTTTTTAATTCATATTTTTCGATTTTTTTTTTTTTTTTTTTGTAATGTTGTGTGAAAAATTAGAAGAAGAATCCTTGACGGAAAACTGAATGATGTTTTTAAATGAAACTCACTATGTTAAGATACTGCGATTTACATTTTCAGCTGTTCGAAATAGATTGAAGGAGGACGTTAAGCACAGCCAATCAGCTTATTATTTTGAGTCATGATCAAATGACATGGTATAAATAAGAACTTGCAAATTCTTCTCCTTACCATGTCAGATCAGCGAAGGGACTGAATAACCTATGAACATTTTAAGAACTTTTTAAGAGCTGAATATTTAAAGTCATTTTTTTAGATTATCTTATCAATCCTACTGTCTTCAATTGAATTAACTACCCAATCCTCTGCTCCCCGGTAATGAAAGTATAGAAATTACTCACCACACTACCAGTATAGAATGAATCTTAATACTTTGTGATGTACTCTTACGACACTTTTATCTTCTCGATTCTACTGATGGATGTCTCTAAATGCAGTCAAGTACATCAGAATTTTAACCACAATCAGATGATGTGGTCATCAACTAAGACACGATTTCTCCCACAAATTTCAATGTGACTATAATTAAGAAAAGTCAGTTAGTCACTTTCAACATTAAACATAAATAGACACTCTCAAATCGATCTTCTTCAGAAATTTCAAAGATCAGATTCCCAGCCACCTGGCCACGAAAACGAACTTTTCTTCACAAAGTTATAGCACTTTCCTTAATATTTTTAAACAAATATTTCTAAAACATTTAACTGTCAACCTCGTTCTTTCAGTTAAATAAAAAGTAACTTGAACTAAGTGACACTAGTATGCAGAAGAACAGGATATAAAGAATTTAACGAGCCTTTTGTAGATGAAAGTATTGTAGAGAAAATTATGAAATTTTGTGTTGAACATAATAAAAGTATGTGTTTGAGTAAAGAAAAACAATTAGTTCAAATTTTCCCTGGACAGAACTCAGTTTAGTTTATGATTATCGATAAATCTGTTTCTTCTTTTTGTGGTTGAGATTTAAATGGAAAACACTCTCACCTCCCCCCAATTAATTTCTTGTTTAAACGAAAAAAAAATGAAAAAAAAAATAGTTCTGAAATAGATACAGATTCTCAACCTGATCGATTCGATTGAAACGAGATTAGAAAGAGTCCCGCATGATTCGTCATTCCCAATCGGATCTGAATCATTGAGTCCGAAGCCAATCGTTCCCGTTACGCCTTTCACTCCCCGGGATCCCTTACCCACTTCCCATTCTTCACGCACCGTTTGTCGCTCCTCCCCCGCCCCCTAACTCTACTATCCATCACACCCTTTTCCTCCCACTCGGAGAAATTTCATTTTCCCTCTTTAATGAGATTGAGAGGTAATTCGACAAATTGGCGGTGTTCGGTGGTGATCTGCAGCCTCCACTTCGCCCACGTGACCTTGTTCGGTGGAATGGAACACATAACCGTCGATGATCCAGAGTGATAGGTAAAATGAAATTGTCACACAAAATTTCTTGGCCACTAAAAATATGATTTTAATATTTACAGATGATTCTCTTAGTTATCAGAAATTAAATAGTTCTTCGACAATACGCTGTGAATACTCTTTATAATTATAAGTAATTGTATGACTTTTTTTAACAACCCCAACGAATAAGGAGAAAATTTATTGCTAATGGTTTTCGTTCATGAGTCTAAAAGGAGCCTGTCTCAACTTGTCTAGTGGCCAGCGTATCTGACTGCTAAAAGGGAAGTTCTAGGCTCGGATCCCGGTGGTTCGGGCATGGATGCACTTTCTCTCTGTGTCAATCCTGACTTTCTCCTTGTTTTGTATGAGTGGGTGTTGTGAATGATTGCCTACCCTATAAATGGGTACCTATGGCATGTGTGTACTAAGGAAGTCGGACTCCACACGAAAATATGGTTCAGTAGGAAAAGTGGAATAGCGCACCCCAAAATGTCAGCTTAGCTGGCACAAAACTGCAACAACAAAAAAGAGAGTCAGGAGAACTCCCAAGCTTTCACCAACAGAAATATGCATGCAAAAGATGGAAATATCCATTTTTCTCTTATTCAACATTTATTAAGATTGAACTTGAGGACTATGACTTGAAATTTCAGAAAAGAAACTCTGAACAAAGTAACTCTTCGGAAAGCAATTCCTACAGTTTCTCAGAACCCACTTTAAGCTATGTGTTTCTATTGAATCAAACTTCCTGTGCTATAAATGACCATAGACTGACAAACAAATCAACCCACAGGAAATATCATCTAACCAAAAAAACTTTTTAATTATTAATGTCAGCAAACATATATAACCGAATTATCATTCAAATTTAATTATTTGAGTTATTGTGCAGTACTTTTTAACTATAGATTGCTGTATAAAAGCCCGCCAATTTTTGAACGTAGGGTGACAAATATGCAAACAAATTATTATAAGTCTGTAAACACAAATTTTAATCAAGTCTTTCAGTTTGAAGGAAGGAAAATAATAGACTCTAACTTTAGTAAAAGAATAGGTTTTCAGCATCTTGGTGATCCATGTTTGAATACTTAAGGAAAAATATAAATATTTTAGTATTGTTCTTTCAATTGACCACATAGAAATGTCACTAATGATCTTACATCATACTTCATTTCATAACATTGTCTTTATTGTTAATCAAGGGCAATACATATCCACAAAAAATTCGCTTCATTCAATATTTTCTGACTTAGCCCTCAACTGTCATCTTACAATAGTTAATCGTTTGTAGAATAAACAGTTTCTTTGTTAATCTGGCATAAAGTTAGATATAAAGTTTGCTAGACCATGTATCTTCCATAAATTTTGATCTTGGTTCAAAATTACAGGACGGCTGGTTGTTTTTACAGATCCAGTGGTCAGAAATTGATTGCTGAAAGATATGCTATAAAATACAACATTTTCCCACTAATTATTTTTTTTAAGTATCGGTAGCTTCATAGAAGACGGTGCTGTTCACTTACCCCGAAAGAAGTAAGTTCGATACTTGTTTACTTAATTTGAATTTCATGATTAGTCCATAATATTTTTTTAGAAAAGAGACCACGCATTTTATCATTCAATTCTTTCTGTTTCCTCTGTAAGCTATTTGGAGTTTCTGGAGCTAATGATCAAAGTCGTCGCTGTTGTGATCGAATGGTAGTAGATCCCTAACAAAAATGAGGATTTTAGTACTGAGATGTAAGTTAGAAGTTTTTTACAATCAAATGTACTTCATTGGAATGATATGAGTGGAGAATAGAAAAGGATGGCATTTCATATGTTGATCTCATTACTATCACAAAATTATGAGGAAGTAGACGATGTTGAGTGGTTTCGACAGAAATAGATACTTGGAAATAAACTAAGTTTACCTAATCATTTTTCAGTTATAAATGCGCTTAGTTAGGGTGAATTTCAGTAAAGAAATTGATGACTAATGTCAAACTACTTTAATAAAATATCTTCACGATTAACTTTAATTAACATATATATGAATAATATTTAATTTTTATCCATTTTTAATAAACAAAAGTGAAATTTTGACTAGAAAATTGCAATTTTTCTTAACTTACATCAATTTTTGTTATAAAAAAAATCGTTGAAATAAGAAGAAAAGCAGTAAGACATTCTGTCCGTTTCTTGGGTGTGACACATCAGCCTTGTCGTCTTGTGCAGAGGAATTATTCTTTTAGCTCCTCCCTCTCGTTGTACCTCTTGAATTGATCAGTACAGAGAACAGGGATTGGGACGTTCCCTCAGAACAAGGAAGCTTGTTGTTTTTTCCTGCCTCGTTCTTCACTTTTGTCATTTGCATCTTCGAATCGAAGCAATAAATCTGGGCATGATGAGATGATAAAGTTTAGATTTCAGTATTCCATTTGAGAACAATTTTTTCTTTTCTTTGTAAACAACGATAATAAATGAGTTACGAAAAAAAAAAAAAAAAGAGACGTAAATATATTTTCGAAATCAGTGAAAGGGTAATTTTTTTTATTTTTTGCAAATATTCCTTGGTGCTATTTATATAACTGGTAATTCATTTAAATGCACCAATATTCAGGAAAGGTTTCTTCCTGAATATTGATGCATTTAAATGAAGCTACCAGTGTAAACTTTTCTACAGATTAAAGCCTTGTGTTTATTTCTAGCATTCTGTTGGATCTAGTTCTCATTGATTATTCGTTATGAATTTTTATTTCTGCACAAACATCCCATTAGAATTTCTCAATAAATAACTTGGATGATGTAAAATTCATTTCAGTGAGCACTAAAAGACCAAAACCTTTAGCTTTCGCCAACCATAATTTCTTAAAACTGCAATTTTGGAAAAATATATTCTTTATTTAATTAGATTTGTTCAAAATGTTTATTTTGAGCTACAAAATGAAGACTGGTGTACATGTAATCTATAAAAAAATTAATAAGGCTTTTGATGCTTGAAAGTTTCTTTCAATGCAGTATCGGGAGAAAATTAAGCAACAGGTGTCTGGTAATAATTCTACGAGAAATCACATGAGACAAGAAACCGCAATGGTTGTTTTGCAACAAACTCAACAGCAGATTTTCTAGCGGTTCTTGAGGTAAGAGTTGGATGTTTACAGGTGAACGTAACTGTGACGCCAGGCATCACCTCAAAACATCATGCTTATGTTCTATGGAATTTAAATCAGTGCGATATGCGGGCCAATTCATTTGAGTGACATCTTAGCTGTTCAGTTGCTGATGAACGTAAAAACACATTTCGAGATGAAAACACATGAACATAAAATAGAGAATACATATGTAATGAAAATGCAATATTGAAAAAAGAAAGCGATTGCGAGGAACTTTTAATTTTTTGAAATGATGGGCCGTACATAAAAAATATAATTTGGAGAAATTATTTACCTAGCAACGCTATAACAGTGATGAAACTCTGCTAAGACTTGTAATCTGAAATTAAGAAAACAAATCACCAAAGAACGTTGTCTAAGTTATTTTCTATTTATCGCATGTTTATACTTAAGGTGTCGTTTGTTACTAAATAACAAGTACACTGCAACTTAGTAACTGACTTTTATTCTGTATCTCGTTCAATTTTTAATATGCAATCGTTGATTTCTAAATTCTATAACTAGAGGATGTACAATTTTCATTTCGTTTTGAAGCGAATAACTGCTTTCTTATATCTCGACAACATTCTCTTAAATACAGTTCTTGAAATTACGAATTTAAGAAAGAGGGTAAGGCGAAACTTTACCTAGTACTTTGCATAAATGACCATTCTAAAAATATTTTGGAGTATTAATAACGGTTGATTTATTTTTATTTAATATAAAGACAACTTATTTTCAACAATTCATCGTTATAAAATTTAACATTAAAATAAAATTACTTTTTAATTGCAATAAAAATTTATTATATATATATATATATATATATATATATATATATAATAAATTTTTATTGCAATTAAAAATTTATTATATATGTATATATATATATATATATATATATATATGAACGATGAACGATGATGATATGAACGATGAACGATATATATATATATATATATATATATATATATATATATATATATATATATATTATCTGACTGATTCTGCTGATTTCAACTTTTCATGAAATAAAAAATTGAAAATAGGAATAGGACTATAGTGTGAGTTATGAAGCGTAGTGATTTCTTCGATGCATTTTTGAAAAAAATAGGGGGCGCTTCTTTCAATTTCCAACCACATTGCACTTTGAAGAGGAAACAGAACAGAGAAAAGGATGAAAAAGAATGTGGCGAATCAAATTCCTTTTGAGAAAGGGTCGAGAAGAACAGAACCATACTTTTATCGGCACCTAAGTGAATTAAACTAAAGTGGATTTTCTCCTCAGTTGATTTTCACCCGTCGACTTCTTTCCAACCATTCTTTTATTTTCTTCGCTCATATATGTGAATAAAGTTCCATCACTATGTTCTTCCCTGCCCGAATTCTACATCCTTTTTGTTCCTCTTTTCGCACGTTTACCGAGACAGCACAAAAGACAAAGCGCTTACAAGAGACAAGCCTATTTACGGAGCAGTTCCACAACGGCTTTTGCACTTTTCCGCTTAAAAAAAACGGAAAGAGTGTTTCAGGAAATAAAATCACACAGCAAAACTTTTACTGAAAAATGCTTTTGTGTCGAATCTCGAATAAAAATTCTTTTGTTGCTTCTTTTCTTTCTCTTCTACTGTTCCCACTTTCCTGAGAAGTACTTGACTAACGGAGCCCCTAAATACAGCTAATCTAGGTCAAGTGACAAAATTGACATATGAGCTGGCATAATTTTTAACAACTTTTACATTATATTAGTAGTGAATACATAGATACTTAGTGATGTAAGTGAGACCCGAACTGTAACTTAGAGTTAAAAGGTTTGGAGTACTTGACCAACACCAAATGCATCGTAATTTTGAACCACTGTCAGGTAAAGAGGTCACACCTGAGCTGGCACCCTCTTCTCCACATCCAAGACACACCAATAGAGAAACTGTGAATATCACATTTTAATATGATCTCGTCCCCAATCCACGGAGCTCCAGCAACTCAGTGAGGGAGGGTACGTGATCACCCTCCCAAACACTGCCCACGGCAAGTGATGCTTCACTTTGCTGATCTTAATGGGAAGCAGGTTGAAGTTACTGAGCTACTGGAGCTCACCAGCGAATACAAACTCTCAAGTGCTTAGCTCGCTCAACAAAAGCTGCAGTATCATGGTGGAGAGAAGATATTAGTTCAACAATAACATTTCAATAATAGCATCGTTGAACAATGTGGAATAGATAATGATGTTCCGACTTTTGCATGAATGTCTCTCTAGATAAGTACTCCAGAGTTTTACAAATTAAATTCCTTGTCACAAGCAAATACTTTGCTCCATCGAGTTGTGAAGACGACTAGTAAATAGGTCACACAACGGGAAATTTTTTCCAGAAGCCTATTATACCGTGATTATTAAAATGTCTTACAACAGATTTAAGTCATTAGATAGACCACTACATGGCTTCAAAATATTAGGAATTCATATAAATTTCAAAATTAAATACAATAGAGCAAAATAATTGTAATTAAAGCCATGAAGTGGATATAATCTAACGCAATTCAAAATTATTATAAGGATTCTGCTTATAATTATTTTCCTGTGGGAGATGGATACGAGTCATATTTAAATCTTGGGTTAAAAATTTTCCCAACAATTATGCAAATAATGGAGAATAACAAAGTAAGCAATGGGCAAAAATAGTCTATCTTCAGCTGTATTTCTTTTTTTTCTTTTTATGATCCAACCTGCCATCATTCAATTCTTAAAATTCATTCTTTCAACTACAGATATTGCTCTATCATTGCTTGTAATGGATAACCTAAAACCCAAATGGTGTTGCAGAGTTTTTTCCCATTGTCAATTTTCGTTCTGATAGGATATCAAATACACAATGACGATTTTCATTTGCCTCAACGAAGAAAGGTCACATACACCGATTCCAGTAGGTGCGTGTGCAGAAAATAGAAACAATGCACTCACCTCTTGTTGCTTAACGGTGACTGGCGCTGAACCCAGAATTTTCCACTCCAAAATCTTCTATCGCTAACTAGGCATATTAGTAATAAACAGTTTTAGAGGATGAAGAAGTATACGATTTCTCAATCATACTACATACATTTTTCTTTTCAATGATATCTGAAATGAAATTTGGAATCTCTAAGCGAATGGTTCATAAGATTTATTTCAATTTAGTTCCTGGTCATTATGCTTTGAAAATAATTCATTCTAATTTTCACTTATTTTTTCCCATTTGAAATAATCTGATAGTGTTAATACTTATATAAACTAAACTCATTGGTATGACTGCCTATATGGAGGCCAAGGCCTACATGCCCATATCTGTTTTCTCGACCGAGGGCTCTGGGTACGAAGCCTATGTTCCACTTAGATAGTCAGCCTAATGCGAACCATCCAATTTATAGATCCTGAGCATGCATGTTATTCAGCTTTGTATTTATGTATGTATATAGGTATGTATGTTGACCTACTAAAAGGATGAAAGGCTGGAAAACTTATTTAAATTTACAAATTTTTTTAGTTCAGCATCTGTGCCCAATCAAATGTTCTGCATTTGAGGAAAAAAGTGCTAATAATGGCAAAATCGAGAAGGCAAAAGAGTAATAGAAAAGATTTTGGACTATAGTGACTCCGACAGTGGAAGTGGAGGGTAGGAAATTCGACTTTACCGGACTCAGAGAGTCCCGGACTTCCTATCTGAAAGTGACGTCGTCGGTCGCGTGCCACAACAAAGGACACTGTCTCGGTCGGCTGGTCGTGGCACGAGGGGAGTATCCTCCTCCCTCACTATAAATAAGGGACGTGATTTTCGCTTTCCCACCCCTGTAGGCTGAGTTAAGGGTGAGATCATCAACGTCCGCATTTGATCAGAAATCCTGCTGATATTGTATCCAGAAAAATGAAAACACATTTTTGACATATCTAAAATAATGCTGTTGGTAGTCAGAGGATTCTTCCGAAAGCCATCCGCTTGACAATTGAATAGATATCATTTTATTTACTTATATCGTCGCATAAAATCTAATAAGCGTTTATATTTTTTTGTTTAGAAATAGAAAGCATTGAGGCACCATTGGAAAATCAAAAGAAACTCTTAAACGAATAAATATTTGAGCTATATTTTACTGGCTTGATCAACTGGACGCAATTGAATTGTATTTCCTATAATTTCTAGTATAATGATATATTTTATTTCTACTAATTCATGAATTTATGCATACCGATAAATAATGTAAAAGCCTATTATATTCTAATTAGTTTGTATTTATGAGCAGATTTCATACACATGTTTAAAATACAAATGGGATATTTTTTATTATTTCGTTTTCTGAATTAAAGTACAGATAAGTATTATCGCTAGTCATTACTTAGTGGTACGATAACGCTACTCAAATTTACAGGTTTGAAGTTCCACCTTAACCCCTTTACTGAAAAACGGGAAATAGGTTTTGCGTCTGTTTTCTGCATAGTCATTTATTTGTGGCTTGAACTGGGACGAAGCTTTTCGGAGCCAGTGACACTAGAAATGATCACAGAGCAATTGGACAACCGAAGATGAGTGTTGGTTTTCTGATTTCTCAATAGACGTCTGTTAGGATGGATACTTGGGATTTTTCAGGACTTCCATCCCTTTGGCATGTTAATGCAGGGATATTCAAATAGTCATTTGGCAGGCGAACAATGGACTTCGTCTTTTAGACAATCCCCTCCCCACTATGTCAAACATTCAGCCATATGAATAAATACTTGAGAATTCTTAAAAAATTCAATAGAGTGTTAGTTGGTAAAAAAAAAAAATTAAATTATTTCAATTATTAGCCTATATGCTTAATATAAATACCAATTAATGGACTTGTACGGCTTGGATCTTATCACAAAAATTTGAAAGATACAAATTTTTCTTAAATTCAAGATTTACTTCAAATTTGAAAATAAAATCACAATGAAATTTATGATTTATCTTAAACTTCGACTTCGAAAGTGATATCTTTTAAAATTAATGGAAAATTATGAATTTTAAAATTAATGATGACTAGCTTGGCAGTTTTCTATTTTTAGTTACAGTTTAAACCTATTTAAATGGAGGAACATTGAGAGAATTATATTAATTATAGAAACGGTGAAGTGCCTACGCTGACTAATCAAGCTGGTTTTTCTTTCCATTCTGTATAAAAGAGAAAAATCGGTTCGAGTAGAAGCTTTTAACTATAACTGCTTACTTAAGAAAAGTAGAGATTAATCTCTTAAATGAATTTTTTAACAAATAAAATTTGTTTTAATGTGAGCTGAACATGCCGAAACAATACGTCTTATTAATTTAGGAATGTTCATCTCATGTGAAGCCAGTAGCAAATATGTTCTCAGATGATATTAAAATCTAATTTACTAATTAAATCATGATATTGTTTAAGAAAAAGGAATGTTGACGTCAGAAATAATGTGCACAGATGGAATCGATGGATATTATTTCTGATTTACATTATAATAAGATAATTAGATTCTTTTGGTCGTTAAATTTAAATATATACCTTTTCCGATAGTGATAAAATTGATTAGTCTTTCTTTAGTATATAAAAAATTCAATATTTTTTAATGGACTAAAACTTATCCCATGTATATTTAAATAAATGATTGACGAAATGATTGTATACATTTTTGTTAGTTTTAATTTTAATTCCTTTCCTAGGTATAACAATTAAAAATGTATACAACGGATTAAAAATTAATGACTTAAAATATAAAAAAAAAATGCTTAAGTAAGAATGGAGTCTGTAAATAACTGAAAAATAAATTAAGATTATTCCACCAATGCTGTAATTAAACTTGAAAGAAATGTGGTTTTTACATGCGATTCAAGCATTTAATCTAAATTTTAAAAAATTAATTGTAAAAGAACTAAAATAAAAAAAACTTAATAACATTTTATTGAATCTGATAGCGAAAGAGAATAGTGACACGGGAAAATAAGGTATTATTTGCAGTCTGAGGAAATAAGCGCCAAACTTAGCAACAGTTAGTTTCAGATGCTGTTGTTTTAGACAGTGAATCGTTTAGAAAATTCTAAAATCAAAAAGGTTATTTGTATCCAAATGAAATGACTTAACGATGTTGTGATAATTCAAATGTTTTTTTCCGGTACATTTATTTTTGAATAAAATAAAATTCTATGATGTATTAAAAATAAAATTATTTTGTCAATAAATGCAGCATAAATTAAAATTTAATTTAAGAGTTTCTCCGAGAATTTTAATACTGATTGTAGTTTATTTCGATGGCTTTTGTATAATTTCATATTGAAATTAAATATAATGTTTTGAAATCTCAATACCTCACAGTAATAAGCTTAAATTATTAAAGGTAAACAAAGTAACAACTTTATTAAAATGAAAATTTTGATCAGATAATTCGAAAATTTAAATTGTTGATAAAGAATTTCCAAGAAGTTATTTTCCCGCATTAATTTTAAGTTAAGAAATTTAAAATTATACAAAGAATTCTACAATTTTTTCTAAAGGAATACAAAATGTTTTCACTTTTGCAATTTTAAATTATACAGTAGAATTTTAATTTTCCGAACTCCGTTTATCCAATACGCATCCAAAATTTCAGAAAAATAAATTAGAACTGAAGAAGAAGAAAAAAAAGCAGTAAAAGTAAAAGTTCTAGAAAAGAAAAAGGAGAAGATGAGAATGACGTTCACTTGAGGAATTCAGAAATATTCTTATGAAAATTCCTTGATGTTCAGAAGTTAATGCCTAAGATATAGGTGAATGGATTATAAGTCACACACACAGCACTGGATTTCACAAATTCCAAATAATGGTTAACTTATTGAAAGTGTCGATAAAGAAGATGACCTTAATGTCCAAATTGAAGCAGACATGGGATCATCACCTAGTGAAACATTTGCCGACATTGGAACTGCTTTGAAGTGGATGGAATGTCAGTCCGAGTATGATCCTATGCAAATTTTCATTTTCAAGCGGGTGTGCGACTTATCTACCTGAAAGGCAAGGGAAGCATATTACCCTGACTGACATTTTCAGTAAGAAATGATTTCATTTACAGCACTGTGCGTACATACTGTATTAGTGTGCATCACTTGTAAGTACCTTGAAACTGTTGCCATTATATTTAATTAATTAAAATATCTTTCTTTAACCATATGTGGTTTTTCTTTAATTTTCAAAGTACAATAATCAGTTGCTGGCCAAACGAATATATCTTTTAAACGTTATATTTAAGACTTTACATTAAAAAGTTCAAATAAAAGAATAAAATGATAGTTCTTCGGGAAAAAATCTTTCATCTTTTATAAATTTAATTATGTTTTTATAACATTTTATTAATCATTATAATTAAATCTCAGAATGATTAACTAATTGCTTTCTAAAGTAACTACACCAATCTGAACCTTTAGTATTTAATTTATAAGAACGATATGTAGTTATGCATTAGAATAAGCAAACGTTCTCCTCAAAACATCCTAATAAAATACATAATGTAGAAGTCAGAGAGGTAGAAATATTAATTATTTTTAGCTATAATATGGTCATTACTCTCTCATAAAGTTTAGAAAATTGCGTCCTTGATTCTTACCTTGAACATACATGTTTTCAGTGGCTGAAATTTTTTTTAGAATGTAATAGTGGTAAAAATAACTCATAGTCAACAATAAGCATAAGCTAAAAAGCCAATTGGTTGATTCCACAGATAATTTTAATTTGAATTTTTGGCGCAATGATTAAAATTTTAAAATATCAAATTTTTATTCCATCAATAGAAGTTTCCTAAAACTGAGAATAATGAATAAAAAATGTGTCACTTTCCCCTCCCTCTTCTTTGATAAATAGAAATTTTATGTTACAATTTATGAAGCAATAATTTCACTAAATAATTTCAAATGTTATTCAAGAATCTAAAAGCATAGAATTGAGCATAAACATGGAAAGAAATAACAAAAAAGCAAACGACAGAAAAAAGAATATTAAATTATCAGTAGATATATTCTTGTCTAATATAAACAATACCTTGTGAAATTATTATAATATCCGTTGAAACAGCAAATAAATTAGTTAAATTGTAAATAAAGAATAATCAGAATAATGCAATCAGGATTGGATTTTTTGGGGTAATTTTTAATAGTAAAAATAATTTAAAATTTCGTACTCCCTCAAAATTAATTAAGTAGGTTATTAAGCAAATATGTATGACAATGATAAATATTAATTAAAAAAGAATTGTTTGATTATCATTCATTTATTTTTAAATGGAAGTAATTTACCTCTAATTTGGTTACAATTTCATTTTCTTAATAACAATAATTTATTTCTTTATTTAGTAGTATTTAAAAATACAGGGTGATTCTAAATTGTTTTTACATATTAAAAGGGATGATAGTACCCATCCATACAAGCGATAATTACATAGGAACATATGGCTGCATTCCACTCTGAGAGGCAGAAAAGAAGAAATTAGAAACGTATCAATAATTTATCTCAAAATTACCGTATGCAAATTTCCACAGAAAAGAAGCAGCATTCTGCTAGTATTGGTTACCGGAGAAATCCGATTAGAGTAGTGTCCTTTAAAAACGCAATCAACCCATTTAGTCTGATAACAATGTCACACTGTACACCACAACAATGCCACCACGCAGACACCAGCAGAAATTTTCATCTGGCAGGCGTGAGCATCTGGGCAGGTATCCTTGATGATTACCTGGTAGCCCCTTACATCATGCCAGACCGTTTGACCAAAACAACATACCGTATCTATTTGGAACAAGTGCTTCCCAGTTTTTTGCAGGCTGTTCTACTCTCCATCTTGAACGACATGTAGTCTATGCAGGATGAAGTCCCAGCACATTTTTCCATCAATGTCTGTAATTTTAGAATGCTGCATACCCCGCACGATGGATTGGACGCAGCGGACCTGTGACTTGGCCTCCTTGCTCACCGGATCTCAATCCACTGGATTTTTTCTTCTTTGGGCACACGAAATCTTTAGTGAACAAGACACCTGTGGACTCAACAGAAGATCTAGTGGCTAGAATCGATGTAGACGGGAATGAAATCAATACAGCACCAGGAATCTTTGAGAGGGTGCGCTAGTCGTTCCTTTACTGGTGTCAATTGTGCAACGACACACATGGGCGGCATTTTGAGCATTTGCTGTGAAGTTTTCACTGAACAATAAATAGGATTGTGAAAAACTTTTGGTATTATTCATTTGCTTGCCCAACACTGTTGTAAGTATTGCACATGTACTGTCAGGTGGGAATTCCTCTTTTCCGCCTCTCAGAGTGAAATGCGACGCTATGTTCCTATGTGATTATTGCTTGTCTGGATGGGTACTACCACGCACCTTAATTTGTAAAAACAATTTAGAATCACTCTATATAGTTATAAAAGTAGAAGAATCCTAATTTGTATAATTTTTAAAATGCTTGCTTACTTTATATATTTAAATTATTGAACTATTCAATTTTTCAAATATAAATGCATAAAATAAAAATGTATAGGTAATATTATAATTATAAATATTATATCTTAATAGTAGAATAAATCAAAATTAATGATTTAATAATAAACTATGAACCAACATAAATTATGCTTAACTTAAACATCGCTTATTTTTAAATTTAAGCAGCTTTTATCCTATAATTTGATATATAAATTAACATGAAAAATTACGCTTTTACCTTCTTTACATTAAAACTCATTATTTTTGTTTTTAGAGTGTTTAAATGTTTTTGACCTTATTTAAGATATTAAAACGAGTCGACTTGGCAATAACACATTATCTTTCTAATTATTAATAACATTAAGCAAGATAGTTTTATCAATAAATAACGTTTTCTATTCTCAGTAAATTGAATAAATTATTGTTATCAATTAACAGAAAACATTCTTTTATTCTGTCTACTGGAAGCAGATAACATTATTTTTTAACAGATATGAATATGGTACTTCTGTATAATGAGACTGCACTAAAATGTCCTTTCGTAAAACGCCGATCGAAGCAGCAGTTAATGGAATATAATTGTTGATGAGAAAAAAAAGATCTGTAAAATAGCTCAGTTTTTAACTGAATTAATAATCACTCAAGGACTGTACAAAACACACACTTTATTTTTCCGACCTCATATCGCAACTGCCGGTTTCTTTTTTATGACGCAAGGGGGGGGCTGCGCTCTCAGGCGCCAACATTCCACTCGGCGTTGACATGGTACATTCAACAATTTGAAAACCCAAGAAAAATATTAACACACTATATAATGTATGAGTACAATGATACACAATATTAATAATAAACTACAATAAATACATAATGATACACAGATATATTTGTTAGAGTTCTCACTTCTTAATTAGGCAATGGCAAAATGCAAATTTTATTAAAGTTTCTTATAAAAACTCCATTCTTCGTTTTAACTAAAACTCTCACCTTCTTATCCTTTCCAGTGAATGTTTGCATTATTCTTTCCAATGGCCAGTTACAAACCTGTACATTATCTAAATTTAAAATCATCATAGTACCAACTTGCACATTCTCTTTGGTAAACCTCCACTTTGATATTTCTTGTATTGCGCTTGAATTTATTAGACCAATGCCTCCAAAATGTCTGCACTATCTTAGTTAATTTTTGCCATTGTTTTCATTTATTGTCATGTAAATTTAGGTTGTTGGGTTCTGCAATTGCTGTGATAGGTCTGCCTATCAAAAAATGGCCAGGTGTCAAGACATCATAATCACTTAAGTCAGATGTTAGGGGATGCAATGGGCGAGAATTAAGAATTGCCTCAATCTGATCAATTACAGTTAAGAATCCCTCAAAGGTTAGTTTTAAATTGCCTACAACACGTTTAAGATGGTATTTCGCGTATTTGAGACTTTCCTACCAAAGTCTACCATGATTCGGGGATCTAGGGGGAATGAAAGTCCACTCAACCTTTTCTTTGTACAAATAATTACTCAAGTTTTCATCTGGACTGCTAACCAATTTAGTCAATTTCTTTGATTCAGAGTTACCGCCAACAAAATTAGTAACATTATCAGAAAATATGTGGGCACTTTTCCCTCTTCTGCTAAAAATTCTCTTAAGTGTGGCTATAAAAGCATCACTAGAGAAGTCCGTTACCATCTATAAATGACAAGCTTTAGTCACACAAAACAAATGAAAATACACACATAAATTTTATCATACATTCCTTTTCTTAGATTGGGATATTTTATATAAAAAGGACCAAAAAAATCTACCCCTACACAATTGAATGGAAAGTTTGGGGTTACTCTTTATTCAGGTAAATATCCCATGAACTGTTGACAAGGTACTGGTTTTGCTTTAAAGCAAACAAGACAATCGTGTACTAGTTTTCTACAAAGGTTACGTCCACTTAAAGGTCAAAACCTTCATCAAATAAGAAACAATAACCCTTGTGGGACAACATGTAAATAGTTCTTATGAAACATTTCAGCAATCATTATAGTCAATTTATGATTGGTAGGTAAAATTATAGGAAACCTTTTATCAAAATTAAACTTACTCTTGGTTAGTCTTCCACCAACTCTTACAACATCCCTTTCATCTAAAAATAGGAAAATATTTTTTAACTTACTATCTATACAGGCATATTACCTCCTTCTGAAGGCCTGTAAAAATTTCCCTTTTAAAACACTCTTGTTGAACTAATTTTACTAAGACAAATTCAGCATCTTTAATTTCTTTACATTGCAGGGGGCCAGTTGCCTTTTGCTGTGATTTGCAATTATTAAGGAACCTATAAAGAAAAGCTAAAACACGTACAAGTTTAGTACAGTTGTTAGTAATACTAAGTAATTCCTCAGTTAAAGAATTAAAAGTCACTAGGAAAACAGGTCTCTTGAACCTTCGTTCACTCTCAACCAATTCTGTATTAAAATGTTCTAAGTCCTCGCTAATTAGCTCTTCACAGTTGTAAGCGTCTCTACTTCCTCGATGATAAGTAGTGGTCCATGCCAACACAAAGAATTATTTTTCAATTGTGCTGGATTGCAGCCACAAGAAACGATGTCTGCAGGATTTCGCTCCGATGATATATGCCTCCATTGGGAGATATGTGTCAGAACTTGTATTTTAGCCAATCTGGTAGCGACAAAGGTTTTTAATTTTCCTGGAGACTTCTAAATCCAGGACAAAACAATTTTGCAGTCCGAAAATACCAATTTTGATCTATCTTAACTTCTAGGAAAATATTAACATTTTTCATCAATTTAGATAGCAATACACTTACACACAGTTCAAGTCGTGGAATCGAAAGTGTTTTGATAGGTCCCTTGCTGCACACCTGATGTCTTCCTTTGCCGCACACTAGATGTGAAGTTACTTCACCACTCGCTGATTCACATCTTAGATAAACTGCTGCACTGTAATAGCCATCTGATGCATCCGAGAATCCAAACAGTTCAATTTTTACAACATTTTCTGGTAGCATACATCGATTTATTTTAATACAGTTTATGTCACACACCCATCAAAAAATTGTAACCATTCTTGTGCGACATTTGAAGGCAGTCTTTCATCCCAGTCTATTGATAACCTTCCCAGACGTTGCGCAAAATCCTTAGCCTTTGTAAGCACAGGTCCCATCATACAAAGTGGGTAAAAAATGCGGGCAATTATGGACAAAATTTCTCTCTTTGTAGCCATAGAAGCATCTTTTTTGGGCATATTGTAGGAAAGCTCATCACTCTTGGCCTTCCATAGCAACCCTAATGTTTTTGTTTGATCAAAGCTTTGGTCATTTGAATCTTCAGAAAATTCTCTTAACTCTGGACAGTTACTTTGCCATTTATGCAGTTCCTTACCACAAGTTTTAAATATTTCAGTTAATTCTTGCTTTAGACACTTTATCTTTTCTAAATTTGACCCTCCACTCAATATGTCATCCATGTACATATCCTTCTGTACTATTTGAGAAGTCAATGAAAATTTCAGTTGTTCATCAGTACCTAACTGTTGAAGACATCTCTGAGCCAAATATGGAGCACTAGTGGTTCCACACGTCACTGTGCATAATTGATACTTTTTAATATTCGCTTCCTTACTATCTTTCCATACAATTCCTTGCAAGTCTCTTTGTGCAGGATCCACCCAAATCATTCTATACATTTTTTGAATGTCGGTAGTAAAAGCAAAAAGATGTTTTCTAAACCTCAATATTATAGCAAATAAATCCTCTTGAGTTACACCACCATTTAGTTGTATGGAATTTAATAACTCACCAGTTGAAGTAATTTGTGAAGCGTTGAACACAACTTTACATTTCGTACTCGTTTTCTGTAGTCTATAAGCTGTATGATGAGGTAAACAGTAGATCACTTAAGTCTCTTGCGTCATAGAAACTTCTTGCATATGATTCAAGCACTCATATTCACTTATAAATTGACAATATAATGCCATAAGTTCTGGATTCTTTTCTAACTCATTCCACAAGGAATTTAATCTTTTGACTACAATCTTTCCAGACTATCCCAGTAATTCTGGATCTTTTTAAATGGCATCTGTACCACAAATTTTCCTGATTTATACCTTTTATTAGTTTTTTATAAAATGATTATTAGCTTCAATTCTCTCAGCAGTTTCAAATTTCCGTCGTTCTTCAATTTGTTCTATTTCCCGAAAATTCCGTATAATTTTGTTTAAGTCGGCACCCTCGTTTATAAGCCCACAGTGTACATTAGTCTCAGTTACTTTTGGTACACTATCTCTCCCTACAAATTCGAATACTGTGTTTTGCAGAATTAATTTAGTTAGGGTAAATTCTGTCAGGTTTCAAAAGTCCATAAGAATTCTCTGCTCCCAGAATTAAATCAATTGGACCTGGAGCATTAAATCCTGAATCCGTAACTTAATGTTTTTTAATTCCGGAACGCAAATATCAATTTTCTTTAAAGGGGTCAAATTTGTAACACTGGGAGCAACCGAAAATTCTAAATCTAATTTGAAATTTCTTATATCATTAACAATCGTACAATTAACTTTAAATTTAATTGACAGAGACATTCCATTTAAACCTGAAACTCCAATATTTATTTTTTCCTTTCAGACTAAAAGCTTAAAATTAATTTTCAGCTTAAAATTTAGCTTGTCAACGCAACTCTTACTCAAAAATTTAGCACTGGCTCCAACGTCAAATAAACCATGAACGCGTAAAACATTTCCCAAGTCATCGGTTAAAAAACAAATAAAAGTTCTAAGTAGTACAGACTTCCAATTTGTTGACGAAGTATAACTAGTCGCCGCCAAGCAATTTTGATCCGGACCTCGTGGCTCTTGTTTATTGCTAGTCGGAACGAATTCTAAAGCTGTGTAGGAGGCGAAGGAACTCACTTTCGCATTGAGAGTATTTACATTCTCATTAGGCGCCGATAAACGTTCTTGATTTTGCTCTGACTGAAAGTGAAGTGTGGTATGATGACGCCGCTTACAGATATTGCACGAATGTTTTGATTTACAACTCATTACCCTATGATTATTCATCAAGCAATTAAAACAGAAGTAATTTGAGTTTATAAACTCAATACGCTCATTTATTGACATATTTTTATAATCAGGGCATTTATATATGGGGTGATTCTTATTACATGATAAAACACACTTATTATTTTTAACTTCCGAAAGGAAAACTGTCGACGTGTATTCTGACTCGGACAATTTATTAAACTTTGAGTTTTCCACCAAAGTCTTACCTCAGGAAGTAAAATATAAATCAATTTCTTTCCCTAATTCAGAGGGTTTAAACCATGTGTCAGCCTGTCTCGTATTAATATGACACTCTCTATCTAAGGTCTGGCATATTTTATCTGACACAATTAAATCTTTGAGAGTTTCGAAATCTGTTACCTTCCTCACTTGTAAATAATATTCCCAGCTCGTCGTTAATCGCGATGCAAATTGTACGTATGTTTCATTGGGTTGGCGGTGGGCTTTCCTAAAATATTCTAAACATGATTGAGGGGTAGGCTTAAATTCTCGAAGTACTATTGTTTTTACTTTATAATACTCATTTAACTCGTCACCCTTTATGTAAGTTATCACATTAGTCGCCCTTTCCCATAGCAAATTTAACAAAATCTCAGCTTTGTATTTATCCACTTTTTTAAATAAAAGCCCTTCTAAAGATGCAAAAAAAAAAATAATAATAATAATAACTCCAACCCTTAGGTTTACTAGGAGTTTCAATAGCTAAAGTACGGACACTTTTTATGAGAGAGTCTAAAGGTTCAGTTTGATTATTTTCAACATTTTCACCTCCTAAATATGACTTAGATTCCGCTTTCACACTAGCATTTTCTAATTCCATTTTCGTTCTTTCAAGTTTAATTTTTTCTAATTCTAATTGTTGAAGCTCTTCAGATTTTCTCTGTTTGAGCTTAATTTTCTCTAACTCTAGTTTTCGCAACTCATCGGACTTTCGCTCTTTAATTATCGTATTTGCTAATTCTACAACGGAATCTTTCTCTGTTATGTACTTCTGGTTTTGTTTAATAATACTGCATAGTTCTGAAACAGTCATTTTCTCATTGACATCTTCTCCTAACACATTAGCAATTAATATCAAATCCTCTTTTTTTACGCATTTAAACATTTTGGATAGTTATTAATACTTAAATATATATAAAGATCTATTCTCAGAACATGTAAATTACTCAGTCACATACCTCAATTACGTTGACGATACTCAGCAGAGGCGTAAATTATCACTCATAGCCATTATATAGATCTATAGGTTGCTGGTTTTCTCCGGCTCGACGGACCAATGTAAAATAGCTCAGTTTTTAACTCAATTAATACTCACTCAAGGACTGTATAAAACACACACTTTATTTCTCCGACTCTCATATCGCAACTGCCAGTTTCTTTTTTATGGCTCAAGGGGAGCGCTGCGCTCGCAGGCGCCAACATGTTCAATATAACTTAATTTTATGTAAAACTATAATATCTCCCATTTAAATTTTTTATTATGTCATTATGACAATAACAATATCTTTATTATAAATAATCGCTTTTTTATATTATTTAATACAAAATTCTCAAAACTGGAATACTTTCACTTAGTTAAGCAATTTGTAATGTCTATCAATGTGTCAATAATAAGTACATCTATTCATATTTACATGTCTTCTTTACCAATAAATTCTTGGTGCATTTTAAGCTTTCCCTATCAGAATCATTCATTTGAGGACGTCCATATGGCACATACATTATGTGTCAGTGAGTACTAAAATTATGTTGAACCAATTAAAGGACTATGTTGATATAAGTGATAAAACAGAAACCGAAACTAATTTACTTCTTTTTCAATGATAAATTATTAGAGAATAAGATTGCAGAAAAAAATGAGTGAACTCATTTCAGTTCCTTAATGTTCTTGTTTATAAGAGTATACAGAATCTTGTTTTAACTGCGTCGTCATTTTATGATAATTTAGCTTAACATTGTTAAATGCTTGCTGCCAACAAAACTTGTTCTGATTGTTAACTAACTTATTTAAGAAATCTTCCACTAATCTTTACGAGAATATAATCTTAGTTGTGTGGTTTGAGGATTCATAAAACATTAATAAAGTGACCTAAAATTACAGAGTGCTTAAAACTTTCTAAAATTACTTGAAATCTGTATTTTTAATGCACCACATTGTAATATCCAGTTAAGCTTTTAGCTGTCTAAGTGAACGTGTGCTTAAAATTCAGTACAATAAATGACATTGTTCTACTGAACCACAATTGGATAGTTTACTTCCACGTGAACTAGATATCTGAACCAACCGCAAACCGACACATTGAGAAAGTATATGAATGAAATACACAAAGGGTCGCACGTGTTTTCGTTATTATGATCTAAAGTTTGAAGAGCTGCTTGCTAGCTAAGAAATTGACTTAGGAGGAATGTAAGTAAAATGATTATAAAAATTATGTGGTGATAAGCTATTTTCGTGCCTTCGTTGACAGATATTAGCTAAACAGAAACATTATAATGTATTTCTTTATATGTATCTTAGGTTTATAATCGTCTAGCTATTAAGTCTATTCCCCCTTAAAGCTCACTGTCGTTATCTTGTGGTAAGACTGCGATTTTTACAGTAAAAGATTTTAAATTTGATTCCAACCTTTGTTGATCAATAGAAGATGGATACAGTGTTTCTTCTTTCTACATACACAAGTGTTTGGTGTGGTTAATTGTGAGTTTTCTGCAATTATTCCTTTGCAATGCATGAATATGGCTTTTTATGAAGAAAACAATCTCTTCAAAAAGCTATAATACACACAATAGATATTAAAGCCCTTATCACAATCTTCCACTGGAAAGCTTTTAAGTGTCTACTAGAGTCAAAGTCTATTCCCCGAAAAGTAAATTTCAGATTGCTTTCAAAAAGTATTAAGCTTCAGATTATGAACATTACATAACACAGAACTCCAAAAATATTCTCTATAAGCTAGATACTTAAAGAGTAAAAGCTTCCCATCTTTTTGGTAAAAGTTTCGATATGTTTTCAACATCTTGGTGAAAGGTGCTAAAAACATATCGCATTTTTTGCACCAGCTTCCAGAGGAATGGTCCTTAGTTTCTTGGGTTTCTTTCTTGAATATAAGACTTTCTAAAAATATAAGACATTATCTATAAAAATTCTTTCCAGAAAGGTATTGTTCACATTTCAAAAGAGTTCTATAGCTGCTGTCTTGCAACACTGTTATCAGAGATTACGCGCGCCTTATATAATTTCCTTCAACATTTATGACTCCATTGCAAAAAGAGATAGCTTTATTTTGGCATCTGAACTCAACAGCCATCATTGTTGTATTATTGGAATGACATAATAAAATATTTCGTGGGAATGATAAACAAAAGTGGAGAATCAATTGAAGTTTCCCTGCCTTTAATCATAGCCCCCATCAGACGCAATTAACACTGGACTGCATCATTACGCGCATAAATCGTTACTCGGAGAGCAACCCTCATGAGGTGTTAATGGAACTTACCCCCACCCTCTTGATAAAATTTGCATGGTGCTTCCATCCCCCCTTAACTGAAAATAATGTTGAGAATACGCCTCGGAGGCATTAAAATTTTATCTGCCAACATCGTCGCCGAAGGAGCCTTATTACAGGATGCGTTACAGGCAGTGTACCCTCCTTTCATGAAGCACTTCAGCGCCATTAGCAACAAATTCCCCTACTATGTTGTTTGCTAATGACGCCGTTTTGCTTGCAGCGGTGGAGTCAGCTTGGTTAGGAGGAATGAATTGATTCGCCTTTGTTGTGAGGGCGGCCAGGAGTAATAGAGTTCGTGCGATCAATCACTGCTTTTAGCGGTGTGTTTTATGAGAAGGGTCGTGAGACGAACTGTGAAGGACACGCTACGGTAATTGATGACAACGATCATTAGATGCTTTGTCTCTATAAAAGTTCTCAAGATTTATGGATCAAACTCCTTCATTAGATCTAAATATATGTTCAGTCAATACGGTTCCAATTAAAAATTAAATGTATTGATGAAAATGCTTATTAAATATTTTGCATGTAATCTCCCGCATAAAGAATACAATGCATTCTAACAAAAGCCTAATATGATATACTATATTCCATTTTACCTTAGAATTAAAATAATGTGAAAAGCTAATAATTGACAAATGCTTAAGACCATTTTATCAAGATCTTATGGTAAGACCACACATTTCTGAATACAAACTTTTTGGTATTGAGCCTGGTCTTTATTTAACAATAGAAATGGTTGTTGTGCTTTTGCTTCGTGTATGCACATCTGTCGGGATAAGTGTCTTTTCCCCCAGATTTCCTTTAATGCAATTATCTCTAAAAAGTTGTTGAACATACAGAAAATATTTTTGCATAGCATACAGTAGATATACCAATGTAGAACATATAGTAGACATTTTTTTCTGTATGAAAAAAATATGTACTGTAATAAAAATAAAAAACCCCAAAGAATTGAAATAAAAGTTATACCTGGCCTGACATTTCAATTTAATTGTCAAAATATGATGTTTTACACTTTAATACAAAAAATTAATACTTAACAAAATAATTTAATTAGCTTCTTAAAACAGTGTTTTGCATCATGAAATAAATTCTCATGTAATAGTTTAGATAAAAACAAATGAAAGGAGATGTCTAATGTTTGAAAATATTTTTAGGAAATAATTAAATATTGAAGTCAAGAATAATTTATATTTTTATGCATTTCTAAATAGAGATACATTGGGGAAGGTCAAAAGAAATTCGTGGAAACAGAGAATAGTATACTTTTTCAAAACTCAAAAAAAAAAAAAAAAAAAAAAACCAGTAAATATCTTTATTGTTATTTTTAAAAAATTATACTATGGTTACGTAGAAAAAAATGGAGCCAGCTGCCGCAAATATTTTTAGTGTGTTCCCAACGGTAACACTTAGATGATAATTTTAAAAAAGAAGAAAAGAATCAGCATGTTTCTTTCTTGAAGCGAAAAATGTTCCAGAGTAAAATAGGATATCAGTTAAGTTAACAACATCTCAACATAATTAATTTTTCTGAGAATTCGTATCAGCATTAATTAAATGTTTAATTAATTTTCACATGCTGTAACTAAAATCTCAAAAGAAAATTCATCTTCAATTTTAAGTTAGATAGGGAACAACATCTTGATACATATTTACTTCCATTATGTGTAATATAACACATGCAATCCCAATTAAATCTCAGGTTAGAACAAAAAAGAAACTGAATGAGGAAACTGAATTCTTTGTTTATCCGACACTTACGGCAACTGGGAGCATAAATAATGAATGATCAGTAAATTCGTCAACATTTCTATCGAATTTGTAGTTTCTTTTGAAAAGATTCTAACGAAGAGTTTATTCTGGAAAGGCTTGACCTTGTCCATGAAAATTGCATTAAAATTAAATAGTTTCAATTTTAAATAATCATTTTTATAAAATGCTTTTCAAAAGCCATGATTGTCTTCGTTGCTTTTATCCGACGACACATAGATTACTCTTTAATTATTCTGATATTAATATCTCCATTCACTTAATTTGATATAAATAATTTTTGCTCTTGGCAAAGAATTTGACTGGAAATTATATTTCAAAGTGGAATCAGAAACATGAGAATTTTAATAGCTTCAAGTGAGAATCAAAACCCACGAGTTATTAAACAGAGGATTTTGACTCTCAATGCCATAAAGTTTTAGAACTCTGACCAACCTGTAAATTTATTATTAATTATATGTTGGTGCATATGTATTCAAAAACGCAGCTAACCCCCTATTTTCTTAGTAATTCAATGTGTATAATGATAAATAAAAACTCAAAGAGTTAGTTTATATTTCATTCAAAAATTTTTTTAATTCTGTTAGTATATTTCACAAAGTTTCCTTAACAAGTCCTATCAGCATTTTTATTCGAATATTAATTCATTTCAATCATATATAAAAAACGAAATTTGAAAATCATAACAGGTTAATAGATATCAAAAAAATATATTGATTTGATTGCAAGCAAAATTATCTATTTATAGCCAGATAAATTCTGACAGAACCAATGGACATTGATGATATTGATGCCCGCGGGGATGAATAAAATATTTTCCATAGCCCTCCAATAGTTTAATAATGGTTCTAGAACGAGTTTTCGAGTGGTAGAAGTCCCTGTACGTAATTAATAAATGTTTATTATTCATTAATATCCAAAAATTAAGTAAAAAATCAAGACAGTGATAACTCAAACAGTTGCACAGGTAAAATTCGTAAAAACGTAACCACAATCTATAATGCATAGTTATGTGTAAAAAACCATGAAAAGAAATTACCATATAATTAAGTTATAGAAAATATCACATGAATAAATTGGATGTCTCTGTTTAATACGGCAAAGTACGTATAGTTCGGTTCCCCTATATGCAATATAACATTTACAATGATAACTGATGCAATAAATTAGACAATTTATCAATTATTAAGATAGTAAGTATTGCAAAGCTGGTGTTAATGTGACTAGAGCCCTTGAAGAAGAATTGAGAGCAATTAATTAAAAGTTTTATTGAAGCACTCAAAACGTCCTCAATTAGATTCAAAGCACTCAGTGAATTGAATTGTTTTCTGTTCAGGAGAAGCATCAGTAAATATAATCTAATGGAGTAAATGTAATCAATAATCACCAAAGAATACAATTTCTGTACCTTTGAGCATTCATAGTCCCAAGTAAAAAGCCATGAATGTCTGTGGTCCAACTAAATATCAACGCTGACTGATCCAGATTAATCTTTTTCAAGAATATGTGATACATGCTAATGGGATCCAAGTTCTTCCCATATGAAAGAATGCCTAATATCACTCAGAAGGCTGGTATAAAGAGAGCTAATCATTGGTCAATCATCCAATGAGCATTTTGACTGCTTACTTCAACAATCCCCTCTTATGGCACGAGGCTCAAATTCGTGGACCCATTTTGTACATACCACCTTGGTAAATCTTTCTACACATTGTTAATATTGATACAAATTTTTCGGAGATTGCAGAGTGACAGAATCTTAGTTAAGACTGAGTTTCATTTCTTTACCATGTGTATATCTTTAAATATCGGACATCGGTTCTCTTCAAAGCACGTGGACAATTTTGGCTGATAATCCTAGCCGATTCCATGGTTATAAATTGTAGTTAAAATCTACAAATCACAGAAGAACTCACGTTTAACCATTTGGCCACGTTTGTCTGACTTTTCCCTGCCTTCAGCCCTCAAACATCTCTCCATCCCAGTTCTTCGGGCAAATAGTACATGGATGTTATTGTTACAAATTGGCTATTCCAGATTTCTTATAGTAGTTTCGCAGGCAAATTTGAATTTTTTGTTCTCACTTTGTGCTTCTTACATATACAGAGCCCCTTTTTTGTTGCATATTCCAATTTTCTTCAGCATCTGTTATTTAACTCTATATTAAAATTTCATATTGTTTAACATATTTCTTAGGGAGTTATCGCAGCTTTTCTGATTTTTCCTTAACTTTTTAAGCAAATCTATCTAAGAAAAACATCGAGTAATACGAAATTAAGAAAATCTAAGATAAACATCGCAAGTAATCATATACTTTAAGTTATCAAATTTTTTTTATTAAACATTGTTCAACAACTTCTATTCATCGTAATATATGTAAGCTGAAGCTAAAAAATTTATTTTGTTTTAAAAAGTAAGTCGCCATAATTTAGAATCAGGAGCAAAACATGAAATTTCTTGACTTAGCCTGGCTTCCAAGGAGCTATCATATCACTTGAGAGATAATGCGAATACAATCTATTTTACGTGCCTACTATACAACCTATTTTATGACCTCAGTCATTAGTGAATAGTAAGGAATTTCGACGAGGCTATCAGAGAACTTGCTTCCTAGCGCTAGTGAGAACGAACTCGCATTTTCTAATCAAGCCTCCATAATCTTGAGATTGATGTAGAATTCTATATGAGATGATACATTTGAGAATTTCGATGCATTGATCTTTCTGATTTTCCATATCTTGTGTGGAAACCATGAACATTTGCGCAGTAGAATTTGTATATTGGACGTAATATGATTGAAGTTAACCATTCATAGATCCTTTACATCCTCGTATCTAATCAAAGAACTAATACAAACCAGTATCAGGTTTGCTATGCAGATCAAGTATCAGTTTCTTTTCATGAAATGTAAAAATGTCATACAGCGCAGCTAATGCACAGAATAAAATGACAGCATAATGCCCATGGACAAACGTCACTCGTTATTAGTCAACGCTCCGAGTTAGATTCCACGCTGATTGCATTAGCAGTAGTGCATTACAAATCCATTGCCGTGCTGCGTCTGTTTTTGACTTCTGCAGGATATTGATGAGGGAGAAGACAATTGCGCGAACACTTTTCACAACTGACTCATATTCACGAGGGTTTGGCGTCGTGATGAGGTTCGCCAGATAAGTGTATTCTTCCGCCGCGTTACGCACCTAATGTGGTACAGTTCGGCCCATACAGTGTGAGAGGGCCCCGGCGGGAGACGTTTGTGCAAATAGATAAAACTCCGAAATGAGAGATGACACTCTTTTGGGTTGGGGTGGTAGGGTAGCGGGAAATTTTTCAGTTCGAAAAAAAATTTTGGGGAAGCAATTCATATTCATTACTTCCGGCCATTCTCGGGGCGACCGGCCTAAGAGCTTGTAGGCGAAGGCGACTTTTTTCTTCTTTTTTTTTAAAACTTCCCTCTCTATTGTGTGTTGGAGGTGCTCTAAGAGTTGATATGATGTGCACCCACCGTCCGGCGCGTGTGACAAATGGTCCGTGGCCAATGACGATGTAACGATTTAAAACAAAGAAATTCATCCGGAAAAAAAAGAAAGTAAAATATGCTGATAGAGTGCGGCGACCTATTACGAAATAAAATACTAAATTTATACGCATGGAAGTCAGTTTACCATTTTTCTTATAAATCAAGTTCAGCCAATGTTGCATGAGTATATAATTTAGACTGATTCTCTGCTAGACTTTAAGAGCCCACTATCAACTTCTCGATTGTCCACAGTGTAATAGAGTAAATTTTCGATTATCTGAATTTCGATTAAATAATGCTACAAAATTTAACTAAAATGACCGTTTACAGTCATTTTTTGCACACAAGAACTGATTTTACTGTAACCAACAGGTAAAGAAAATTTCGAATCACAACAGACATCCATCACGAAATGAGAAGTGAACTCATAAACATAGGAAACCCAGATTCTCACATTAGAAAAACCCATACATAATCCACTGAAAAACATAACATAAAAATAAATACGATTTACAATGCGACTGAGTTATATTTTGCTTTTACCTTTTTTTTATACCGTTTCTATTTCTTAAATGTGTGTGTGTGTGAATAGGTATTTTAAATATATATGTTACATGTTAGAGGAATTGTGCGCATGATTAAATTAAAAATAAAAGTTCTGCTCATTTTTTTATACCTCTGATGAAATTAAATCTTATTTTTATTTTTAAGATACTTAAAACTTGATTCCAATTTTACTTCAAATAATCATGTTAGTTTGGTAGTTGACTGCAAAACTTATTTCACACTCTCTTTACAATCTCATCAATTAATAATCTTAATTTATGATAAATATCCCACTTTAAAAAAATATACTGCTACGTATATATATATATATATATATATATATATATATATTATATTAATTGAAAAAAAAGAACTCAGTAAAGTCATATGGTAATCATAGTTACACACAAAATAAAGTCACATTTTTTTTATAAAACAATGCAGAAAAAATGAACAAATACAAATGGATTTTCATCATTCTTTTGTTTTACCATGACAAAATTTCCTTTAAAATTTATTGAGTGAAGAATACTTGAGGAATATAGACAAAAATATTTGACAATGAGTTGTAAAATATTCAAGCTATCTGCTTTTGTCTGAAATATGCTGTTGCTTTAATACTTTCGTATCTTCCTTCAATTCCTTCTCATGGAACTGAAGCGAAAGAAATCACCTTACAAGATATTTTTTTATCCTTTTCTAGAAGTTTCCTCGAATTTATTTAAGAAAAAAAAGTACAATAAAACTTAAACTCCATTATCTTAATTTTCAAAGCATTTACAGATGATTATAGGAGCTTTTATATACATTAAAACTAGTATTTTTCCTTCAATTTTTATGGAAATGCATGAAAAAATTTATTACTTCGTTAATTAATCTTTGAATGCGTTATTCAAATTACCCCGAAATTTTACAGGGCACAATATAAACAGTAATAAATTTTTAATTCAATGAAAAAATGTGACAAAGAAAAAAGAAGAAATTTAAAATGAAGACTGAATGTTGAAAATCTTGAAACTAAAAAAAAAATGCGAATATTGACTTTTCTAGTTTTTAGGAAGTTACTCGTTTTTTCTTTATTTTAATAATCAATTCTTGTATCAAAGGAGTGCATTCATTTTATGATACAAAAAAATGTGAATTTTTCTCCATAATAATCTGGAGTCAGGATTTTTTTTAAATAAGAAGGGAAATACTCGATACGTATTCGAAAGCAACTTAAACTGTAACGAAACTGACAATAAAACCTAAATATGAATTAATAGAAAATATTAAATATCAAAACTATTTGAAGTGCTTTTAAAAAAGGCGATTGCTTCAAACACGTAAAAAATCAGAATCAATTTAAAATCAATAAGAATCTGTTTGCTTATTTTACACCTTTTCTACTTTCGCAGTTAATAAGCAAAATACCGAAATGTGGCTAGAATGAGGATAAACTGTTAAGTCAAGATTTTAAAACTACTTTCAGTTTAAATTTAATGCACAGAGAGTGCCATTTAGTGTGTGATCATTAAAAATTCTTGCTTCTTATAGTGCATTTAAACACCTCCAGACCAATAAGCTTATTGTCAAGTGATGCAAATGAAACTAGGCCTTTATTCTTAATTTTGAGAGAATATAAAATGCGCCTCAAGTCTGATTACATTCTGTTTTTGATGTTTTAATAATGAATCTATAAATTCATTATTACGTCATATTTTTATCACCTCTAATTATTTTCATATTACTATATTGTTTTTCTATCACTTTTTATTAAAATCAATCTAATTTTTAATGTTAGATTCATTAAAGCTCTAGAACTAAAAATCCAAGGGTTTTCACCAAAATAGGTAAATATTGTTCAATGATGATGAATCAATTAATGTCTTCTTAATGAAATGTGATATATAAATATATCTTAAGAAATTTAAAAGGGATTTAGAAATATAGATCTTTGGAATATTTAATGCATACACACAAGAAAAAGAGATTGCAGTTTTATAACTGTGATCAAAGGTGCACTTAGCTTTTCAAATAGAGACGAAAAGGGCATGGTGACACATGATAGAGTCAACATACTGAGTATGAGGAATCAATCTAGAACTTGGGGCAGTCAGCATGTGGTGTACGTTCAAATATTTTACAACAGTGATTTTTTAATTAACTTTTTGTGCCTAACAGCTTAAAACTGTAGTAAGATATTTGAGCATTCACCGCAAACTGACTGCTGCATGTCAAATCGATTCTTGATACTGAGTCAAATTCCCGCATCACAAAGAAGAAAACTAGAAAAAATCTCAAGCACTCATTTTAACAGATATTTGTACGAAAAGCAGCCATCTTTCAACGTTGATTAAGATCAAAAATAGGACTTTCGATTTCGAAGAGCTCCATTCTACTTCTAAACTGTAGCAACTGATCTAATTTCTTGAAAATTAAACTAATCACAGAACTAACACTCCCTCAAATGGTTGATAATCTTAATAGTAAGCATGTCAAATTTTCAATCCATCTCACACTTTTACTATTAGAGGAAGATTTAACTATGAATGGAAGATATCGTAACAAAATTATTAACTAATTTTTTAAATAGAAGTACAAATTATGAGTAAATATTGATAAGGAAAACTAGCAATCGTGGATTTTTAACTGTTAATCTTGTGATTATATCAAACAATAAATGTACCTAACTTTATATTGTATTAAAACACAGAAATCTTGTCAACACAAATGCCGAATAAAGACTATGATTTTTGGTTAAGTTTCAAGATCGCTCCTACAGTATTCTAATTACAATGAAGGTGCTATCACCATTTAAGTAATGAATCTTTATACTAAATTGTAACATATTATTTTGTCCTGTACTTCTAGTACTTATTTATGTTCATATTAACCACTATATACAAACACTGTTTTATTTTATCAAAAAAGAATGACAAAGTAGATTTTTGAGCTGGATGCATCTTGTCCAATCTTTCTCAAAATGTGATAAGTATTATGAACATTTAATGTGCTTAGTCTATCTCAGCAAAACTGTCTTCAAATGTTTCGAGTATTTTTACGAGAACGCACACATTATTTTTCTGAACACTACAACATTTTTCTAAATAACCAGTTGACTTTTTTTCCAACTTATCAAAAATGCTCTACCTATTAATAATAGTGAAGGAAACCGAGATTCCAACTCTTTATTATTATTTACATATTTTTTTCTATTCGTGCCTGCTTGAGTATTTTTGCCGATGTGATCTTATAAGAAGAAATAATTCTAAAAATTTCTTTATTCCATGTGAGACCTCCTCAAAAGAAAACACGAGTCCATGCTCATCAAATCCTTAGTTGTCCGAAATGGTGAGGTTTTCGAGAGCTGAATGGGAGAGTAATTAAAAGCCCCTCTTCTGTCGGCCGCCGAGAGACTGGGTCGGGAAATGAATGGTGATTGAGTTTCCTCGCCAAGCACATTGCCAAGAGCAGTAGTCATAAAATCTCACTCGTAGCACCACGAAAGGAAAGAGAATCCAATTTCCGATGGAACAGAGCGCGCCAAATAGTGATGAGGTATAAATACCGCTTTTAATGGGGAAAATAAAGCGTTGTGAAAATAGTAATGTTCATTTAATGGTGAAATTCCTTATGCGGCGTGTTTCCTTTTGAGAAGTCTTTTCTTAAGAGTTAAGGTTATGGTTAGGCTATATTGTGCTTATGACTATGACTGGGTTCAAATTAATGCTTACCTGATACTTCCTTCAACAGTGCAATTTAGACTTTTGGCTTCCACTAAAATATATGTAAGATAATTTTATCTCCCACACAAATCTGCAGTTTTTTAAGAAAATATTTTTATGGGGTTTGAAAATCGTATTTTAAAACAAAATAACGAAATGTGCCACTTGTGATTCGTGTAATATGTTGATGCTATGTAACAGCATTAAAGGTATTAGTTATCAGCATTTTAAGAAATATTTATAATATACAATAAATACATTGTAAAAATCTAATAAGGTATCAAAATTAACCTAACAACAGTAACTTAAGTATTTCAAGTTACTATTGTTAAATTAATTATATGGTTACACTTACTGTTGTTAAATTTATTAAGTAATTATGGCAAAGAAAATTTAATATTATGAAAATAATTTAATTGCTAGGCATGAAACGTTTTATAAATAGGTTTTAAAATACATATTTATTATTCTTTGTAATATGCAATTGTTGTTTCCTAATGTTTGGCCACAAATCTGCTACATTTAATCTTTCGGCACGACAGAAGCGGTAGATTAATTACTAACTCAGAGTTTTACTTTAGAAATCAGCAAATAAGAGAGAACTTGGGAATCCTGCCCCTAGCGTGCTACCTCAAATTTCTTTCATTTAATTTTTATCATAAATTATATACACAATCCACAATAGTGAGATTCAAGGTATTGAACTTTGCAGTCCTTATGACCCAATGCATTTTCACAGGCCCAGAGCAGTGTTGAGAGTAAAACCTCTCACCAATATCTCCATTTATTCAAATAATTCCAAACGGAAAAGAAAGAATAATAATAATAATTAATGGAAATCGTATCACCATCTAAATGAAGTCCTGTGAGAAACCACATTGTAAATAAATTACGAGCATCCTGTAAACATCTCAATTTTATTTAGTACCAAGAATTATTGTCACCATCCAAGTATTTATTACTAAGTTACTCAGTTACTTAGTCAAAAAAAAAGTCATGCAAAGTGCATCCAATGGGTGCACTTACCATAATATCTTTGTATTATTCATTATTGTATCTCTTATTTCTGATTTGTTAATCCCCATGCCAAAACTATCCAAGGACTCTATATCATTATAAAATGAGGTACATGGCCGGAAGGCTATAGACCTCCCTCAATCCTAGACAAAAAAAAAAAGGCGGAATTGATGGTTATTGGTGTAAGAAATATTTAATAAGTGTGTTATAGTTATTTCGAAAAATGGATCTTCACAATTTAAAATCTGAAATCAAGCAGAAAAAACAGGTTGTGTGATATATGTTCTCATTAATTAGGATAAAATTTGAACTTTCATCAATTTTATTGTTTTAATTGAAACAGCGTAAATGAGAAACTTACTCACTAAAGGTAAATGAAAGGCAATGGAAAATCTACAAATCATAATATTCTGTGGGAATTTTCATAGATAGCTGGCCACACACCATTTTATTGCCATAAGTCAAGAGACCCGAATAGTTCTCGAGTACTCACCTCGATAACTAATCATGTAAAAAGCAGATACGCTGTATCTATCATATCAAGTTTTGAATAATGTATCATAAAAAAAAATTCTCAATCCAGTAAACTTCACTTAAATTTTAATAAAATCATCCCAAAATTTTTGGTATTGTAAAATAGTCCATTGTGTGTTATATAGTGCTATTTGTATTTGTTTTATATATGTATATATGGTGATGATCTGTTGTATATATCTGCTCCTTTTCTTCAATTCTTCTAAAGGACTCATCCTTTTATAATTTTTACTTTACTTGACTTGTATATAAGACTTGATTTTTTTTTTTTCATAATCAAGTTTTCTTTAAATTTTTAGGAATGCCCTATTTTGACAGTCTTTAATATTTATCTAAAGTCATTTCTCATAATGTTGGAAAATTTTTTGCTTATGTACTTTCCAACATTGTTTTGTTTTATTATTGTTGTTTTCTACTAACTTTGTAACTTCCAGAGTGTAAGAGATCTACTGAAGTTTCATATTGCATTTCTATCCTTCAAAGAAAGTGGCAGTTTAGTCAAAATAAGATCTATTACGTGGTGGAGCAATAGATGAAAACCTAAGGTTCAAACTAACTGTTCCATCCAGGAGGTCCGACAGTGACTAGAATTGAATCCAGAAGTGCTTCACTGTGAAGAGCGTGGTTCTATATTAAAAGTCTACGGTAATAGTCCCTTACTTAACAAACAAAAAATTATTTAAATAAATTAAACGAAATCATCCCAAAATCATCAAAAATCGAGTGAAAATAATATCACCAAAAATAGCAGTTGAAAACAAGCTATTGAACGACGTCATGCAAGTTGCCGGGTGAAATCACGCAATTGAATGTGCAGTCCAGTAAGCAATCTTGCAGTTGCACAATATGAACGAAGTTAGTTGATCTTGTATTATTGACCTTAAAAGAAAAAAATATCATGTATTTGACAAAAAGGCTTGGTTGTATTATTATAAAAGTAATTTAAAAAAATTCAAACCTCACTTTGATATGGAATATTTAATTTTAAAATGGCAAAATATTTATATTAAAAGTGAGAAAAAATCTGTTATAATAGATTAAGGTTAAGAAATTCTTTCGAATAAGAAGACAAAGGATATATTCACAAAGTACATAACCACTATTAGAAAAGTACTGTGAAACTATAGTTGAAGTAACAAACTACAATAGGCAATACAAATTATAGGTAAATTACTGCAATGCAAATTTAAAATTTAAAAAAATAATAATACAAATAAAGAAGAAAATACCAGAGCCTGCATTCTAGCTTATCAGGTCTTAACAGAAAATAAATTTCAAACAAAAACAATTTTCCGAATAAAAGAATGTTTTAAAATCAAAATATTCAATCAGTTTTTTGTTTTTACATTTTTTTTAGTTCTTTCAATGAAATTTCTTATACTACTAATTAAATAAATGTGTGTGTGTGTGTAATAATTTAATTTTTTCTATTGCGCCTATTATGGAGTATATATATATATATATATATATTTTTTAATTCTCAATAGGGCTTTTACGTGACAGCTTCAATAACGATCATTAGATTACTTTATAACAAAATTACATTAATTCTGTATTAGTGAACGTAAATCTTTGTTTGTTGCAGCTTACAATAATTTTTAAGAAAGTTGGCCATGATTTACCGTGAAATGCTTATAATCTCAAAATATCCATTAGCAATGCATTTTGCGCGAGTGCACTTGGCCTTTGTCGCCAAGTAATTATTCACTTAGAACAATTCATCTTTCTTCTTGGCTCTTTGTGCGAGTTCCGAGCTCAGTGCGCGCGCGAATTTCCGCCGCTACATTCCCGCTAAACCTAATAATCGCTTCCAATCAAAAGTCATTTCCTCGATAGAACGAAATTCCGGCATGGAATTCATTCCCCCCAACCTTTGTCATCTTCGTCATCCCTGTTCGAGGAACCAAGATGTCATTAACGCCCCCGACTGCATGCGCCAGGTCTATCAGGAAATGAGATTCCGTTGCTCTACCAAAAGGTCAATTAATGTACGCAGCCCGCATCATAACGCCGAATTACATTACAGAAATAACTTTTAGCAGACAAAATTTCTTGCTCAACATTATTTTGCTTTCAATTACAGTGTTCAAAGTCGGAGAAACACTCCCATAACGCGGTGTACAAAATAACTCATTCCTACTTTTTTTTTTTTTTTTTTTTAAAAAAAAGATTGATTTTATCCATATAATAATATATTTTGCCATTTTATTACTTAGTAGCATGTGTTACGGTAATGGTGAAATTAACATATTTTAAGTATTATGAAGCTTCTTTTGGCGTTCGTAACGCAATTGCCTTCAGGGAAGACACTTCACAGAGAGATATGTTATCACTTGGCAGAGCATAACCTGTGATAAACTTCTAAATACTCATCATAAATGTGCCTAAAAGAAGTGTAAGTGCAAATTCATTTCCATTTGCTTAAAAATGATTGGGACAGAACATGAAAGCCTTTCGCATAAATTCCGTATTATTCTGATTGTGTGTAGTAATTAATTTAACAACTTTAGAGTATCATATTATTTTTTCAAGTGTCTAGACTTAAGTCACATATATGCATTTCAATTACCTTCATTGTGGCTTAGTGCCATGGCAATATTTTCCAGAACAAAATATTCTATTTCGATCTTTGTATTTAGGGAAGTGTGGAGCTCGCTTTTGCCTTTTTTGATCACGTTTGTCGACTTGGGTGCTTCCATGGCTTACTCCTTTCTAACAAGGGTATATGACCCATTATCTATGATATGAGATTCCAGTAAACAATTTATGAGGTGAGTTTAAAATGCCTTGCAACATTTTTAAGGATATCGACTATATGATATCAAAACCTCAAGTCAGAAAATACTCGTGATATGCAAAATTCATATTTCATTATACTGTAGGTTATGGGATTAAATCTGAAACCTTCTATTATGAAAAGCATGTCCTAAGGCTTATTGATACTGATACATACTGAAATTTATTCTGGATATTAATTTCGAAATAATCTCATAAGATTTTTGAGTATGACTGATAAATTCAGAAATTCCCACACAGCTCATTACCTATTAATAGATTCCAGCTTTACTGAATAGATTTTTCCTGGTTCTATTCTTGGCGCTGATGAAAAATATAAGATGAATATTGAGTTTTTGCTTTCTGCATGCACCTCTATTTTACTGAATGTCTGGAGCCCTCTTTTAGTGCATGTCTTGAACGGGGCTGACTTTATGAAATCTCCTTTTGGAAATCAAATACCTAGGTGATACTCAAGAGAAACTTACAACATCTTTCAGTGATAAGAAAGACTTACACCTTTGTTGTTAAGATAACCACTATGAGATTCAAATGCTGTCTTAAGGTCATTATCTTAGATTTTAACTGAACCCATTACTAATATCTCATTGTACAGCTCTAATACGATGTTAATATGGAAAAAGACACGCTATAAGTTATAATTGACAGTGTGGATGATGCGTGGAGGAAGTATATATTCCGATTTAGTTGTAAAATCCTTGAAAAATGTTTAATATAAGTTAAAAAAATTCCAATGAAGGTGCTAGAATATTTTTATTTTATATTTTTAAATAATAGGAAATAATTTCGATCGATATGATGATGAAAATTATAGAAAAAGATTATTCCTTCTTTCCTAGCGGATATTTATTTAACCTGGTGTGTACATTGTAAGAATTAGACCCCGTGTTCTCTCTTCTCAAAATCTATTTGACGAACTCCCCACAAGATTTCCTAGAGATTAGGTGGCGATTCCTATCGTCCTGAACAAACATCACGTGCATGGTTAGATCGAATGACAATTTCGATACTCCATTCCGTCAGTCGGGTTACAACTGCATTACAACGTAAAAGATAAAAATGTCTTCATACTTGGTAATTTATCAAGAAAACTAACCATTCTCAGAATAGTTTCTTATTATTCACGTAGGCAACAAATTTGTTATACCATACATGGTCTAATAATTATACCTCTTAGGAAAAAACTACAGATGCTTTGATTCTTTCGGTAGTGGACAACCTAAAGGCTTAACACTTTAGAGAGGAATATTAATATATTGCTTTCCGGAAGAATTTTTATACATAGTATATCAAGGGAGAAAACCAGGAAATTACCCAAGACACATGTACATGCAGAAATCAGAAGCTCAAATCCGTCTCCCGTTATACAACTATGGCTGGGATTACACCTGGAGACTTTCACGTGTTAGTAAATGTTCAAGTATATCTATATAAATAAAATATGTACTCTCCTTGCATACGAAAATTTTATCCGGAGTTGAATGGTTGCTAGGAATGGAATGAAGGCTGTAATTAAAGCTGATTAGAATTCACTCTAAAATTACTTATACTGCAATCCACACTTTTTCGAAGCAACACTCGCTTCAAGAACTACTCTGTTGAACTACTTTAAAATTGTCATCCATGCATAACCGCAGAAGTAACAGAAACGTGTGTCCTGCGTCAAATCTCCCTTTCTTACTTCATTTCCGCGATATAGAATGTCATTAATAAATACTAAGTATTGCTAGTTTTCCCCTTACAAGTTTCCTACTTTAATCAATCAACCATCTGACTCATGAATTTTTATTTATGGATATATATTAACGGGTATGTTATACTTACGTATATGCTTATTTTATCAAATATTCAACAATATTTTTTTCCAGTTTCATAAATTTCACATAGCTAATTCTGAATTACAAGGAAACTAACACGGCATATAACCTAATAGTTAAAAGCTGTTGGCTTGATTAGTAACTTTGATGTTATCAAAAGAATGAACAAGTCACCTAATCTGTCTTATGTTTATTTCCATTTTACATCACGTATTAATATTATTTTGCTAACAATTAGATATTAAGAAACTGAATGCCACTGTGTAACATATAATGGTTAATTCAAAATAATCAATTAAATAAACAGAATTATTTATTCAGAACAAATATTATAAAGTAAAAAAAAAAACATTTTTATTAAGCAATAAAAAAGAACCAGTCTGAAAATCTAAGGTATACAAACCTTTTAACTTCCATTAAAACTGAGCATTTACGGTAAAGGTAGCAAGCGATAGAATAGCACTTTACCGAAAGTCGCGCCAGATGGCGCAGTACGCTTCACACGGACCATTAGTCCTTTTCTTCTATCCCAGCCGTCTTCTCTTCTCAGGCAATTGACTTGTCTCTTTTTTTCAACGGGATTTGCTGGTAACAAAAGATTTATCCCTTTACAAAGCTCTTTGGAAATGGACGTCTTTCGTTCGAGTGATTTTTCTCATGGAAATCTCAGATTTATACCTTTCATATATTGGTTGGAATCGCCTGCTTGTTAACATGTCATAGATTTACATTATTTTACTAGTCATTTCCAAGCAAGATTGGCTCTTATTCCTCATGATGCAAGTTGCGATAAATTGCTCCTTTTTTTATTGTAAAAAAATTAGAGGGTTCTTTTGCCATTCATTCCTACATCTCATTACCATAGAAAAAATAATGGAAGCTATTTTAATCATATTTTAAAAAATATTTGTATTTTGTGCGTTTATATATCTCTTGCAATTTTGTATTTTGTCTACTATCAGTCACCCAAATATCTACTATCAATCTGTATAAAAACTAGAAGAAACTGGAAGTTAAACTCAAACTTCATTATATAAACTCAAACTTGAATATTTTATATATTATTATTAAAATCATATTATACTACATCATATATACATAACAGTCTTACTATTTTATAAATAAATGTCTATGAAAAAAATTATAAATATCTTAACCATCATCCAATGGAAAAGATATTTTAAATTATGCTACTCTTTCTAATACAAGAGCGCCAAATACTAAATATGAAAAATGACTTTTAAATTTAACCTTTTATATCTTTGTGTATCTTGCTCTCTGTATTCCTTTATCACATTCAACAAAATTCATTTGATTTAGATACATTTAATACAGAAAAATGTGTTATTTGTGCAGTCATTAAAGATTCGCGACGCAGAATTTTTTTACCATTTTACTTTGTTGTGCCCATTAATTAGTAATTTCAGAGGGCATGTGTTGTCAAACTTTTGAAAATATACATTGGACAACCTAGCAGCCAAAGGTTCGTTGTGAGGTATCAGAACACCAGAAAAGTTTCATCTTCAGCGAGAACATTTCGTAAGTAATGTGAATCATATTTCCGTACTCCCAGGCAACTCCCCTACCGATTGACGTGCGTACAGAAAACAGAACATCCATCTTTACAATTTTTCAGCAGCGACTGGGGATTGAATTTGCAGTCTTTCGTCCTTAAAAGGGTGATACTACCGCTTAGCTACTATGAGTCCCGTTACGAATCTTGGAAACATTATAAGTTAAGTTTCTTACGTTCTTTTCATGCGACTTGAAAATATGGAAACTGTAAATAAAATCTTCATCATTGTAAAAGGTATTTTAATGTCTATCAAGTAACATGCTTGACATAAATTGAAGACACTCCCCAAAAAAAAAAACTAGTACAAATATGCGTATGCAAATAAAGAGATATGGAGGTAATCAGAATACGTCTCTGCAGCCGTCAGTACCTATATAAAGTAACAAGTATCTGGCACAGTTGTCTGATCAGTTACTGCTACGATTATGCTGGCTTATTAAAATTTAAGTGATTTTTTTTTTTTTTTGAACGCGTGGTACTGTATTTGGAAGGCAAGCAATGGCACATAGCATTTCCGAGGTAACGATAAAGTTTGGATTTTCATGTTTTACCATTTCACGAAAGCACTGTGAATGTCGGGAATATGGTAAATCATCAACTCTCCAGCATCGCTTAGGCCGGAAAAAGAACGTACGAGAACTGATCCAATGACAATTGATGAGAATAGTTAAACATGTCACATGTGTAACTTCTGCAAATTCACTACAGATTTCAATGCTAAGCCATAACAAGTGTCAGTGGGTGAACCATTCAGCAAAACATCATCGAAATGGGGTTTCGGAGCTAAAGATCTACTTGTGTACCCTTGATGACTGCATGATATACAACTTTAAGCATCGTCTAGACTCATCAATATCGATGCTGGACTGTTGAGACTGAGAACATGTTGCCTAGTTTGAAGAGTCTCATTTCCAATTGCATAGAGTAGACCGACTTTTAATGATAGGGGGACAATCTCATGAATCCACGAGACCCGCATATCAACAAGACGCTAGTGTTGACTTTGTGATGGTATAGAGCATGTGCAGTGAACGTCATACCTCCGTTACGCTTAGATGCGACTCTGACAAGTATGCAATCGAATCACTTTCACCCATTTACGTTAACTGTCAATTCTAACGGACTTGCGAAATTCCAGAAGAACTATGCAACATTTCACAAGTCCAGAATTGCAACACTGTCACTCTGCAAATAATCTTTTGACTTTGGACACTTTTGCTGCCCAACAAATTCACCAGATATTTACATTATTGGGTATATCTGGGATGCCTTGTAACAACATACTGTTCAGAAAAATCGCCTCTTACTCCTATGGATTTATGGACAACCCAGAAAAATCCCTGCTGTCTACTGACTTCAGCACTACTTCAGACATTAATCGAATCCATGTTGAATTCCTACACTTATTTTCTTTCATAACTTGGAACAAGTTTTAAATGATTTACAATTATTATAAAAGTCCAATTCATTATTCACATTTTATCATAATTTACTTTAAATCTCTTAAAATTTTATAATAACTTTGAGGCTCAGTAATTTGATTATATTAGATATTTATAATTTTAAAAAAATGTATGAGAGTGTAAAATTTCTTAAATGTTACTATAGCGAACAAAAGAGAATCTCAGATAAACTTTTATAATTTAATGACTGTTTTCAATTAGTAACGTAATAGCTGTCTTAAGATCTGTTACTAATAGTTATAAGAATACTGGTGGTTCACACCCAATATATATACACATACATATATGTATGTATGTAAAGCATGATTAGAAATATCATAAGCATAAGTTTAAAGAATACAAAAATTATATTCTTAGCAATACATTCAGCGTAAAAGCAACATAAAGAGAATTATTAAAATATAACCAATCGTAATTTTTTTATAAAATTAACTGAATGCCAAATGAGGAATAATAATAAGAAAGTACGAAATGTAGATGTAACATATATTCAATAGACAGTTCAAAATTTAAAAGAAACGTGGAATAAAAGAAAAATGGAGTGAAGTTCCAATGTGGCCAGTTTCTTCAGGAGGTGTTGACTACATTGACATTTGTAAATTTATTTTTATTATGGATTTGTTGTATAGTGGCTTTAGTCTGGAGCCACTGCAGAAAAGCCCTACTTCATGTATATGTGATCAACACCCCCTGGAAAAGCTAGCCATGTTGGTACTTCATTTCATTTTCCTTTTGTTTTTCTATGTTGTTTACTATATTTCGTATTTTCTCTTTCTTATTCTTCATTTGGCTTTTGATTAATTTAAAAATATTTACAATTATATATATGTGTGTGTGTGTGTATATATATATATATACATTGTATATCACATTTATTTTACTATCACTTAATCACTTAAATTCGTGCATCCCTTTTCAATTTTTATCTCGATTCATTCATCGAACTCTTTTCATTTTTTAAACTGAATATTTGGTTTTTGCACATTAGCAAATGAAGATTTAACTGATTTTCCTGTTTGGCTGAAACTGAAACAGACAGAAAAGAGAGAAAGTTTAGAATGGATGTTCAAAATGAAAGAAACAAAGCGTCACTCCCAACTTACTGACCAATAATGTGGTGCTGCCATCTAGTATCATATATTATTACTAAACAATATTTATTTATTTATTTGCTGTTAACATAACCAATATTTGAATTTCAACGGATTTTACGGAAATCTTTTACGACAATAAAGTCAGCTATTTCTGTAAAATAGATTGAATAATAAATTAGAATTACATATTTATAGTTATTTTTATTAAAGAATTATACATTTCGTATAAGCGACATTATTTTATTTCAAAATCTACCCACTATTTTTAATTGATTAAAGTCGACAGTTTTAGAGAATGATATATACTAATTATAATTCAAAATAATTTTCTCTTCAAGTTTTATTTCAATAGCTTGAAAAATAAGGGAAGTGTGCTTTTATCATGCTTGGGGCACCATTCTCTGAAAGCCGCCAAATAATTCCAGTGGCAAACAAGATTTTTCAAATTTTCCATTTCCATTTTAATCAAAATTTCAATTTAATTACGCAATACATTTTTAATTATAATTATTGCAGGACCTCCAGAAATAAATCTCAAAGAATTGGACAATTTAAATGATGAAGAAAGAAAGGGTTGTAACTGAAAGACGAGAGGGAGTGGAAAGAAGAGAAATAGAAGTGTTGAAGGAGTGCTTTCCGTAAACTAAAATGCTTTTACTTTCATAATTATGTTATACTAATATATTTACGTAGTTTATTTTCTTTAAAAATGTTTTGCTTTTTTAATAACATAGAAATCACGGTTTCATAGTTGAGATCGATTAATAACCAAATAGTTTCATAAAAGAATCCTGGAAAGTCTGTTTTGCAAAAAAAAAAAAAAAACATAAATATTATAGAATGGAAATGGTGTTGGAATTTTGGGTATCTCCTTTGCACAAGTTCTGTTTCTGATCTTGTAACAAGAGATGTTAGAGAGAAACATGTGAAATGATACCTCTTCAAAGAAGCTATTAGTCCAAAGAAAAACTGCCTTCCGTTAATATATGCAAATGTCTAAGAAAGGTTTGTTAATTCAAGATTTGGTGAAGTTTGATCATTTAAAAAATATCCAATTTCTTTGTTTTGGAAGCATCCCACACAGCTTTATTATAAAAAATGAAAATAAAGTTTCCAAAAAATTGAAAACGGCTATGTAATTAGTTATAAAGTTTCTTACAAGTAGGGGAAAGCTTAGCTTGTGTCTTTGTGTCATATCCGATTACCATGGTTTCATACACACACAAAAATTTGGTATAATTTATATTTACATTTTTTTTTAAATTATTAAGTGATGACAACATAAATTGTTACTCGGTTACTCTAAAGAAAACGTATAATGATAAATATTTGTTCCTTCTGATTAATTCATTATTTGCTGTTGTTCCAAACCATAACAATTCGTTACTTAATGTTATGCAATTAATATATATATATATATATATATATATATATATATATATATATATATATATATATATATATATATATATATATATATATATATATATATATATATATATATATATATATATATATATATATATATATATATATATATATATATATATATATATATATATATATATATATATATATATATATAAGAGGGAAACAGCCTTGTTTTGTAAATTTTTAAATTCCATAAAGTAATCAAATTAAAGATTTACAAAATAATTATCTGGGCTGGGGCGACATATGGTTGTGAGACTTAGACCCTGACATTAAAAGATATAAATAATTTAAGAATATTTTAATTTAAAATATTAAGAAAATATACTATATATCAATTCAGGTAAATAGTAATCTACAGAGATAAAGAACTAGTAGGGAAATGGAAGCACTCATTAAAGGACAAGACTTCGTAAAATTTATTAAGGCACAACATTTATCTTGATTAGGTCACATCGAGAGATAAACTGATAATGATGTGTCAAAATTCTGATACTAAAAGCCAATGGGCAATAGACCAAGGGAAAGAACAAAAAGAAAACAGCTAGATGATTTGCTGAATGACCGAAAATATGTGAAGATAACAGGAATATGAAGACTGGAAATAAAGTCGTATGGAAAGATATTGTGAGAAGAGTGTGCGAGAATAGAAAACTTTAAATTAATTTTACAAAAAATTTCGGAGAAATTCAGAAATAAAAATCCGATTTATAATCTGATGAAAAAACTAAGGATTAAATTAATTATATTAAAAAGGAAAAGGAATGCTTTTTTGTGATAATATTTAAATTTTTGTTTATGATATAATTTATAAAATTTTAATTTATACAAGTCCTAAGGTAACTTATGAATGCACTTTTCTATATATATTTATAAAAGAAGGTTAAGAAAAGGGATTGAACATTTTATGTTTGTCAAAATATATTCATTTTAATAAAAATTTGTAGTGGCATTTAAGGAATATAGTAAATTCTGGTTGAATTTTATACATTTTGATCACATTTGTGGAAATTAATTCCTGTTTCAGATTTTTATGAGTGTTATACTAGATTTCATTTCATACTGAACTTTCCAAAGTTAAACTGGTTACAGTATCTTCTTTAAAGACATAAAAGAACTGATTTTACTCAATTAGTTTTAGAATGGGATTAATGCCTAGATTTTTAGACAAGGAGTTTGAATTTGCAAAAACTTATTTCAACTAGTAAAATTATTATATAAATGCTACAAGGGAATTATTAACCATAAACACATTAATGAACGAATATAGAGAAAAAATATTAAATCCTTAAAATTGTATGCCTTTCTGAAAATTATGTTTAAAACTTGATTCAGTTTATAAACAGCATTCGTTCTAAGCAGATAAAGGAGGTGTATTGGGTTGCTTGAGTTTCATACTACAATTTTTAGCTGTTCTATTTTTTATATTATCTAATCTTCTTGTATCTATTGCCTATTTTTCTTTATCGAAAATGATGAAATATAGCTGAAAGCATAGTTCAAAATTCATCATTTTGAACAACCCTTTAATGACGACATCAAAACTTTCTTTGATATACTTGTGTATAAATGTCCACATCTGACCAACTGAATTATAATAGAATCTTCGAAGGTTCGATAAACAGCATAGTCATTAAGTTACACTTTGAAGTCAGTAAGAGAATTCTATTCATAATGAAACTTTCGATGAAGGGATTCAATATTTCAGGATTTAATTGCACCCATTTTGATCCCAGCAATTGTTGAACAGGAGAGAGATATTGAGCTTCTGACTTCTGAATGCACGTCCATCGCGGGGAAAGGATATATAAGAGCTTTTCGACATGTTATCCATTGCAACATGTGAATACAGCCTTTTTTACTCATGAAAAGTCTATCTAAAAAGCAATTTAAACTATGGATATTAAAATGCATTACAGTAACCTTCGATTGTTAAGCTACATGCATTGTCAAAAATAAGTAAGTTGCCATTAAAGTACCAACTAATTAAAAGTTTTAGGATTATTTATTCTCTAGCTAAGAAAAAAAATAAAAAAATATTTTTAATCCTTTTTATAAAAAATATTCTAAAACTCATGTTTTGATATATTTATTAGGGGCTCGCGTGCAAGGTTTATTAATAAATGTAAGTTAGACGAGGTTTAATTCATGTGACTCATTGAAAACATTTACAAAACTTCTGTAAAATCAAAACAAAATGATACATAAACTCTTATTAAAAGTTATTAATTTTCTGAATGTGAAGAATTAAAAAAAAGTAAATCGTTAGAATGTTTCATTAGTGGTTCGAGCAAGCATTAAAGATTTTCTATGTTTAAGAATGAATAGGTAATTAGAAATCAGATTCATTCATTTTATTATGGGGAAATGAAATAAGTTGAAAAGTACAGCTAAAAATGAATGAGATGGTAAAGAACGATGCACAGGGAATTAAATGTTATTTTTCATAGGATATAAACAAATTTCCGAATTCAATCATCATCTTGATTTTTTAACTTTTTTTTAATGTTATTGAATTGTTCGAGTAAACACTATTATTTTTAAAAATCATCCTCATTTCCTAATTCAGGATATTACAATTTTTAAAGGCCATATGGATAAATATCTACTCTCTCAAATGTTAGTTGTGGGGTCATTGGAATAATGAATTGCTAATTTTATAACAACTGCAACAAATACATCGCTTTAATCTGCTAATTTACATGAAATAATAATAAAGGAAACATAACAAGATTTCTTCTTCCAGATCTGTCGGTATGGGGGTTTGTGAGTTTCTCGAGTTTCTTCTCTAATGACATGAGAAAGTGACAAACAATTTATGAAGGGTCTATCTGGAATGCAACATGCACAGTATATCGAAAAACTAATCATTCGCATATCATAAGAAATTCTATCAGTATGGGACGTGCTAATTTCTTTGGGAAACAATTTTAAAGACCATTAATCATTGTAAAATGGTAAGAGTTTTAACATTACATGTTCATTAACGAAACATAATATGAATAATACACTTAGCTGCAAATTAGGAACTCACATATCAACCAAAAGGTATCATTACAAAAAAATGTATCTAGAAATTCAATCAAACATTGAAAAGCTATCGTTTTGCTTAGTTTAATGCTTCTTAGAAGATATATTAAAATAATGCTAATAATGAACTAACTTGAGTAAAAATGCACCAACTTTCTGGCAACAATAAAGGTCCTAAAATGTAATTTAGAGCATAAAAGCTATGATTAAAATAATAAAAATAACCTATAGAGAAATTTTTTTACATATAATCGCATTTTACCCAATGATTTAAAAAAGATCAATTTCCAGGGGCATAGTAATCTATTATATAAAGTCATTTTAGTAAGAATGCTAATTTAGGTTATTTTTTCACTAACTCTTTTGTGAAATTAATCTGGCAACACAATAATTTAATCAAGTTCTTGTATCGTTTCGTGTTTGTAAACAAAACAGCCAAAAAATGAATGTCATTACAGCTATAAAACTTTACGTTAATAAAATGATTGATGACTGTGGAACTGGTATGAAAGTTTTATTAATGGACAAAGAAACCGTGAGTTTCATTTTTAATTTTATATTAGAAATAAATAAGAGTCACATATACTAGCCATTACTTTATATTAAAAGTTATATCAAAGAATTACTTAACTATTTTAATGACGCTTAATCACCCGTATGTGACGTAAAATTGAAATAAATTGCTTAAAGCAATCACCAAATTTACAAAATATCTTTAAGTTTTTAACCTAATTTAAAGATTTTTTGTCTAAAACTAATTCTGGTGACAGTTTGCAATACTGAACTTTATTTAAGCAAGTTATTTTATAAAGAAATTTTCAGTATTCATTACTGAATAAACTTTAGTCCAATCTGTATTACTGATCTATTAAGTTACCTAATGAATGATAGTAATCAGAACAAATCAATACAATATTTGGTACAAAGCAAAAAATATTTTTTGAGTCGTTATGACATATCATAATTTTTCGACAAGAAATTTTAGGAAATTACATGTTTTTAAAAATATATATATGCACATGATGTTTTATTTTATTCTGAATATTAGAAATACAATGAAAAGTATTTTCGATCGTTTTAATTTTCGGTAGTTAAAAATTATATTTACTGACAACAAGTTCATATAATTCTGTGACTAATAATGCTAGACTGGTTTTTGTAAATTCATTTATTTTAAACGCAATTAAACTTCCTTAGATCCCTTGTAAATACTTCAATTGCCTTATCTGTAAGTTTGTGCAGAATCTTGTGCAAATAAAGAATAATTAGTTAGGACAATGAATTTTTAAAAATTATACAAGCCAACAAATGCTATAAAATTTTAATTTTTGCTCATTATATATACACATTTTTATGCTTGCTGAATTAAATTACTAAAAACCCTTTTCATAAATGTTTACCATTAATAAATATGTTTAAATTTATAATATTAAGTTTTATTGTTTCAGTTGTATTATATTTGAATGTTTTTTTTAATCCTGTGTCAGACCTTAACATGAATATCATTAGCCTAATAGAACTCAGAAAGGCAAAGTTTAAAAGTTTGATAAGATTTTGTGAGTTTGGTGCAATTTTTAAGCCAAATACTGGGCATTTATCTTGCTGCCATAAATTATGTTACCTCATGCAATACATGGTTTTTAAAATCCTGATCATGCTCAAACTTGAACTTTAAACATTTCAATTGTGTGCTATTTTAAATTTCAAGTATCAAAATTTTGAATATTTCATTGTAATCAAGTAACATAATGAAATGTCTTAAATTGATATGAAAGGACATTTGAGAAATATTATAAAATTAGAAACTAATTATGAAAAGATTACATATTACAATACAAAATTAAAATAACTAAATATTACATAGTCTAGCAAGGGAAAAAACTGCACTAAAAAACTAAATCAGTTACATAAATAATACATGTTTATTAACTTTCAAATTTTGATTAACAAAGCTGTGATACCTGACTTAAAGCATCAGTATAAATACAATTGAATCCCAGAGAGGACCAGGTAATTAAGCTATATCACTAATGTAAGTAAGATAAATTTCTTTGAAAACTCTAGTTTCAAATTAACAGTAATTATCATTCTCAGTAAAACTAAATACAAATATCTTAAATGTTTGTAAACAATACTTAATATATTACATAAAATATTACAAACGATTGTAATATTTATCAAATATATGAATTAAAAGTTTTCTCCTAATCATTGCTTGCAGAATCGGCAGCACTGTTTGGACAATAAACACATTTTTTGGCTTCCAAAAATTCTCTCACAATATTATCAATGTGGTTATACCTCCATACATACTCCACAAAATATGAATCAAATTAACTTGATGCATAATTCATACCCCAAAGGATCTCCTAATTGTCAACTAGATACTATCGATGATATCTACTTGGGCACCTGTGCCTGGATTTTTAAACATCAATCTGCAATTATCTATTAATTGTAAGAAATTTTCATCTGTGGGAGTTGTACATTCTGATATTATAATAGAACCCGGAAGAACACATTCGCACAAAATTTCTGACAAAACTTTCAATTAATGATTTTAATAGACTTTTAAAATAATTTTCATAAGCTTAAATAGCAATTCAATAAATTTTCAAAACTAATTTCACACTTCATATGCCTAAATTCTTATCATAAATGAAAGCAAAACACTAAAATCTTCAAGAATTACTAGCACTCCAAACAAATTTCATTGAAGTAAAGAACAAGTGACTAAATAAACTCCTGACATATCATAGTCATTCCATAGTGGGTAAATCTGAGATTCTACCTAACCAAATATGTACAAATGTTTAGAAAGGTAGTTTTGTCTAGTTTTAATCCTGAAGTTTTTTTATTTTGTTATCCTCTGCCAGTCCTTGGCATCTCTGCCATTAATCTATGAGCAGCTCAATAAAAAGATGAATAAGTATAAAAACAAAAATAAAGTCCTTTAGTAGCCTCAAAAGAGTTGTCAGTCATAAACTTTAAAACTTCAGGGCAGTTCTTGAGGTGAACAGAGTCCATTACACCTATTCGATGCAGATGCCTTTGTAGATGGTCATGTCTAGTTGTCATCCAGAAACAATCAACACCAACAGCTCATGATAAGGAGCCAGGAATTTTTTTGTTCCTATCAAGTAGAGTTTTCCATTGCCTGTCCATAGCCACTTCAGCATAAAGGGAAACTCTCTCATTCTTTATTTTACTAAGGATTACATTTTTGATGTTATGCAAAGGGGGATTTGGCTGGATCATAATTAATTCTAAAATAGACAATCTAGTAATTCTAAGCAAGATTATTTTCCTGTATTTTCATCAAAACATTAATCACAACATCTATTGAATAGTATAAGGGACATATTTTCACCTCCTTATGAAAGCTTCATATTTTGTCTTCTATTGCATTTGTACCTTAATTTCTTTTTTTCAAGTCTCAAGATGGATAATTTTAATTTTTTAGGTATGAGAATTTAGTAGCTATGTAAACCAGTAAACCAAAATAATCCTGTTAAAGTATTTCTCATAAGGCATTTAACAAGAATATACTTTCTTAATTTTTATATTAGTTAAAATAAAAATTGCATGAACTGAATATTTTCATTTGAATTTGATCACTTAGAAAATATAAAAGTTTGTATTGGCACCACAGTTTTGTTAACGAAGTTTAGTGATATGTATTTACAAAGATGGGAAGTTGCAATTTATTTAGCAAAATATTTTTTATACTAACAATGCTTAATAGTTCATGGTTTATTGCGGCACATACACAATCTGACTTTGAAAATGCAACACCAAGAAGGAATTGCCAAAAAGTGACAAAACTCGACAGAGAGAGACAGAAATAAACAATAAGTAATCTGTATTTCAAAATTATGTGCATAATACACAGTGAGAAGAGGGTCAGGTGAGTAAGTTGTAGGACCACCCTGGGCGGTGATAGACAAAGTAACATGTCCAGGCACTGAATCAATGAGAGTAAGAATGGCATCCTGAGGAATGGCTCTCCCTTCTCTGTCAATCATTTGCCAAAGCGAGTCTTCTGATGGAGGGTGACAGGATCTACAAATGGCGTCCAATCATATCCTTAACATGCTTGATTAATGAGGGATCTGGCAAACACAGTTGGCCAATTGTACACCTTGCTGGCCATGATGCAAGCAATGTGCATTGAGGCATTATCCTACAGATAAAGGGATTAGGCCCCACCTGAAGGTAAAGGTCATCCACAGTGTTCTTCTATATTTCAGTTATGGGTTTTGATAAAATATTGTAGCACATTCACTGACTGTAGCACATTTTACAGACATTAAACAGTTCCTTGTTTCAACCATTTTCTCCCCAGCTGACACACTGTGGATGTGTCCAGGTACCTGTCAACTATGATTTCCTGTAAGGACCAACCTGCCTTTCTCAGTCCAGTCACCATGCCCCGCATAAACTTGTCTTGCTGCTGGAACTGACTCCATCAATGATGGCTTGGCATTCTTTGCAATTACATGCATGCTTTGTGACACGTACAAACTTTCAACGATTATTTTCCAAGAAACAATAAAGGTGCAAACATTGCCCACTGTGCCAGTTCCTCATCTAATATCTTATCCTGTGTATGCTAGAGAGATGTGCATTTCACTTCATTTGTATAATTTGGTAAACCGCATCTACCCTGCAATTTGCAAAATTTTTTGGACACTCCTTATTGGTGTTGCATTTTCAATGTAGAGCACTGTATTATTAGCATTTCACTAAGTTTTACATCTAATTTGATCTTTTTAAAATTAGCATCCAACTTATTTAAAATTAGCTATTATTTGATTTTTTACAGGTCTTGTAAAAACAATGCCACGATAATCACTTAAAATTACTTGCATATAGTTAACTTCTATATTTCAGTTATGGGTTTTGATAAAATATTATAATAATTATCTTTCCCATAGGATTTTTATCACATAAATTCCACTGGAAACTAATCTAGATAACCAGACACACACACACACACATATATATATATAATTATAATTTTCTGTATATATCATTGCTAATTTTTTGTAATTAAACATGGTCTTTTACTATTCCTAAAACTACAATATATATTCAAAAAATCAAGAAGGGAAATTTTTGCATCCACTGAAATTATGTTTCAGTGGGGAAAATATTTATTACCGAAATAGCATCTATGCATATTCATATAAATTCTGGTGGTGTATTGGTAGTGCACTTTTAAGGCACAGCTCTGTGATTCAATTCTCGGGATAGGCAAAGTTTACTCAGCTTTTCACATCGTTTCAGTGGGTTGATAAAACTGACTACCAATTGTGTTTGGAAACTAAGCACTGGAGGTTTTGCATAAGGCTGACCACCTAACTGGGACATATTATTTGAACCCCAGGGACCTCAATAAAAAAATAATAGTAATAAATAAAAACACAACTCTATGAACTTTGCCCCCTTGGGGCTGTCATGACACTGAGTTCAGTTTATATATATGCAGATAGTATGTACGTGAAACAGTTTTGAAAGGAATTGCACTCCATTTGCAAATTTTACAACTGATATATGAGACTATAATTAACTGACTTCATGACTAGATCTGTTTTAAATGCAACTAAAAATGGTTGGCAAAACAGAATCAAAAAATTAAACAGTTATTTCAGCGTAATATGTATCCTTAATATGTTATGTTTTTAATAATACACTGCAAATGAAAAGAAGTTATTTGCTCAAAAGACAATTGTTAATATTTTCTACCAGAAAATATAATTTGGAAATACTTATGAGTGGCATACAATCATTATAAAATGTGAATCAATAATATTTGTAATTGTTATTATAAAAGTATTTTACTATATTAAATCAGACTTATGCTACTAAAATTTATAAAATCTTTGTTGATACACTTATGCTAATATACAAGTATTAATTTTTTTATTTTATTGCTGTCTGTGGATTATATAAAAAATTTGTCAATAAAAATATTATATGCTTTATATTCTGTTATTCATATTCAAGACCAGTTATGTAGTTAATATAATTTTTAACTTTAGAATAACATGTAAATTTTAAACACCAAAAATATTAATTTTTTGAATTATTTTCACATTTAAATAGTGTAGATAAAAAAATACAGTCCAACCTTTTTACGAGCTTCTTTAATAGAACCATCTATTTAATTCATTTAACTTCAAATATTTAAAACTGTATGTAAAACTAAATAATTCTAGCATAATAAAGTATATAAAACTGAATAATTCCAGCATGCCAAAAAGAAAAGTAAAAGCAAAAATTTTCTCTTTGTTTCATTTACATTTAAAAACTACCTTACAAGATCAACAATTTAGAATCTAACCGAAAGTCTTCATACCAAGCTTTATAGAAGCTGTAAGAAAAATTATTACTTCATTGACATATTTCTATGTATAATAAAATGTAATACATAAAAAAATTATTCAAAAAAATAATACAAAAAAAGCTTTAATGAGCTGTAAAAGTAACAGTAAAGGAAAATAAAGGTTAAAGTAATAGTAAAGGAAAAGAGAATATTAAGTATGACCCTAAACAATAATTCAGGATTAACAATTTCAGTATTTTATAAGCATAACTAAATTGTAAAATGCTCTAAAAATTATTAAATGAACTTTAGATTGAAAGTTTATTATTATATAGTTATTTAGTTTTGTAAATTGGAAGAGTGATTGGCTAATTGTTAAAGTAGTACAGTAAACAATAAATAGTAGTTGCTGAATACCAGTTTTGTAAAACTAGGATGCTTGTTTCATTAGTAAAATTCAGTATAATTATTTTGTATTTTATTTATAAAAATAGTAATAATTGTTGCTTTCTAGAACTGATATATTACTGTGCTAATAAAATCTAAAATAACATGTGGAAAATCAGTTTTAAGTTGTAAGTTCGGTTTAAAAGAAAAATTTGTTAATATCCATACTATTTAAACATGCCGTTATTCAATGAAATCAAATAGTGTGGGGGAGCAGTTAAAGCTTTTCCTTTAGTATTGGAGTCCATCAATGGTGATAATAAAGTTATCTGAACTGTACCAAAAAATTTTTAACTATAAATTTATGAAAATTATAAGGTTTAATTAGTTTTCATAAAGATTAATTTGTATTTTCATCTTTTAGCTAAAATGTTTAAAGTCTTAATCCTTTTTATTTAATTGATTTTTTTAGACAAGCATCATTAGCATGGCTTTTGCGCAGTCAGAAATTTTGCAGAAAGAAGTATTCCTTTTTGAAAGACTTGACATGGCAAGAACTGAACACATGAAGCACTTAAAGTGTATTGCATTCTTAAGACCAACAAAAGAAAATATTGACAATTTAGCTTGCGAATTGAAATATCCAAGATATGGGCAGTATTATGTGTGTAAGAGCTTTTATTTTGTATACTTTCTATTCCTTTAGATTCACTTATTATAATTTATTTATGTACACTTATTATTTTTTATTGCTTGCAAATGATATATCTTATAACATTTATATGCATAATTAATGAAGCTTTAATAAAATGTCAAATTTTTGAGGACTTGTGTGATTACTTATTCTTATAAATTGAAAATTAATTTACCGGGAAAAAAATTTCAATATCCCAAAACAAATAAACAATATTTTTAAAGTTTCACATTGATATTTCATTGCTTTGAATAACATTGTGTACAATTTTGATACAAATCTAAATTAATAACTGGAAAAATTATCATATTTTGTATATCACTGAAATGCTTGTTAAGTGTGTATACCTTTAAATTCTTCACATTTTCATCAATATTTATCTAATTTTTATTTAATATAGAAGTTTTTCATTAATTTCTTTCTAAAATTTGACTTCTTTAATATTCTTCTGAAATTCTATTTTACTAAAATTCTTTTTATTATTTATTTGAAATTTTTGAAGTATCAATCAAATGATAACTATTTCCTGCCCATCCCTTTCCATTTTTCCTTATATGAGGACTTCTCCAGTATTCTGTTTGAATAATTAATGAATAAGGATGAAATGATATTAAATTTTGTGACTGCTAAACAAACCTGAGGAATATGGCAAGTTATCTAGAATGACTAGTTATCTAATTGATGACTTACTGATATTCTTCTGTTGTTGTTTATTTTTATATTTAAAATGTAAAATAGAAATTGCCTATTCCTAGCATATGTGTATGTAAACAGATGGGATGAAAATTGAGACATTATCTGTTATAAGTTCTCTAAATAATTTTTTTTCCTTTTATGATTCTTTAACATTTGTGAAGTCTATTTAGTCATAAATTTGAAATTTTTGAAAATGCATACAAACACTGTTAATGCATACTTTGTTAATGTTAGTTTTTTCATATAGCACTCTCTGAGCCTAGCATTGCATTGCTATTATAAAACTTTAAATTAAAAATTTTTATGAAAATAAGAGAGCTTTGCTTTTAATATTTATTATTAATATCAGTAGAAATGCTAATTTTAAAATTATCAAGATCACACACATTAATTTTAAATAACAGAATAATTCACAATCCATCATCATATATTTCTTACTTTCCAACTCTGCTTACGACAAACATACAAATTATTTTATTTATCATATATTTTTCTTTAAATTTCAGAACTTTATTTTTAGTTTAATTAAAATCATGGAAAATTTTTAATTTCTTTAAAAGTTTTAGTATAATAATAATTTTTTTCCCTCTTAGATTTCAGCAATATAATTAGCAAAAGTGATATAAAAATATTAGCAGAAGCTGATGAAACAGAATCAGTTAGAGAAATTCAAGTAAGAAAAAGAATAAATTGTGAAATCTATTTTAAAAATTTATTTTTTGAAAAAAATAATAGTATAATATTTAGTATTTGATTAAATTTATTATATCTATTAAATTTTTTACCTAAATTCTTGTCAACTATTCTGATTTATTTGCTTTTGGTACGAATTTCAATTTTTCCATTCAAAAATACAAATGTAACTGTTAAAAATATAAAATTTGAAAGTTTTTTAACTACATTACAAGAAAAATTGTAAAGCTTATTTTCCAGTTTTTTCTCCAAATATCAAGAAGAGAAATTTAAATTAAAACTATAACATTTCTATCCTAATGAAAGCATAATTCTTATTGCTTAATTTAAGCAACTAAAACAGTGATGCCACTATTCAACTGTATTAAAAGAAACATAAGTAGTTGATATTGAAACAGTGTATATCCAAGTTTATTTTCGTAAGCTGTTTTATAAAGCTTTCCTATATTTATGACTTTAAAAGATTAAAGTGCTTCCACAATGCCAATAATGTTCTGGAAAGTGATTTTTTTCAATCAAATTGCTGAACTGCATTGTTCATAATCTTATTCTAAAGAATGGATGAACGTAAAAGTTTTATAGCTAATTAAAGAGATGATAATGGATCCTTATTATATGTGAAAAAGTTAACAGGATTATGAATTACCTTAGTTCTGTTCCACAGGAATAAAATTTGTAAACTTTAAGCATTCCTAAAAGAATGACTGTCCTGTGTCTCTAAAAAGTATGGTTAAAATTACAAATTAATCTCTTATTAAACTGAACATATGAATACATTTTAATTATAAATTGAAAAGATTTGTTTTATTTTGTTACACTTGTAAAATAATTGTAATATAACTTTTGTGTTTTAAATTTATTTTCTTCAAATCTTCATACTTATTTTGGCAAATGTATAAATAATACAAAACATAAAACTAAATCAAATGAGTATTGTATATGTGTTCATTAATTTTATGTTGTTAAATTTTCCTTTTTCTGTTATATAGCACTTGATTACTTATGTTTTAATGAGAATTGCATTGACATTTGAGTATCATATGGTTCTTAATTTTGATTTCTCCATGTTGTTAAGAATAGATTTCATATGAATTGTTGTATTAAGTATAAAAATATTTTTAATTTCTTGATTTCTGGAATATGATTGCTCAAAATGCTTAGTAGAAATTTAAAAAAAAAATTTCTTTGAATTTTAAACTTTATTAAAATTTTGTTACTTTTTATTTTTTGTTATAATCGATCTACATATTTCTTGAATGGGCTCTTTATTTTTCTTTTCTTGTTTTTGTTACTTTGAATATTATTAAAAATTCAAAATAAAGGGTTTCAGCATAAAAAATTTCCCTGAAATTTTTAATATTGTATATATATATATATATATATATATATACAAAATTTGAATAAGAGGAAATCATTGACTTATGAAAGAGAATTTTCATATTGATCAGTGACAACTCTTGTGCAAGCATGAGAACAATGCAACGATGTGAATTTATAAGTAGTGGTCAGATGAAAAGCAAACGACTTGAAATCTAGATGTATATGTCAAAAAATAGCATCAATCAAAATATTAAATGCCTTCTTTGCTGCCACATTTAATAACTGTCTCATGAGCCATACAGCATAATGGTCCACTGTGCTATGGTTGTATCCCTCAACTTCTTATCATCTGATATGCTATAGATTGCATGAAAGAATTCCTTTTTATAGGATCCAGTGACATTTGCAGTTGTATTTGACTCATAAAAATAGAGACATGTGTTTATTGACAACAGAAGGTTTCCTGACAAATCCAGTGTTAATATGAGGTACTGTGATAGTTATATTCATGTTGAATATTACACCAGTGAGTAAAAATTACCAGAACGCTTCATCAAACGTCACAGCGAGTAAACACTCTGAGTTATGGTCTATGTATGATTGTATGTAATTATTTGTCTCAGTTACTGTGAATTAGGAATAATCTTAGCATGTGCAGGGCTAGATTCCAAAGTCATTTTTTACTTTCAAGGTATATTTGAAGCTATCTTTTTAACAGAATAGTGTTTACTCACATGTTCCAAAGAATGTTCAAGACTTTTGTCAGCAGAACACAGGTTCTTTCTTGTCTGTTTATTTATTAGATATATTGTCTCTTGAACTTTTGTCAGAGTTCCTTGTTTATCTTCTCACTTGTATTCTTCCTCTGAAGTTTCTTCCAGCAAACTTTGGCTAGGCATGCAAACAATATATTATTTCCTTCTTCTGACAGACATTCAAAATCTGTTTGACTCCATACAGCATCATATAGCAATATGTATTGATGCCAAAGGGATTACATTAAATATTGATTTTAAGCACTTAGCATTCCTTTGTTCTGAAAATCAAATTTTATTTGTATTAATACTAGTATTTTGCATATTAAATATCATTTTAATTCTGATGTTTCTTTCATAATGTTCCTTTTAAATACAGGAATATGTAATGTTAAATAAATAATATTTTTGATCACCGAAAGCTAACTACATGGAATTTTTGAAGAAAAGCATACTACAAAAAAGTTTCCCTCTTTGTATGGAATAAAAAAAGAAATTCGAATTACAATTTAAGAATCATCCAATCTGATTTAAAAGTTATTTACAAGATATCTACAAGTTTTTTTTAGAAAAAATATTGCAAACTCCACACATATGTAAATATTCTAACTAGAGAAGTTTTTTATATTGTGTTCTGTGGGAAGAAAGAGTATAAGATCAGAAAGAGCAATATGACTGTATTTAATGATTACCTGTTTATACAATCTTAAAAATTTGTTGCTCATATTAATCATGGGTTTAAAGACATAATGACTAAAATTTCATATATTATTTTGTTTACTCTTTGTTTGTCATTTTATTTTAATATTCAAATCAAACTGAAACAAAATATAATGTGTTTGCTAAATGTGAGACTTTTTTTAATAAAAAATAATAAAGCAAATCATTTTTGTTTATAAATAATAATTTGATTTATTGTTTCAGGAATTTTATGCAGACTTCGTACCTGTTTCTCATCACCTCTTTTCCTTAAATATTACAGGCTGCTATCAAGTAATATGGTTTTTAATATGTGATTGATATGCTTATTTTGCATAAAATGTAGTACATATGTTTGATTTTACAAAAATTTTTTATCTCAAATCACGGCCAATTAATCATTGTTGTATATTTTCTAAAATACTGTTTTACTTAGTTTTCAAGATTTAGAGCAGTTAATTATTATATAAGTAACTATGTATATATATATATATATATTGTTATAAGAATTATATTTTAAAAATTGCTTTTATAAACTTATATAGGAAATCTATAAAATATTATGTATTATTTAATATTTCATTTTTATAATGTGAATTGATACATTTTTAGAGAACATATTAAAAAATTAAAAAGTTATTCTTGAATATTCATTTAAAGTAATGCTCAAAAATCTGTCCAAAGCTTTTATTTATAAATTTAATATAATGTCAATTATAATTAATTGTAAATAACAAAAATGAAGTGAAAACTGTCAAATAATTATATAATAACAAAAATTTGATTGTAATGTTCTTAGTAAAAAAAACAATAAGGAACAAACTGCGAGTAGAAGATAACAATTTAAAAACTTTTGACAAGGAAAATATTTTTGTTAAAAATAACTATAATTATAGTTTCTATTATTTGTTCTTTGGAAAACATTTTGTCTGAAACACCTTTATATTCATTTTCATATTTTATTTATTTTAACTACAATTATAGATTTTCATTTAGGATTTTATCACCATGATATAAATTGTTACATTTTTCTGCTTTTACTCCCCTCCCCTCTTTTTGTTTTTCATTAATGTTCCATCAAGTCTTAATCTGAACTTTTATTCAACCATTTTCGATCTTTAACTTATTGATAAAACCTCTTAACAACTCTAGATTTTTAACACCAGAAATTTATCATGCAAGAAAAGTTTTTTATTTTAATTATTGGATATTATGCTGCTTACTCTTCTGATGTGTATATGCATAAAAATTCTTTCAATGTTTATCTTGTTTGACATATTGTTCTAAAATATTTTGTTTAATCCTTCATTTAAGCCTTTCGTTCCCCACATTTAATTATTTTGTATGTATTGTCATTAATGTTGACTATTTCAAAAAAATATCATAATTTACTTTCTTCAAAATTCAATATAAAAAGGGTAAAAGTCAAAATGTTTGAAATGACAGACATTTGTTCTAAATTCAGTTTTCTCAAGCTTTGCTAATTGTAAATAATATTTGTTTAGTTTCAAATATATAAAGAGGATTCTTTTTTCTTTTTGAAAGAGCCAGGAAAAATAATTACTTGGGCAATATTGGATGACTAATATAGTTCGCTATAAATATTTTTTATGTTTCTTTCTTAGAGTCGCTCTTGGAATCCAAATCACCTTCAAAGATCAATGCAAGGTCTTATTGCAGTATTGCTATCTTTAAAAAAAGTTCCAGTAATAAGATATCAAGATTCTTCTGAAGCTGCTCGAAAACTAGCAGAATGTGTAAAAGTAATTATATTTGTTTCCACTGTTTTACAACTATATAAACTTTCTGTCTAACGAGGTATGGGAATGAATAAATATCTGGGTGAAATCCAGTAATGTTGAGTTAATAAATATTTGGGTAAAGTCTAATAATGTTTAATTTCACTTTTTCCTTATAACAGATTTTCTATTTAATGTAAATTATGTAAACATTTTTCGTGTTTGAAAAAATATTACAATTTATATTCTGAAAAGTGTAATTTGTGTATCACTTCAAGTTCATTAAATTAGGTTGTTAATATTAAAAGTGTAAATTTTCTCTCATCATACATAGACAACTCTTTTGATATTTATGAAATATTTTCTGTGCATTTTTCTTTTATATCTAGTGAATTCAGTATGTATTTAATTCTACTTATCATTCTTTAAATTTTAATTAATAAAAAATTTCTAACTATTCAGCCATACTAATAACTTTCTTTTCTTTTGCCATCATATTAAACTCTATGAATAAAAGTATATGTGTAAAAATTTAAATAAATAAAAACAATGCGTTTTAAAACCAAACAAAAGTTTTTGTAATTATTTTTGATGAAATTTGTTTACTTTGTTATCTCACATTAAGTATAAATCTATGTTAGAAAGTAGGAGAAATTTTTTTCTATTCTTCTAATAGATTTTTGTTACTTCAAAAGCTTAAATTTCTTAATATCTTAATTACTTTTAAAATTTGTACACCTATAATTATATCTATATTTGTTTTTATATTATGTTACATCCATAAATAATTTTCAAATAGAAAAAAATTATTTGAAAATAGCTTTTTCTTCAGTTAAAAAAGATTTTTATCAGTGTTGAAAATTATTTAAAGGCAAAATTGTTTTGTGTATAAAATAATTTAGTTTTAAAATATTTGCTTTACAATTAAATTTTATTCTCTTGTTGCAGTGATAAGTACTACAGAAATGACCAAAATTTGGAAACCTTTTGAAAACTTTATTTTTGATGTTTGAGACTTCCTAATACAAAATTCCTTAAAGAAATACCATAAGATTATGTATTATTAAAGATAATTTAGTCTTGATTTACATGGAAAAACTTATATGAAGAAAATTATATTTTGACATAAAACATTAAAGAGATTGGACAAAAATAATGACTCACAAATTGCTCAATCATATCAGTTTATTCTTTGTTTAATAACCTTTAGCTATAATTTTGTTTTTACAATGCTTTCCCATGATTCAGTGGTTGCTCAATGCTTTTCAATCAATGCTTTTTCATTTCAAATGATTCAGTCTGCATCAAAGTCCTTATGTAATCTTCATATTACATTGTGCCATTTTTTGTGTATTCAAAGATACATTTTTCTTATCATATGAACTTAGTTTTCTGGTATACCATCAGTTAATGTGGTCCATTATTTTTCTCGCCTTTATTTATTTTTATTTTCATTCTTGAATTGAATGAAATTTTTCAATTTAATCATTTCAAATGAATATTCTTACATATTTTCCAAAATTTAAAAATGACATTTTATTTAAAATGCCTCTGATTTCTCATTAAATTTCATCAAAATTGTAGACTTCCTAATATAATAGCATAATAACATAGTTTCCGAATGAGCAATCATTTCTAGTTTTACTATGTTAAAATCTTATTAAGTAAAATAACACAGTGCGAAGAAATTGACAAGCTGTCACTTAACTCTCTAATTAATGAAATTTTTTGTATTACATTCTAAATAATATTAAGTTTTGATTCCTAATGATACTTGATTACTTAATTGAAAAAACAAAATGATGCATGGATAGCTTCTAAACAGTAAAGTTTTGGCTATATTTCATTAAAATAAAATGTACTTTATATTAAACTAAGCAAGTTGTGCTTCATTTTCCTTGTTATTTACCTTTAAATTTTGATAAAAGGAAATGCAGATTGTGTAACAATCTTGTTGCATTGCATTCATAACTACCTTTATGCTGCCTTTTTTACAATATATAATTTTATGCATGAGTCTTCAAATCTTCAAATTAAATATTTTCCTGAAGATTTCTACAATATTCGATACTGCTATAGCTTTTACAAGCAAGACTTTTCTATTTAATCAAAAATTTTCATAAAATTTACCATCTCATTTTTTATTCTCATATTTCCTATAGAACACCATTACCAAGGAAAATGCATTATTTGACTTTCGAAGACCTGACACTTCTCCCTTGCTTTTAATTCTTGACAGAAAATTGGATGTTGTCACTCCTCTTTTGAATCAGGTACTTTTCCACTTTTTTATTAATGTTCTGCATGCATTTGTTTCTTTATTAATGCATTTTTAGATTCTAACAAATAGTTTTATATTTAATGTTTTAATATTTCATCAATATATTTAAATATTATAACAATCATTTATACCAATAGGTAAAAACCTGTGTACAAAACATAAAAAATATATTTAATTTTGGTTGAACATTAGATATTTTTATACGTTGTTAAATAATTTATTCATTTTTGATATTATATGTTACATACATAATGCACTTACTTTTGAATAATTTAAAATATTTGCTGTATATTTTTAAACAAATCATTTTATTTAAAACATCAAAAATAATAAAAAATATGATAATTAGTAGTAATAAATAGCTGTCAATTTTCAGATTTTAATATTTGTGAATTATTGTAAAATGATTTAGCTTAAATAATATAATTGACATTTTTGGATAAGAATTTCTCTGTTGGTAATTTTAGGAATATGCTTACTGATTCTTTTGTTTATTATAATTAAAAATTTCCTTGTTTTTCATTTTATTAAGTAATTGTTTTTAAATATTTATTGAGTTGAGTAAATGATCAATAAAAAAGTTCATAAGGCCAAAATTTAATTGTTAATTTGTCAATCATCTGTCTCAGAGCATTAACAAATTTCATGCTAAATGTCAAAAAATTGAACAAAGATTTTTGGTATATGCTATGGTTATTATATTTATAGCTTGTGTAATTTCTTTTAATTGCATTATTTATTAATATTTATTTTGTAACATATGTATCATTCTTTATAATGTATTAAAAAATTAACTGACACAACTATTATTTGTTCTCACATGCTCACTCCAGTTTAAACTTTGAAAGTGATTCTCAACATTCACTTTTTATTGAAAATGTTCATGATTTATTATGTGCAATACCCATTTTAATTGTTTTTATTTCTCAGTGATTTTAAGTTTAAAACACTATCATATGGCATACATTAAATTCTCAAGACAGCTTTTGTTTGTTAAAAGAAAGTTTTGTCTTCAGATTTGAAAAAGTAATAGTTTCAATTTTTGAAGATGTTGAGGATAGTTGTACTGAAAATTCCTGTTTCCAACTAAACTATATAGAGCTTGACATCCTGGCATAAAAGTTTGGAAATAAGAACATCAGCTTATGGTTAAGTTTGTCAGTTATTTATGAATTAAAGTAATCATGTGATTTGCTGTATTAAATGGCAAAAAAGTCAATTTGAATTACAATAAAACATAAGAAAAATTAAAATCTGCTCACTTTTTAAGATTTGTTTGGTATTTATTTATTTATTTTTTATTTATTTATTTTTTTTTTTTTTTTTTTTTTTTTTTTGTAAGTATTATAATAAATGAACAGTTTTTATAGTATGAATTAAAAATATTAAAACACATAATCATTCATATATGTCAATGTAATACTTTTAGATTTTAAACTATTTTAGTTATAAAATATTTATCTTTCATTCAGAATTTCATTTCTGTAAAAAGTGAATGAATTCTAAAATCCACAAAATAGTTTTTTCCTCTAAAAATTATATTTGCGTTTATTTTATTTAAATAATGTTGAGAAATTATACTATGTTTATTTTACAGTGGACTTATCAAGCCATGGTTCATGAATTATTAACTATTAATAATAATCGGGTTAATTTATCAAATGTCCCAGGTATAAGCAAGGAGTTGCAAGAAGTAGTATTATCTGCTGAACATGATGAATTTTATGCATCAGTAAGTTGAATATATTTTTAATTTGAAATTAGTTGTGATCTTTTTATGTTAAAGTTTAATAGTTAAATTGCAATATATAAATTTAAATTTTAAAATATCTTTCCGAATTTTATTTTTATTGTAATTTAGTGATTTTAAGCCGAACAATAATATTCTACCTAATATGTAAATAATTGTTTCAATTATTAATAAGTTTTAAATAAACTTAAACTTGCTGTAATTTATAGCTGTCACAGATTTTATTCATTCATCTGTTTAATTTAAATTTTGATGCTTTTATGTAATTATCTAAATTTTGAAACTGAAGTTTCTTTGAATATAAACAGTAAAAATATTTGCGATTTTAATGGTTTAAATGAGATAGTGTAACTATTGATGAATTGTTTATTGTAAAAAGTTCCTTCTCTTTTATTGATGTTTCAATTTTAATGTGCTAACAAACTATTTCACTTGAACAATTCCATATTTGTATATCCTTTATAAAACAAATTCTTAATTGTGTTATAGAAATCAGCTGATTACATATTGAATTATTGAAAAATTTCAGACAATTGAGAATGTGAATAGATAGTTAAATTTCTAACGATTTTATTTGTATAAAGACATATCTTCTAATAATTAAATTTTTTGTGAAAAAAAGAAACATAAATTTTTTTTTTTCACAAAAATGTTATTTTTCTTAGCTTAAGAAGTTAAATGTAATGCTATAAAGTTTTAGTAAAATATTTAGTTATCTTAAAGTTTGTATCATAAAAAAGAAAATTTTTCATAATACAACTCCTATAATTGTACATATATCTTTAAAAATTGTTTTCAACACTTAAGTTTGTTTGAGATAGTATTAATTATATGATTGTTTTTGCCAGTAATGAATCTTTTGTTTTTTCTTCTCAAAACTTGTTTCTATCTATATCATGACTTTTAAATGCTTTTGTGATCAAAGACTGCTTTGTTATGTTTTAATACTATGTTGATCAAACATGTATCAAATCATTGTCACAATATCTTAAAAACATTTTTATATTTGTTTTAATAATAATTACTTAATTACATTGCAATTTCTTATTAAAATATAATGTGATTAAAATATAATGATTATATTATCATTCATTTAGGATTGTATTCATGGCATTCCTGATCAATTTCATTCATACCATCTTTCTATATCAAGTAGTCCTGCTATCATTTTTTTTTTTGCAATTAATACGTGCAATTTCAATCAAATATATGTTTAAATAAAAAACTTATAAATGATTTTTTTATAATTTTTTAATAAATAATGTTTTTTATAAATTCATTTTTATACATAATGACTTCTTTGTAAAATAATACAAAATCTTAAATTTACAATTGTTAAAAAAGAAAATTTGTATTGCAAACATGAAAAAATTTCAACGATAAAAATGTTTTGCTAATGACTAAAAGCTGTTAAAATGTTAAAACATTATGTAAAATTTTAATACTACTTATTATCTCTTGAATTTTCATTTATTTTTATCAGATTAAAAATTCGTATATATTTTCTTATATTAAAATAATTCTAATTTTTTAACTTGTTTATTTTATAGAATTTATACTCAAATTTTGGAGAAATTGGTGTAAAAATCAAAGATCTAATGGATGACTTCCAAAAGAAAACAAAAAGTCAGAAAAAAGTTGAATCCATTGCTGATATGAAAGTAAAAATCTGTTTTATATTAATAAGATAAATTATGGTGATATCATTTATATACTGTTAAATTTTTTCAGTTATTAGAACTGCTAAGTTATTTTTTACTTGGTTGCAAGATTAAATTATTGAGTGTTTTTTTTATTAATTTCTTTTTAATATAATTCTTAAATTGATATTTTTTCAATTTATAATTTTTCTGCTCATTGTGTATCATATTACCTTTGTCTGCCAAAATACATCGTAATTTTGATTTCTATTAATATACCCATAATATACTGATAATTTTGGTTAAAATTAACCAACTTTCCAGTAATATAGTGTGCATATTAATCTAATACTGTGCATATTAATCTAATACTGTGCATATTAATCTAATACTGTGCATATTAATCTAATACTTTGCATATTAATCTAATACTACAGGTTATTTAGTGTTGCAGAACTAGTATTTGATGTAATATGATGTAACATGATGAATATTATATAAATGTGTATGTATATGCTTATGTCTATTGAATATGCTATTTAATTTGTAATCAAAACATATTATGTTTGTTATTTAATGTGTTTTCATTTTGTAAAAGCAGTGGGTCTCTCAGATTTTGCAATTCATTTTTATTCACATTCATTCTTTTTTTGTAAAATAAAACAATGGTTTTTAAATTAGACACAGGAGAAATGAAAATTTTCCAATCTCCATTTATATGATTAATATTTTGTATTACTTAAAACATTTTTGATTAAAATTATTGAAATAAAATATGTGTTTTATGTGTAAAGGTTTTCCAGTTTAAGTTAATAGATAGTTATAAAATAAATTCAAGATAACATATATAAAAATATACTTATGTTCTCAAATGTTATTAAATTTACTCACTAAAGAAGTTTGTATGCATAATGTTCATTTTATGTTATAAAAAGTATTGAAATTGTATATTAAATTGAAGCAGAAATTTTACTTTTGTTCATAAAAGTGATTATAAAAAGTTATATCATAAGAATCCTTAAAAATTGCATTTTTTGTATTCACATCAAAAGACTTGGTAAATCCTAAATTAAATTACCTTACATTTTACTCTACAATTTCTTTACTTAGGGATATAATTACAGCATCTTTGAGTTCTGGTATTATGGTCATGTATTTTTATATATTTCTTACCCATTTTGAATATTAAAATATGTTTTAATGTTATTAAATATACATAAGAGCATTGCAATGCTATAATGATGCATCATTACTAAAAATGATATATTTCCCTTAATACTTGATTAATGACAAAGATTTTGATTATTTTTAAAATAATGATTATGGTATTTTATTTCTTTTATATTGTTTTCTTGGATTTTTAATTGAAAGTGGATTTTATGAAGAGAATTTATCATTTTTATTTATTATATATTCTATTTAAATAATGCATTTAATATTGCTAACAATTTAGATTTGATTATTCATGCATGATAAATTAGTTTAGTCTCATCAATTATTACAAGAATGCTGTTAAAATTAAAATTTTTGTTCTGCAGTATGCATATTTAGGGTATATAATGAAATAATATGGATATAGAAATTTGGATTAGTATAAAAACAGAATTTATAAGAGCAAAACATACTAACAAATTTATTTGAATTACAATCTCAATAGATTACTATTCACCTAATTACAATAAATTTTTTATTAATAATGAGACTAATATTTAATGATATCAAAAAATTATAAATTCATTTAATATAAGAGAATTTAATTTTATTTTTATTTTTTTGAAAACAAAATAAAATCTTGATGCTATATTAAGTTATATATTTGCTTATATATATATTTTAATTACTGTTAATTTTTGTTTTAATGTAGCGTATTGTACATAATTGTTTATTAAAGTATTTATTGATTGTTATATTATGCTAGTTTTTTATGAATGTGATTATTTGAGTTGTAAGTAATGCTCCTCACTATAACAATCCATATCCCTAGGCATTTGTTGAAACGTATCCACAATTTAAAAAAATGTCAGGAACAGTTTCGAAACATGTCACCCTTGTTGGAGAGTTATCAAGACTTGTTGGAAATCATAATCTGCTTGAAGTGTCAGAAACAGAACAAGAGCTTGCTTGTGAATCAGATCATGGCGAATCTCTAAAGGTAGTCTTGAAAATTATTGCATAATGTCTAGAATTATAGTATTTATTTCATCTTGAAAATAAAAAGGTCTTACTTTTCTTTGCTGAAAAATTTTTAGTTTTAATAATATTTAAGGAAATACAAAAGAAAAATTGCCTAGTTCTGTAAAAATGATGAAATATTTTTTGGATTGTTGTAAACTGTATACATCTTGTAAGTCACTACATTTTACTGTCTGGTGGTTTTTAGATATAGATTTTTTTATTTTAAAACAATGTTATAATTTTATTTTAAAACAATGTTATAAAAATAGTAAAATGACAAATGTAATTTTATATTTGTCATTTTCCTATTTTTAGCTTAGCTCTTTTTCTATTTCTTTAACTTTCTATTCTATATTTAGTTATTTCCATCAAAATTTTAAATTAAACTTTTTTTTCAAATTAATTGTAATTTTTGGCTTTATAAGGTGAAATCACAACTCTAAATCCAAAATTTTAGTTTTAAATGTCAAAAGTATCTGTTAATATACAAAACTATCAAATCATTTTTCTAGTAACCCTTCTAACATTAATATATATTCATTTTTATGTTTAATATAGTTTAAAGATAAAACATTTCATAACTGTTACATTTTTATAAAACAAATATAACTTATTATAATTCATTTATTTCAAATTAAAATTTCTTCTTACAATATCTAAAAAAATGTTTTGAAATTTGCTGCTATCAATCAGTTATGAAAAGTATGCCAGAATTATTTTATGCAGCATATTTTTATTATATTTAATTTTACATTTCAGTCTAACTTATGATTTTAATTTAATTTCTTTTATTGTCATTAGATTTTTTAAAAAATGTTGACCAGCCATTCTTTCACAAATTCATTTAATAGTTTCCATTAGCAAGTGCTTCTATCCTTCCTTTACTTAGACTTGATTTCATCATTTACTTTTCAGAAAATTCGGAAGCTGCTAAATGATGACAAAGTACGAGATATTGATGCTGTTCGTCTAGTCATGCTATATGCCCTTCATTATGAAAAGAATAGTAATAATGACATTAATGGACTTATTAATCTTTTAAAAAAGAAAAACATCAATGAGAAACTTGTAAAGGTAAGTAATACAAATGGATACTTAAATAATATTCTTAATAGCGTTTATTTAAAATGATAGTAACTTAAATTGTCTATTTTAACCCCTTAGAGGTTACATGTGGCACAAAATAACTCCATGCTTTGAAAATCAGCAAGCCTGGTGAAAACTATTTACTGTAATAAGTCATCTTTTCCTTTTTTCTAACACTCCCCTTTGTTATCTTTCACCTGCATTTTTTTTTCTGCATTTGAAATAATAGTTTCTTGGAATATATAGGTATGGTATCAGGGATGGCTGTGCCCTATGTGACCAGTATTGCTTCAAAATTCCCTGTAAGCTACTCAATATAGTATTGCAAAGTGTTTTGTACATTTGTCTGCCATTTTATTTCTAAACTATGGTATATTAACATAAATCAACAGGATATGGAAAATGCATCGAACCTTTTGGAACCTTATTTAATGAAGATGAATCTTCTGCAAAAATTGTTTGACCTAACTAGTGAGGATGAACCTGCTGAATAAATAAATAGTTATCTTGATAATGATAGTGAATTTGAGCAGAGCAATGAAAGTAACAAAGAATCTTAGTCATACTAAGCTTGTATACACTAAGCTAGAGTGCATAGCTATATGATGAGATGTCATTTAATATATGAGTGATTTGAATTTATATTTAGGAATAGTTTATATGTAATTCAAAGAAATTTGTTTATGTGACAATCAAAAGAAAATGTGAATTAGTATAAGAAAATAATATATTGAGAAATTAGTAGTAATTGATATATGAATGGGGAAATAAATGGAGGAAACGATGAAAGTAATAAACATAATAAATGCTGGTTAATTTCTAGGTTTATTAACTACTTATTTTCACACAATAATATTTGAATGCATTTGTTTTCTATTACATTAGTTAGTCTATTAATTAATGTCATTAACTGTATTTTAATGTTATTTGAATTTTTAACAGTTACATGTTTATGATTAAAGATATTTTATAGTTTTATATATATGCATATATATATATATATATTAATATATATATATACATATATATTAATTTAATATGGTTTAAAAAATACTTCCTAGCAAAATGAGTAACACTAATTATTTTCAATTTGTTACGTTGCATAAACAGTTAATTGATTTTGTATAAAATCATTTGTCTGTGTAACTCCTTTTAATAAAACATTTTTAGCTCCATATTTGTGTATTAATGGCAAACTAAAAAATTGATAATTATTTGATTATTGAATGCAAACTAATCTTTTAATACTGTTTTCCTATTTAATTCAAATGTCTAATTCGTTTTGAATAAGAGAAATATATTATCAATATTTGTATCATTTTTGTTTAGTTTGCTAGTTTCATGGAAAATTATTTGCAATTATATATTACAAACATGCACAAAAGATCTATCATTCTTTAGTTATTATTTCTGTCTAGATTTTGATCTGTCTTTTACTAGTAACTTTGCTTTCTTTTTCTTTCGAAATTCAAAAATTAAGTTCTTCATACTGTATAATGAAATCATTTCATAAATTGTGAAAAAAAACTCTGTAATTCAATTCTATTTAAGATTATTTCTTAAAGCAAATTTCAAGTTGCATTTGGAGATTTTATTTTGCTTGTTGTCTGCTTACTTTATATTTTTATATATCAACTCAATATAGATTTACCCTCTAATGTGGAGTAGCATCCACAACTTATTGAATTAAAGCCATAGAGTGCTGCCCACTCAGCTTCTATTTTGATGGATATATGAAAATTGAGGAAAAAATCTAAACTTTAATACAGAATTCAAAATCATCTGAAAATAGGTCAAGGAATCTTATTTTTATGCTTTGTATTTATCTTTTATTTTATTTTCAGATGGTGCGAGCAGTTCTTGAATTTAGTGGTAATAAAGGTGGTCGCAATGATTTATTTACTACTGAAAATGTTAAAACTTTCACAAAGAGAGTTATAAAAGGTTTAAAGGTAATTGAAATGATTTTTTCTACCAATTATAATTTGAATATTAATAAAATTTCCAAATGTTTATTAACATTCAGCAACATTTTACTAAACTGATTGTGTTATTGTTTCTGTATTTCCTTAGGGTGTTGAAAATATTTATACACAACACAGTCCTTTATTAAAAGAAATTCTAGATGATATTCTTAAAGGTAAATTAAAAGAAACTACATATCCTTATATAAGTGGAGCACAGTTGAGAGAAAAGTGAGTTACTCGTACTTATTCATCATTCATTTGTAAATTTTTAATGAACTCTAAAATTCATATATTAGTTAAATATAATTTTAGATGTTTATAAATACAATTTTTAAATTTTATATATAAGTATGTTTGTATATGTGTGTTACTAATAAAAGTTTATCAATTCCATGTAAATTTATTATTAGCTGTTCTACATATAAGAAGATAATTTACATGATCTTTGGTATTTGTATGCATATATTGCTTATAAAACTAATTCCATGTAAATTCATTAACTTGTAATTATAGGCCCTTAGATATTATTGTATTTTTTATTGGGGGAGTGACTTATGAAGAATCTCTTACTGTTCATCAAATTAATAAGCAATGCCTTGGTGTTCGTGTACTGTTGGGTGGAACTACTGTTCATAATTTTACGAGGTAAAAACATTTAATTGTATTAAAGTATGTTAAATTATTTTCTTTTCTTTTGGAAATTCCATGTGATTTTAGTTTCATCTTTATTTTAAATAATATTTTAGTCATTATTATAATTAGACTTAAAAAGTCTTTTAATACAAATATCTGCATAAACTCATATGGATAAAATTAGTTGCTTACAGCACTCAGATCTTGAAAGAAACATGTAGATTCAATCAAAAATTTTCATTTTATAAAGCTATCACCACTTCTTAAACTGTGTTTAGTCACTGAAAAAAGGAAGTAAAAGCTCATTTTAAATTTTGTCAGACAGATGGAACAAATAAATTGTTTTCCTAAAATCAGGTGATCTTAAGATGACTTGAAGATGTTGGCATATCATATCTTTTAGAAGTAACTGACATTATTTATTCTTTACTTTTAAAATATATTGCCATTCATCAAATTTTAACTATATCTTACAGAACAAAAAATTTTACTGTCAACAAAATAATAGAATAATAAAATAAAACTGAAAAATAAGTCTACATCGAAGAGACTTAAGAATTAATGTATTTAATTCATCTTGAGTCTCTTTATCTCGGCTTACTCACAAAAATGCTAAAAATAACTTTAGATTTGAAAGCTGATGATTTTAGAAATTCATAAATTGAAATGTTAAACAATATTTTTTAACTATTCATTGTTAAAAAATGTAGAAATTGTATGAAAAAAATGTAGAAATGTAGAAATTGTCAAGAATTTAAGAAAACTATGATTAGATTGATTAGAGAAACTTGAATGATTTTTATTTATTTTTGTGTATTGTTGAACATAAAAAGAAGTTTTTACACTTAGTTGATTATTTTAGTTTAGATTTCATTATTCTAGATATTGAAAATTTAATTGAATAAAATACAGTTTATCATATTAACACAAACATTTTAAACACTTTTTGTTACTTTCATTTTTCTAAATTTCATACTAATTTGATTAAAAATCAATAATTTAATCAATATTTAAATAATTACTTTTAAACTTATATACAAATAAAAAAATTTTGAATAATGGAGTTATTGCCTTATCATATTTAAATTATATATACTCAAATCCTTTTATCAATAACATTTTTTGTTTCATGTAGTAATATTTTGTATGCAATAAATGACTTTACAATGTATCATTCAGGGACAAATCCTTACATTATTTTTTTAAACTATTTTTGTTTTTCTGCTTTTGTTAATTATCAAAATGAAGGCATGTTTTGTTGCTTATTTAAAATTGGGAAAAGTTCTTTTACAAGCAATTTTTAATTCCAAATAATTAGTGATGTAAAATAAAAGTTTTTTACACCCTTTGTAGAACTTTCTTTTCTAGATGGAGTTAACAGTCTACTAGAATTATTAAGATGCATATATGTTTTGCAAGAATGTGAAATTTAAATAATTATCATTCTTTAGATTAAATTTAAATGAGATTTTATTTCATTAATATATCATTTTGCAACAGTCATTACTAATATATCTTAGCAGTTAATTATAATAATCTGAAATGTTTAACCTAAACATCTGCTTGGCAAATTCCAAACTGTGCATGATATTGAAATTACGCATATTGTTTTAATTTAATTTATAATATTTGTTTAGTTGTTTTTTATTAAATTGTTAATTGTTTTTTATTATTTGTTTAGTTGTTTTATTTGATCCTCTTATAATTTACAAACCTGATTTCAGCCATTGTATTTAAGGATCATGTATCATATATTAAATTAAAATAGGAAGAATTATTTCTAGTCCCCATGACATTGTGTAGTTTGGAATCAAGAGCATAAAATCTCATAAACATGAAAATTTTAATAACTAAACATGAAAACTGTTTTACATACAAATATTGTAATTAAACTGTTAAATTATTTTTCTTTTATCCTTATTTAAAATATTTATGAAGAAAATATTTGCAAACTGTGTGCAAATAATTGATTATTAAATATAATAAACTGAAAATTAAATTTATGAAAAGTTTTAACTGGTCCCTTATAAATGTAAACTGACAAAAAGAGGAGTTCAAAGTTGTATATATCATCTTTAAATATTAATTTGCTGTGCTTAAGATAAAAGGATGTAGCTTTTAACTATAGTTTATCTCTTCTCTTAAAAAAGCCAACTATCTATAAATTAAAAATTCAAAGTGAATTTGCTTTTAGAAATTAATATTTGCATGTAACTTGTACAAAAGGAATATTAATGTTTAGTTATTAATAATGTTTCAACTCTTTCATAAATTTTGAAATCTATATAATATTGTAATTGTTGATAAAATTTAGCTGAGCTAACAGTTGAACGATTAGCATTCCTGCGTTTTGTTCAACAGATTATGGGTTTGAATCCAACCTTAGTATAAATGCTAGTAGTGGTTTGGAACCTACTTAAAAACCATAATTCCTGGTCAAAATTAGCCCTCATGTGCGAAAATGACCTTTGAGTGACAAACAAAGAAACCTAATCAAATTTAGTTACATAATATTTGTAAGTACATAATAATTTTATTCATCATTCATAGCACGCCAGCCCTGGATGGGCCAAGGCCTTCTGAACAAGTTTCTTCCAGCCACCTCTACTGGCAGCCAAACTCCTCCAATTTTTTGTTCCAAGGACCTTACAGTCCTCCTCGACTGCATCCACACATCTTAGCTTTGGTCTTCCTCTTCTTCTTACCCTGATGAATTTTGCAAAAATAGTTTCCCTTAGTGTTTTATTGTCCTTCATTCTAATAACATGTCCAAACTAATTAAGACAGCTTACTTTAATGTGATGTACAACATTTGGCTCCTTGTACATTCGGCAGATTTCTGTATTGTATCTTCTGTGCCAGATACAATTTTCCTTTGTACCTCCAAAGATACTTCTTAAAATCCTGTGTTCAAATAGGCCCAACAGCCTCTCCTCTCTTAAATTCAAAGTCCAGGTTTCCGAGGCATAGGTCAAAATGGGATGGATAAGCGTTCTATAGATCTGTAATTAAGTTTTTCGTGATTGAAGTTTAATTAAGTGAAAAATCAGTTTTTTAATAAATGTCATAGGCAAAAAAAGGCTTTGCTAGCTGCAGTTAAACATCTTATCTCTGGGAGAATGTCTTGATTTTTGTTAAACATTGAGCCAAGATAGATAAATTCATCAACTGTTTTAAATTTATAATCGCCAATGAGTATAATAAGTTTATTAGCATATTCAAATTACTTTTTAAAAAATTTTAATCAAAATACTAATTACCGTTTTTTTTTTTTTTTTAATAAAGTAATGACATTTTATGGATTTATTTTTTTATTATTTTAATTGTGGGGTATTGAAATGTGTAAGTTAGGTATAGTTTTAAACAATATTAGTTCATAATAATCATCAATATAGTTATTGATGATGTTTTGTTGTATGTTCATTAAAAAATCATACATTGATCATCATTCTTCAAAACATCAATATAGTCATTGATGATGTTTCATTGTATGTTTTGCATGCTTACTCTTATTGTGCTCAGTACTGAAATCTGTAGCAGTTTACAATTTACAGAAGAGAAATCTGCAGCAGTTTACAGTTGTGTGTTACGTTTAATGGTTCTTAGTCAGTTGTTTCTGGTACTGTTCTTCTACTATTTTTTACTATTGCCAGTGATTTCAAAAAGTTGATGTTTTATTGAATTCCTGATATTCACATTAATCTCATGAAATAGTCCTTCTTAAAAATCCAAATTTAATTTCTACCTCAGAGATGTTATGTCCCATCACTTGTGTGCCAATTATAGCATCCCCTTCAAATTCACTGAAATCTTGATACCCTGACATTGTAGCTACTGTAACCAATCTAACAACTGTGCCGGACTTTTATTATCTTATATAGGCATTAATGACTGCAATAGTGCACACTAATTGATTACATAACTCCTTATTTTTACACACGTGCCTGTAACATTTTTTGGCTCTTTAGTGTAATATAGATAAGTAGACCTTTGTAAATTACTTTTCAAAGGAATGCATTTTGTTACAAGGCATCATTTAAATTATTTTTCATACAACATAAAAACAGTTCCTTATTTAAGATTCTTTTATTCCTGCAATTTTAATTGTATAAAATTTTTAGTCAGTTTATTAATAAACGAAAAATCTTCTAAGTAGCTAAAAAGGTCTGTAAATCATATCAAAATTTATATTTCATAATTTTTATAGGTATGAATAATTTATTTCTCTTATTTTATATTGAAAATGCATTGGTGATGGAAGTTGTAAAATAGCCATTGTTTCTTCGCAAATTGTTTGTTTAAAATTTAATGTAGTGCCTTTATGTTGTTCATTTATTAGTTTTGTGGGTTTGATTTCAAATTCAGACACTGATATTTGTACTAGTTTGATGTCCAGTTTAGACATCCAGTTAGACATAGTTTGATTTCCAGTTTAGAATTATTCTTCATTGCAAAAGCTTACTATAGAGCAAATTTAGTTTGAATGAAATACAAGTCAGTTCAGTTCAGTTTGAATTAAATACAAGTCAAAAAATAAATTTCAATTTTACAAGGCTTTTTAAAAATATGATTGCATTTGCAAATTATCTGGAAATTTATTTGCAACTTCAGTCCTTTTGCAGATTAGCTTTAATTTTTTATATATATATTATGATTTATTTTCAGACATTTAGTTTAGCTTTTTTTTTTACCCCTAATATTCTGGAATATTTTTATTCTAATGGCATTTCAATATTTCTTTCAGTTTCTTAAATGAAATCAAGTCAGCAGAGAAATTCAGTTCCTATTTAAAGAATGCAGAATGAGGCTTCATCCTGGTAACTATTAACTTTAGTTTGATGTTCATTTAAATCAGTTTTCTTTTGATTTATTCAATGTTTATGTTTAGAATGTATTTGAATTCTAATTTTATGAAAGTAAGTTTCTATGCACTAAAATTAAGTATTTAAGATAACTACAAAAAAAATTCAAGTTTTTAATGTTACACTAATTTAAATAACTTTTTAATTAACCCTAATTACTTCAATTTTATGTTTAATGTTATATTGTATTTAAAAAAAGATTTGTTATATAATTTATATTAATATTCTTTAGAAAATGTATAAAAGTTTTGATTTTTACCATAAGAAAATTTCTTTGAAGATAAGAATAAAGCTATAAACTGTGTAATTTCAATCAATAAAATATTTGTTAATTGTTTAAAACTTTTAATTGACTGGCAATTTAAAAATGCTGTGTTTCTTTATCAAACTCTAAATCTTTTTATTTCAAGTATAATTTAAGTAAACTATATGGGAATCTTGTAACTTGTTTCTGAAGGTAAACAGGAATTTAATCACAGATTATTGTGTAATGTTTTATTTTTACATAAAACTGCATATTGGGTTTGATTTTATTTTATTTGATTTATGATTTGTAATCAATGAAAAATATTGGATATTACTATAAATATTTACAAATTTTGTTAGATTTATAATTTTACTTTCCTTCTAGTGCCAAGAAAAAGTGCATAAAATATATTCCAGATAACTTCCTCTAACTTATAAATCAGCTCATGACATATGATGAATTTATATTCATGTTGGTATGGTATCTAAAGTTATAAACTGATCTGCTAGAATTATTTCAATATGTAAATAATGTACAACATTTTGTATATACTTGTATGTGTTTATAATTATCATGTGTCTTTTATACATGTATAAGTTATGAATTTTAATTAAGTTATCTTTTTGATAATTTCTATGTAAAATGTGGTGTACTTATTCTAAAATTTATTTATATGCAGGATGTCCAATGCTAATAGAGTTAATACTTGTTTTCTCATTTGTCACTCATAAATTTAATCCATTTAAAATGTTTAAAATGAAATTTATTAGATGTAAATCAATTAATTTCTTGTTTACATTTTTTTACATTTTATATTTCACAATCCTATTTTAAATGCTGTAAATTATACTCAGTAAACATTCATTGATATATTAACATGTTTGATGAAAATTCATTTTTATGTGACTAAAATTGGCCAATTAATAGGAGCATAAAATTGGAGTTCATTTATTAGTGAAAAACTAATATGTGAAAATATTTGAAAAAGATGCTCTTTAGCAGATTTATTAATTGATATAGCAATATTCAACTAAATATTATATAGTTTATATTTGTTAGTAATGCATATAAAATGTAAAAAGTACAAATTGTTCTGAAGAAAATAAAAAATTTCAAAAAAATATATAATATGCTATATTTACTTTGAATTGTAATAAGGGTCCTTAATGATCATCTGATACTGTGTTTTCTGATAAATGTTTTAATGTAAGAATTTCCAAAAATATTTCACAATTTTTTTTGTTTTTACCTAGTAATGTATGAAGAAACTCTTATTAAATATATTACTGGAGGAATCTATCCAAAAGTAAATTTTGAAACTTATTGATTTGATTTTTATGGTAGTTCAATTAATATATAAACATTTTTTTATTCAAAAATTGTGTATATTTTAATGGTAGAGAAGAAATAACTATTGAACACTTTGTATATTAATCTTAGCACTGGAAATCCTTATGTTAAAAATTAAATGTTAAGTTTTTTTGTAAGTATTTTAATTTTAATATCAGTGTGGAATATAAATATATAACTGAAAGAATATACATTTGATTGAAACACTGAATGGTTTTTTATAAAAATGCATTTTTATTCAGCAAGCCCTTACTGTGAATATTGTTGTAAAAACTTATTAAAGTACTTGTTGTATTTTATGGATGCATGTATAAAAGTATTAATAAGGTTATATATATTATTAAATTTCATTGCTATCTTGATTTTCATATTTATTTAATAAGCACATTTTTTTATAATCTTCAAAGTATTTATTATGTAAAATATATTTATTTACCTGAGCTGTTGGAACACTTTTCATGTAGTTATAAAAATGAATTGTTTCTTAGTTCTTTATTTCGTTTATGTTTTTAAATTCTATGTATGAAATATTTTGTTCCAATTGAGATTATTTGAAAATATGTTTAAAATGTTACTCATGTTTTTTAAAATAAAATATATTGCTCAAGTGCTTTACAAATTTTTATTTTAATATGTAAAATACTTGCTCAAAATAATAAATATCTTCTTTTGTTATGATTATAAATTGGTATGGTTTCCGAGTGTTCATTTATATAACAAGCAATAAAATATTTGATATGCATCATTTTTTAGTATTTAAAAATGTTCACATTTTATAAAATTCATCTTACAGTTTTTTTTTTTAATTAATTAATTTATTTTATTTTATTTATTTATTTATTATCTCTAAAACGAAATGTTATAGTGATAATGAATAATTATTCACAATGTTAAATTGAATTCATTAATTTTTAAACCTTCGTATATACATGAACCCAAAATAAATCATAGATTCAAGCTTTAATCTCGATATTTAATTACTATTTTATTTACTCTTACATTATGGCTAGTTCATAAAATGTTTCCCTATTTGTTGCTTACTTCCAAAAGAATTGTCCCTGATATAAATTGATAAATTAGATTTTTATATGTTAAATTATTGAGAAATTACCAGGGATTTAATTTCGATGAAAGAATTAAATTATTTTGAATTCTCATATAAAATATTAGTATTAATAACCCGATTGAAGAAAGATTTATATTATGTATCCCTCCAAGATAAATTATATATCAAAAGAGTTTTATATTTATTATTATTATTATTGTAGTTATTAGACAATGTGGAATATGAGGTGATTCATTTAGTTATTTTTGTAAATTTGTTTAAATGATTTTGAATATTGCATTTACAAATGTCTTACATTTAATTGTACCTATACTGAATATTATTTTAATTTTATATTTGGTTTGAAATTTTTTTTCAAAATTTACAATAGAAATAATAAACTTATTTGGTATGACTTATATTTTTTATTGAATTTTGTGTTGTTGTTACTTATAACACTTGAACAAACCAAGCTCGCTATGCTGTTGTCAAAGCGAAATTAAGTCAGAAGGGTGTGTCTTTCGTTTAATCAGAGCACCATATTATTTAGATATATATCTGTAATAAAAAATGCTTTTTAAGTTTTTTTCAAAATACTATTTTTGTTAATACTTTGTATTTAGTGTTGGTAACATCTAAACTTAAATTGTTAATTTACAGCTATATTGCAAAAATGAATGCTCTTAAATTAGTTTATTTATTAATTATTTTAAAATTAGTAGTCTTTAATTCCGAAAACCAGTCTTTATAATCATAATAATCTTAAAAATTATTTTCATTGTTGTCTAAAACATTTATTTTGATAAACTGTTATTTCAATTTTGTATTCAATGATTTTTCTGTTACCTTAATAGTTTTCAAGGATAAATTTTTTTAAATAAATATATAAACATGTTTTAAATTTGATATCCTAAAAGTTATAAAAAAAATCTGTAAACGCGATAGGAAATCTTTAAAAGTTATTTTTTTAAATAAGTAAATTTATACTGAAAGAAGAAAAGGTGAGCATATAAAATAATATATAATGTTAAAATATTTTGAATTAAAATTTAATAATTATGCTACAAATATTAAGATTTGATTATTCAAAATGTTACAAGAAATGTAACTGTTGCTTGCTTTACGGTTATTTTCGTTTTTTTAAATGCTTGTTTTGTGTTAATACTTTATGAAGAATTCTTATGTTCTTCATGGTTAATATTACATTCTAAATTTAATTTTATATTTTATCAAATACTTTTTAAATTTCTGTGAAAATCTTATATTTTTTATCACATAATAGATAATTAAACCAAATAAAATATATTTTGACAAAGTTCGAAATGAAGCTGTTTTTGTGCCATAATTATTTTTTTAATGTAAAAGAAAGAAAAATTTCCTTGTTCTTATAAGATTTTTATAGCACAATATACACAGTTGTAGAACAATTTATTTCAGAATAAAATGCAGTATTTTCCCAAAAAAAAATAGCTCTCTAGCATTAGTAAATGTTAGAATCAACATTGTTTACATTTGTTTTACTTAAATGTCACATGACTTGCCATAATGAAAAACAAATATGAAGACCTTTATAAATATTCCAGTTTTAGCCCCCCCCCACACACACACACAATAATACTCTCTTTTTTCTTTTGTTCTCACTATAAAATATTTGAAACTCATTATTTTTTAATTAATATTTAATTTTAGGAACATAAGAATTTTGTTAGGTGTTTCTCAAAAAATAACCATATTCTTAAATAGTTTTTCCCCTCAAAACCATTATAATAATTTTAAAGATTGTTTCAAATAAATTAAATGTTTCCAAAACATTGTAAATCCAAGAGTTATTTTTCTCTTGTATAACTTTTTTAAATTTAATTTTCTAAATAGTATAAATTTGTTAAATTACTTTTAATACTTTCTAATTTTCATTTTAGCTCACTGCTTTAAGACAAAATTTTCTAATATTTCCCGTTCTAAAGTAAAGATATCTTCATTTTCAAATATGATCAATTCAATGTGTATTCAAAAAAATTTTATTATAAAATTTCAATACATAAATTATATAGAAATAAACTTGTAACATTATTTTTCTTTAAACCTCAGAATCCCTTGAAAAACTCATCAACTCCTGTAAAATAAATTAAATTAAAATGTAGTTTTTTAATGTTATAAATTATTATATTTATGTTTTAAAATTTTGTAAGTTAATTTTTGAAATCTTTATTTTTTTATAAGTTGATTAGAATTAATTAAATACAATTTAAAACAAAATAACTAGTTCGTTTACATATTAAACACATAAATTATTAAAGCAAACAATTTCTTATTATTATATTATACTTTTACTTTTTAAAGTCTAAAATTAAATTATGTTATAAAAAAACTCAGACATACAACCAAACTCTAAATTAATTTATTAACTATATAGTAATTTATAATAATGTATATAACCGTTATGTCAAAGGAAATGTCTTAAAAACTTTAAAAAATTCTAGTTACTTACCTTTGTGAAATATATATATTTTACTATCAATAAATATACAATAAAGGTGTATTGATTAGATACAGTAACTAAAACCTTTAAATGTATTATTTTAATTAATTTGTCCTTTCCTGATTTATTAAATCTTAAGGCATCAATATTTTTAGGTTGTGAAATATTTTTGAATAATTCGATATATGTGGTTTTTTATCTGTTTTTTTTTTCAAAATATTTTATTAATAAAAAGAAATTAATAATCTTTATAAATTTTGAATTAATGCATGTGAATATTTTTCTTTTCCATTTTATATTCAATGTATTTTTCATTTTATAGAAAACTTCATTTTTAATAATAAACTTTATTTTAACATTACCATTAAACTTAAAGTATCTACAACTTTGGTTTGTTTCTCATTAGATATTTATATAAATTTTGTACTCATTCTGCTTCATACTTTGCAACATTTTGAATATCGTTTGCCTGAGAAATATGAGAAAAATCATACTTACCTCTAATGTGACTCTCGGAATGATATTTAACACAAGAAATTTTGTAAACTCAAGAGAAATATTTACTCACCGAAATTCAATAAGACCAGTTGATATAATGTTGGTGTCTAATTTAAATCTTTATTAAAAAGAGATCTCATAAATATGCTATGTAGCTTGCAGCTTTCATGTTGATTTTCATTCGTTGTTCTTAACTTTGGTAACCTAGCTTTATGACGTAAAACTCACTCATACAGCTAGATAACCAAAGAAAATAACAACGTTACAATATTCTAGAAAATAAATTTGAAAATTGTATATTTTTTAGAATAATTCAAAAGTTAACTTCGAAAATATGCTGTCTTCGTAATTTTTTCGTAGGAGAGATTTTGGGCCAAATAAACTAATTCATAATCCATATTTAATTTACAACAAAGCTTGTGAATCAGTTCATTTTTAGATACCAATAAAATGGATTGTGCTTATTTTTTACACCTAACACCCATCTTAATTGTTAAGGTATAACTACTTTCCTCATTATCAATAATGTAGAATATTTTTTAATGCAAGAACTCATTAGAAAAAAGCTAGTATTTTATTCAATTAAAAGGAAGGTAAAACTCCCTCCTACTCCAGTGTAAATATGAAAAAACTTTTAAAAATAACTTTATAGGAAAGCAATGTCGACCAATTGAATTGTCCTCTCATTAATTTGAATATCCAAATGATCTGATATTGATGAGGAAATAATTTCAAATTTATACTTTTAAACTTTCAATCAAAAAATGTTGTGAAAATAACAGTTATTAGCCATATTGTTGTCCACTTTCAGTCATTGTTTTGAAATTTGACAGAAATTTAATCTGTTCATTTATTATTCTGGAGACAAATGGATGATTTATATCCCTTTATAGTTATGGATTCTAATCGAAAATGTACCACAAGGTAGTCCAATGGAATATTTTTTGCCAATATTGATTGGAGAAATCTTCAAGAGATGTTGAAACTCCAAAAAAAAGAAAGAAAAACAATATTTGATTATAGAATAGTTATCTAACTAAAGGAACTCTGTTCTTTCAAAGGGTCTGACACAAAACACTCTTAAAAGCTGAATGTCCTTAATCCATCCTTGTTAATTATAAAGAAATTCCTGTTGTGAGCTACTTTCTTAACGCACATCTCATGTGCATTAAGAAAGTACCTAAGATTTTCGAATATTTCCATCCGAGTGACAGGCGAATATAGCCAGATCTCTAAAGCATTAAATTTGAAAGCTCGAAAAGGAGAGAGTATTGCTGCCACAATTTGTAGGCTGTTCAATGCACTGCTCCAGAGTACTGTCCAAACAATCAAAATGAATATTAGGGGAAGTTTTTTAAATGGAAAAAATACTGTCAATTTTGGGAATTTCTATTTTTAAAGAAAATTTATATTTGCAAATTTTATCAATATATCGCTATTTTGAGATTGCGAAATTGATTTACTGATTCCAAAACTTTATATTTTAGTATTTATTAAAACATCCAGATTTTATTCAAATTTCTTGACAAATTAAATATTTGAAAAACGTTTTTTAAATGGAAAAAAGATTTTTAGATAAAATATTTTTGAACATATTCTTAGATAGTAAATATTTCGAAAATTTTAATCAAGATTTCTTGAACGCTTCAATAGTATGTGTAATAAGACATAAAAAGCAAGTTCTTTCTTGTACATGTGAATTTCATTGTAATATGCAAGTACAACGTTAATTAATAGCGATTTCATAGTAGCAAACTAGTTTTCAACTAGAATTTTTTTTTTAATCTATGTTGATAATAAAATTAATTTAAACAAAATACGCGCGCGCTTATTTATTTCGGATATCTGTGTCAATCTAATATGAAATGTTGCTATATTAATGTGCTAATTCGAACAACAAACACTAAATATAGCCACTTATTATTTTAAAAAATTACTATTTTTAGGGACGTAATTTGTATTTATGAGTACGAGATTCTAATGTGTGTCACCCTCAGCAGGGGTTAAAAACATGTAAATACGATTTAAAGAAAGCCACAAAGAGGATTGATTTGTTTGGCTAGGGAGAGAAGACAGTGGTTTTCATTGACACGCCTCACTGATTTCTGAAACAATGACTGGGCGAATACAGGGTGACCCACTGAAGACTATCCTTTCTTTGAAAGCGAATAGAAATGAATAATACTCTCTTAGAAATGCATTCTTTTTGCTTTCATGTAGATGATTTGATATATTTTCATCTGTATCTATTTTCACGTTAATTATGCTTAAATTAGTTAAACTTCAATATTTTACATTCATATAGATTAACAAAATTGTATTAATAAATAGTTTAAATAGAATTTAAAGTTTGTAATTTGATTCGTAAACTCGATTTCAACCCTATGAACGTGGATATTAAGAATCCATTTTAATTTAAAAGGTTTCATTTACTTTTGTGTGCAAAAAGGGAGTAAGAAACAAAACTTATAGCTTCATGTTGGCTGTTATCGACATTATAAAACGAATTTTATCGGGGACCATTTTAAAAATTAAAAAAAGTGTAATATTTATAAATTTCTCGAGGATTCGAATCCCAATATATCGGGAAAATATATATCGAAAAATCCAAATATAATGTGAAAGGATGTAATTTCTGAGTTGTCGATCAAGAGAGCTTCAAGAGGCTCCGAATGATGATTTCATAAATAAGTCTAAAACTGAAAAGTTAGATAGTTTTTAATTTAGTGGAATTTTTTTTAAATATATTAATAACAAAATGAAATTGAAAAAATCATTTAAAAAAAATATCACTCGTCAAGTTCATTTTGTTGCTCAAGTACGTATGCAAGGTGTGCGCCAATCTCTAATGGGTGGCGAAATGTATTTATTATAGTTTTTAATGGGAAAATTTGTGTAAATGGGAGAGGACTTTATAATGCAATTAACCGAAAAAAGTTTTCCTTAAAATTTATGTGACACAAGATCTTTTTTTTCCTTAAAAGGGGGGGGGGGCTAATGGTAGATGCACATCATCGATTGTCATTGGAAATGTGAAAACAGAAATTCTCTACTTAATGATAACATCCCATAAAAAAAGACAATAAAATTTAATATAATTCTATAATAAAATATCTCTTTTTTTTTTTTTTTTTTTTTTTTTTTTTTTAATAAATTTGGTAGATGATAACGTAGTTCTCGACATCAGAAAAACGTGGGTTCGATCTTATCTTAGTTAATGATTGTTAAAAGGTATTTATTATAGTTTTTAAAGGGAATTTGTGTTTTTCTTTAAATATGCAATTTCCTGATCTCTCCCTTTACAAATCTAGAGTGAAGGTAAAGGAGCGGGATGTCAACTCAAGTATCGATCTCGTCACTTGATCATAATTTAAAATGGTATGGTACCAAGGCTGTTTTTTCTGCGCCAAAATTAGTTTAAATTATCATAAACTGTCTGAAATATTCGATTTTAGAATTTAAAACGCCTTCACAATTAAACAATTGAAATATGATTAGAGAATAATTGAATGTTTTCACAAGCATATTTTCTTTTAAAATTGAAACCCTTTATCCGTGATCACATACCACTGGTATTTCACATCTCACTGTTTCAGTGTACTGAATGATGTTATAGTACTACGTTATAGGTTGCTAAGCAGAGTAAATCATCATATCGTTTTGATTCACAACCAAGTGACACAATCGACACTTGAATTGGCCTTTTTTTCTCTCAATTACCACATCAAATCAAGACAGAAGGATGCATTTTGTCTTACAAACATTAAAAGAACTTCGGTTATGTGAAATACCAAACCTTCCTGGAAACCGAACCTGGGAGAATTGTTCTTTCCACCAAGTTGCCGATGAGTAGAAATAATGATAATATGTAGATTTAAAACAATAAGAATAAAAACTCTTGAATACTATGTGATAATATGTGTAAAAAAGTAATTGTATTGATAATATCTGTAAACTCATAAGAATAAAAACGTGAAGTAAAAACATTAAATAAAGAACATTATATTGTTAAAAAGACATTTAAAAGCATTCACAAAAAAAATGTAAAAAAAATTTAATAGGGGTACATTTAAATAATCGACTGACAATAAATAGCTTATCAAATTATTATGGAATTAAAATATTTTGTATAGAAAACAGAGAATTTTCATGAAATGTGAATTCATAAATAAGAAACTTAATTAAGAGCTATTCACAAAAAAATAATAATAATCAGGAACTTCTGAAGATTTTTTGTTTAAATAAACAGACTTTAAAAAAATAAGAACTGCTGAGATAAAGATATACAGTTCTAGAAGCAAAAAAGGAATGTGTAAAGTGATATACAGTATTTTAAACAAAAAGAAAAATCAATGATGTAAATATTCACCTCATTCAAATGTATTATGAAGTATAAAAAAAATTCTGTAAAATTAGCTTAGAAAAATAAAATTATAGTTTAATAGAATGATTGTCATATACATTAATAGATTCATTGTTGGCATGGGATCATCTTCAAAGACTCATACTTTGCTTTCTTGACGTGTTGGAACGTCAAAAAACGGTATGTACGTTTCATGACCTGTTACAATTTTAGAAATGATGCGGTGGCCACCATCATTTAGCAATTTAAGAGTTTCTTTACTGATTCTGACATGCTCCTTTTTTTGGTGCTCAGTTACATTATGAGTAAAAGTACGGCAAACTACTTTTTTCCTATGTAATTCTTCATGAATGATTTTGTGTATGGCTGGGGATCCAATGTTAAGTTCGTTCTGTATCATTTGATAGGTACAGCGATTATCATCCATTAACATTTTTCGTATGGTAGACACATTATCCGGGATTACTGCCAATGGCGGCCTTCCTGTGTGTTCTTCATCCTGAAGAAAATTGCGACCTCTTCTAAATTCTCTAATTATCTGAATACAGTAGCACGAGCTGGAGATTCATCACCAACTGCTAATTGCAACCGTTGAACGCATTCTTCTTGATTTAATCTTGCTTTAAAATCGTAGAAAATCATAGCGCGAAAATGTTCTCGCGTCAACTCCATTTTCTCTTCTGTTTAAAATTTATTCTACGCTAAACAAGTTGAAATAGGTCAATAAAAAATCGTCTTCTGTGTTAAAATACTTTGTATTTTAAAATTAAATCGTCATTTTTATTTTGTAAATTCTCGTCTGCGCGTATCTCAAAAATTTCAGAGTAACCCTATTATTATTATTATATATATATATATATATATATATATATATATATATATATATATATATATATATATATATATATATATATATATATATATATAATAAAATATATATATATATATTTAAATTTTATATATATATATATATATATTCATATATAATTTTTAAATTTTATCATTTTATTATTAATTGTGTAGCAGTTAACTGAAAAATTAATGTTTTATCTTGTAATGTATAGCATTGAATTTAATTTCTGGAAATCGAATCAGTATTTATTACAATAGACAGTACAAAATTTCGAAATTTAGACACAAACGTTTAGTCAAATGGTGCACATTGATGCGCGAAAATTCAAAAAGAAATTTAATAATAAAAAAAGAACTTGAAATGCTTAAATTTGGTAAGTCCGAAATTTTTATGCGACGTTTACAATGTGTTTCTTTTTCTTATTTTTTTGTTGTGAAAAGATAACCGTTCTAAAGAAGACATTACGAACATTTAAAAAAAAGTTTTTGTTTGCGCGTTTTGACCTAACAAGGTGTGACAAACTGGTGTCAAAATTAAAGAGCCGAAACTTTAAGCTTCTTTTCTGGTTACACCTTTCCACGACATGGTCATATGCTCTCTTCTTGTTTTTTTTTTTATTTATTTTTTATTTTTTTTATTCTCTGGGTGACCAAAACGTGCAGATAGATAGACAGACAAGCAATGTACGGATCGTTGCGGACAATTTAATGGATTACTTTCCGACAGAAAGTGGAAGTTAAACATTGCCAAATTTTTCGGTTGAAGGTTGGGAGGCCAAGTGGAACGGATATCGATCGACAAGGAGTCGTCGGTGGAGCAGAAACATTTAATGAAGTTTTGTCGCCACCAAACACAAAAAAAGAAGCCTATTGTTTATTTTCATTCTTGGGCGGGGCGGTCAGTCTTCCAGAGACTCCCTACCTTGACCTTTGTGGGTGACACGAGAAAGAGAACGCGGAAAGAACGACCGATTTCTCCTTTTGAAAAGTGTTTAATCGCTTAATGGTTCTGTGGTATATAATAACGAGTTGTTCGTCGGAAGACTCGTTACATTATACTACATCTAGTTCATTAATTATTTTATCGGGCCTTTTTATAATGGTGAGGAATGCTTGGTGATGAACTTTCACCAGATGCTTTTCATTGAATCCTGGTCATTTGCAATCAGTGCAGTTCCATTTCAGATTGGTTTTGAAGAGATTCAATCAACCTATTATTGCGATTGCCGAGTTGGGAAAAGCGCCATCTCTATATTCAAAAAGTAACGAGATCGATATCTAGTAATGATAGCGAAAACCATATTGCTGAGAAGCCTTATTGTAGTCCAATCCCTTTCAGATGGTACGGGATTTTGGAGAAAATGCCAACTCAGGTGTCAAATGCATCACTCATTCAGAATTAAGAAATTGCTGCCATCGTCTAGTGGCTTCTGTCGATAGAAATAAACTACCGAGAATGAGGGAAATAATCTAAGAATTCCCTTTTCTATATTTTTGACATTTGACTCTAAAAATATATTTAAAAATTGGGATTTCAAAAATATATCTTAATTTTAAGAATTTCAAGAACATATCCTAATTATAAATACCGACATCTATTTGAGTATGTAATGGCTCCTATAGTCAAAGAACAAAATTAAGCGTGAATGGATTTTTTCGTTGGCATGCGAAAAGTTTATTCATCTTACTTAAAAATGAACTCCAAATCGAAATGGACACAGCAGTTGTCATTCTCTAACCATAGATTTTAACGCATCGTATTATAGTGATAGTACAGAATCGAAATTGTAATATCTTGATATATTATCGGTGATTTAAAAATGAAAATATATTTTATAGCGTGTCAACCTATTTAAGAAAATTATCTTATTTAAAAGACATATAAATAAAATTAAAATTTTATACATGTTAAGATCCATTTTCTTATTTTACGCTTTTCCATCATCCAATATATTCTGTATACCTAAAACTTCATTGAATCGTTGAGAAAGGGCGACGTATAAAGGGCAGATATCCTATCTAAATGCAAAACTTGTTAAATTAAAGAATAACATATTAACTCCAATCAAAGCCATCATTGTAACTAGGACTAAATAGAAAAGGATGATTATAACAAATGTTAGTAGTTATGTATTAACGCAGAATTTTTTCAAAGGAGAATCTTTTGATTAAAAGCATTATAGAACCTAATATAACTTCTTATACTAAAAAAAGTTTAACTCTCATTTGTATTTTCTACATATTATTATAATGCTTAAATACAGTTTGACATGTTTCTTGCTTCAACTATTAAAATCATATCATTCTTCTGAACCTTATATATGCAATAATATAATTAAAAATGTTTCGCAAAATAAGGCCATGGCAATTGCATACGAAATTATAAAATAAATAGATATATTAGACACAATAGAATAAGTTTGAAGAGGATGGTATTGTTTTTGAAATATATAGTTAAAATATTTCTTTTTAAATATTCGAATAATTTCTGTGTGTTCTAAATCTAGTTAGATTGTCAAACCAACCAAATTAAATCAAAAATCGCCATGTTGACAGAAACTGCACATGCTATCTAATGGTGATCTATTCAGCTGAAATTGCAATTTGGTTTGTTTCGTCTTTTTATAAGTATTTTTTCCACATGAGGCGGCTATGCAATCGAATCCTTGAGTTAAAGTGGAAACCGCACAACACCCTGGACCACCAGTTATGATAGTCGGGATCATACAGTTGGTACTTCAGTACATTCGGAGGATTGGCTAAAAAGTAGCAAAAATAAATGAAATTCGGTTGAGAATACGTATGAATATCTTTTTCATTTATTCGAAATGATCATTTCCATAAACGATGTATGACTATTACCATAAATTTTTCAAAGAAATCAGGTACTCATTATTTAAAATCGAAAAATCTTGAGTTTAAAATTTTTCCTAACTGCTGCTAATTGATTTTTAGGTTCCAATTTCCTATGTAAAAGGAAAATTAGAATCAAAAAATTTAAGTTTTACTATGTCTAATGTGTATATATAATCATATTTAGTTATATCATCTTTTGAATTATTGTTCAGAAAATGTATTTCCTCAAACGGCGTAAAATCTTTTATTTTTATATTTAAATAAATATTTATTTTTATAGTTAATTCATTAATTTAAGTTATAAAAAATAATATTGAAAAATATCATGGTTAGCAAGTTCTATTTACGTGAAAGTTTTTGCTGACTTAATCTGTTATATTAAAAGTAAATATAAATTACAATTTGATTAATAAAAAATTTGTGTGTTATTGTTTAACAAAATTTATATTAGCCAAGTAGTGAGCTAAAAATGTTACTTGAAGCAACTTTTTAAATTTTTTGACAATTTATGACTTTGTTTGGAATGAGATTCAGTAGAGATAGGAGTAAAATTTAATTCTGCAAAGAAGAAGTGCCATTGCTGTTTAATAACGTCATCTGATAGTTTCCACGAAATAAAAATTCCTTATTTCAACATTTTCTATCAGTACATTAGGACAGATGACCAAAAATATTCTAAAGAAATATTATAGCGTCATTGATTAGGGTAAAAAAATAGAATTTAATTTAATTTAATTTATTTATTTTTGCCAATTGGTGAGGAACATGTAAATTATCCCCTTCGCTTTAATACATAAAAATACATTAATTTAACGCATTAAATATTATTTATTAAATAGTTTCTTAGACGAAATTTTTTTAAAATTGCTTTTGTTAGAAACATTTCTAATTATAGATTTTAAAAAACTAGTTTTTGATTTTTTATTTATTTTCAGTAAAAAGATAATTCGAATCTTTATCACAGAACCTTTCAAGAAACTGAGCATACCGCTTTTCCCAGTCAGCCATGTTAATTTAAAAATTGGTTGAGTGGGTGCGATTTCATATAACGACTAGTATTACTTTACAGTAAAGTTTTTTTTTTTTCCTTTCCCACTCCATTTTGGGTGGACGCATGCATTAGTTTGAAAAGGCATACCTGCTGGCTCATGAACTTCCCCCTGTCTGGAATTGAAGATGCTTGTTGGAAGGCAGGTTTGTCCGCCCCATATCTCCTCCGCGAGCCATTACCTCCTCCTCTTCCTCCTGCAGAACATGACGCCGCCGTGACCTCATGAAGGGTCGGTTAAATGGAAGTCTTCCACTTTCAGAAAGAAAGAATCTCGAAATAAGACCGACAGGTACTGGTGGGGAGGGGTGCATCTGAGAGCCAAGCACGTGCTCAAGAAGTCTGGCAACCCTAAGGGCAGGTGAGATGTTATCTTCTGGCAGCTATCCCCTGTTCCCCCCAACCGGTACTAGCGTGGAAGACAAACAGGTATGTGGTTAGAACAACATTCCACAACACTGCCCGTACCGACGGGGCCTCACCCTTTTCCCATCGTCTGCTGCAACCAGAGACTCCCACGGTTTTCTATCCGATTCTCTTACCTGTTCTGTAAATTTTGTCAAACATCTTCTGAAACAAGTTCCAAAATGAGAAGTGAAAACAGTTCAAACGACATATGATTTGGCCTTCCACCCTATTGACGCGCGTGGGCGAACATTTTGCGCTACCCATTAGCAATGAGATACACGAGTTGAGGTGTACAAATCAAACCACATAAAATTACATGATCATCGAGGAAATCATTTGCTTACTACGGACATATGTCTTAACAATGACAAAAAAAGAAGATAATATCCTACTGGTGATTATATTTTACATCATCAATAATTGACTTTCAGTTCAAATATATTAATTCTCCGCAATCAAAGAAGCAGCTTCCTTTCAATTATTTGCTCTCTTCTTAGAAAGAAATTTAACTAGCTACTTATGTATATCTGCCCTAAACTGAAAATAGAAGGACAAAAAAATTTAATAAATTAGAGAGATTTAACTCAGAATCACATAAATGTCAGTAAAATTTCATTTAATTATGAAATGACATCCAAATATTGCGAAGTAATGACACCCCTATCATTTTTCTTACTAACATATCTAAACTCAACAATATACAAAAAATTGCTAAATGTGATTCTGGGGTACTAAATCTTCTATTTCAGCTACTGACGAAATGTTTGCTCCAAATTCTATGTTTTCCTTTTTTCGCTACTTAAGTAAACAAATAATAGCGTAAATTTACCTCACACAGCTAGAAATTTTTCAGACCTATTTCACCACAAAAATTGTAATAGGAATCAAATATTAGCTTTCTTGCTCATAAATCAGAATGAAATTTCTTCAGAATCTGGTTTCTTAAATAAATTAAATTATACTTTGTAATAACATGATGGTTGATTTGCTTGTCATTTAACGGTCTTACTTTACTTACGAAAACTAATTTAACGGAGACCTACAATTTAAAGTGGATTCTGAAATACAAAAAGTATCAGCATACGAAAAGGAATCAAACACATAAATAGCAGAATCTAAAACCAGAGATCTTATTTTACATCCAACTGGACAATCGGTTTAGTAAAAATTAATCGCACTGTAATAAAATGATGGTCGTGGAACTTCTTTCTTAAAATGTCATCGTATTCTTCCAATACTTTTTTCCTAAAAATAACTGTAAATGATATATTTTTGCTTAAAAATAATATTCATTATATTCTTGCATAATTTCTATTTTTAATATGAAAAATATTTTGAGAAAGAAAAAAAGCTATAAAAAGCACGTTCTATCTGCTTATTAATGCATTCAAATTTAATATAATGCATTAAAACTACCTATTGATTGTTTCGGACTTCATACTTAAAATTTCATAATCAATATTCGCCTTTTTGATTGAGTTAATAACGTTTCATGGTTAAAGTAGCGAGTAAATTCATTTATTCTGATAAGAACTGATTAGTTTGTCAATGAGTTACTTTTTGAATACAAGGAACTTTTTGACCAATAACTGCGATATAAAATACATTCGAACTATAACAAATACCGAAATCTGAGATAGGCTGGGTTATTTACCATGAAGCTATAAGCTATACTGGCTTTAAAAGAAATTATACTATGTGTGTATGTGTGTGAAAATGCAACGAGAAAACTATATTGTTTTAATAACACAAACTTTAATAACCGTACAACATCAATTAGTCGAATCAATGTTAATTAAGTAAATCTGATATTTTGTTTAATTAAATAATATATTTTACGTTGAGGAAGTTGATATAATATAACTGATTTGATCAAAATATTTATCTATTTCAATAAATTACTTTATTTAAGACATAAACCAGCGAGACACAATTCAATATATGGACTTTAATTATTATATTTCATTTATAGTTTTAAGTAGAAATTAATTTGTTTTCATTTCAAATTTAAATTATATTTATGATTGAATACTGTGAAAGCAACGTTAAATGAGCGACTTTCAATTAATCGATGAATGGATATAATTATTCAATCATTTAAAAAATAACGCAATAAGAGAAATTTTTTAAAAAAATCCAATATACTTACTTTTAAAATTTTAGATACGTTTGTTTACGATCCAGTTTAAAAATGTAGAATTGACGAAACAAATTAATTTTTCTATTTTTGTTGTTGAAAAATCTTATTTAAAAATTTATCTTCGGCAGAATAAGGTACTTATTAGAATTTCACAACTGTTGTGAGGCAACGCAGTTGTCTCTTGCTTTTTCCATTCAATTTCCTAGTGATCTATAACGTAATTGTTATTTTAGAAAACCAATTTATAAGCTAAAACGAAATGAAAGAATGCTTTAAATAAATATCATTTCAAATTTCTGTTGATTAGTCAAATGATAAGAAAATGCGACAGAAAATTGATTAGGGGGGGGGAAGAAAGAAAAATAAATCACACTAACATGCAATTAAAATTGAATTGACTTAAAAAAGCTATAACGCATTTTACTAATAGCTTTTTATGTGTATTTATTTATTTAAAAAATCAATAATCAATTCTAATAATCTCGTTTATTCACTCTTTTATAAATATGTATAACTTATTGACTCAGTTTATTCTATTTTCCGGATCCAGTTAAGAAAAATATAATTTTACGCTATTATAAATGGAGTAACCTGTGCATGTTTATTTTCATATTATTTCAGATTAAATTTCAGGAAATGTAATTTACAAGCCTTTACAAGAAAATGAACTGGTTTTGCAGACGATTTGCAACAGTTTTGAAATATATCAACAAAAAAAATATTTATGAAAACGATTATCTTGATTTAACAGATTCTTACAAAATTCATTTATTCTAAGACTCTATTGATAATATTTATTCAGTAAATAACTCGACTTCATGCATCCTAACTAAAGGCATGAAACTAATATTAGAGCATTTAAAAAACAAGAAGATCTTAGAACCATTTAAAAACAGGAAGTATTTTTTTAGAATTATAAACTGAGAAAACTAATATTCCTTTTCTTGTTTATTATGTTAAAGAATTTGAAATCGGTAGTAAAAAAAATTATTTTGCTTATATTCAAAAATATGTTCTTAGTTTTGACAACAAGATTAGTTTTTACTCATAACAGAATTCATATATTTTGCATCAATTATTAATGCCAGTTCTCTTTACAGATTTAATGAATTTGATACGATATTTTATTTATACTAATGTTAACTTATTATATGAAACAAACAAAATTTATTTTAACCGAATCTGGAAATTTCAATGAATTAGGTTATTTTAAAACAAAGAGGATGAACAATACGTTAAAGTTATTTTGACTTTTTGGTTACTTAAGAAATACATATTCCATTTTCTCTAATTTAATTAAAGTAATATTAATTAAAGTTATTATAAATAAAAATAATACAAAATATTAAATATAAACTACATATTTATATAATGTACAAGCTTTTTATGAATGTCTAGAAAATATCTCATAACTTAAACATATATATAAAATAAAGAGCAATTTTATGCTTCAAAATTTAATTTAATGTATATCTCTTTTTAATTAATTACATATTATCTTTAATGATAAGTAATTTTGTTATGAAATAAAAAATATATAAAACTGGAAAAGATTAAACAAATTATGCATAAGTTACAATTTAAAAGTTACAAATTTCATCACAAAAAATTATTTTATAATTAATAGAATTTCATAACTGACAATTTTAAAATAATTATCATATTCAGTAATATCGGAAAAGAAATACGCAATTGTGTTTCTCATTTTATAAATGCATATGTATTTTGAATGTTTTTAATATGTGTAAAATCCAAACGGATATACTTTGAATATAAATATTTTTGTTTATCGCCAAAATATTTTTACTACTGTAAATAGATTTTCTCTCCAGTATTAGCTAATAATATTTATATTATTTAATTTTGTAATAATTTTTTTAAATAAAAATATTACCCTATTTAAACATTTGCTAAATTACGAATGATAATGAATCAAAAAAGTAATTTTTCTCAATTTAAATCAATAATAGTGAAATTCAAATTTTAGCAAAGAAAATAAAATTACCGAACAAATTTCCTCATACTTGAAAAATGTCCTTTTCCGATTCATTTATGCCATAAATTCTTGAAGAAAACTTCCTACAAAAAGAAAAGAACATTTATTTTAGAATAATCATAATTCCAGTTTGCCATACAGTTAAAATATTTTAATAATGCATTTCATCTGAGTTAAGACATTCATAGCGACATACAAATATACATCTTTGTTAAAAATGCATTCGTTCCATGTTAGTTAAAGCATACATTCATAGCCAATGAACGATGTTAAAGTTAATGAAAAATGAAAGTTTGTTTTCAAATAGGTTGAGTTATTTAAAAATATCATTACATTAAAATTTAAAGCAAATTCTATTTCGAATATTTATTTGAATTAAACATTGAAATTTCTTATCACACGAAAAAGTGTATAGTATATTTGTGCCTCATATACTAGAAAAAGCTTTGATCACAGAGTGAACTTAAAACTTAGAAACATAATTTATTCCTTTTATTACATTATCAAGTAAAACATAGAAATTTTACATTACATCAATTAATTAAACATGATATATTTTTTTATAATATTATTAGAGCTTTTTATGTACCGAATAGAATTCTTTTGCGCTCATTTTAATAGTATCCTTCTCGTTATTTATATGCCTGTTTCTTAGAAAATGCGAGTTCTATCTCTGAGTATGTCGAAAATGGCAGTTATCCGAGAAATGAGACTTTCATTTCTTCTAAATCTAAGTTCAGTAAACTCGTATACAGAGAAATGCTGAAAGAAGAATTACTTTTCTTTCAGTCATATATGAAATTGATACTGTAATCATTTCCATACAATACGTTTCGAGTGAAAATGATTTTTCTTGCTTTATCATCTTCAAACACTGCAAAATCTGCCATTGATTCATTCAATTACAATTCCTTTAGTAACAATATTCTTCGTTTAAATTTAGTTTATAGTTTTTATTTAATTACGGAATAATAATATATTTCAGTTGAGATATTGATAATGTAGTTAAAAATTTCAACTATATCATTAAAATACCTAAAATTCTGAAGCCTTTTTTTATTTTATTAATTAGGCATGATTCAACAATAATAAGAATATATCAGAACAGAAAGATTAGTCCGAATTTAAAATATTACAGAAAAATAATCAATTCTCTCTTTAAAGAAAATTTTGTTTAAATAAATTTTTGGATTTATATCATTTTATAATGAATTCCAAATTATATATAAATGAATAATTAAAAGTAATTTATACTTCATTTGCATAAAAACGTATATAGTTTCTTAACAAGAAAGATGAAATTCGATAGAATAAATTTTCTTTTCAAGTTTAATTTGTCATACAAAAATATATTAATCATTTAGATTATAGATTATTATCATCTATTTTGCTTAGTACAGCTAGTAATTTTATAAGCACTGAAATTTCTATACTTGTGATATTTTTTAAGAACTTAAATATATAAAATGAGTTATTTTTCTAAAAAACCAGAAGTGTAGTATGTTTTGAGAATTTCATTCTTTTTTTTTTTTTTTTTTTTATAAATATAAAATTTTTATGTTTATTTTGAAGAACTTTTTAAATTATTTTAATTACTTTTTGGTGTTATAGGATAGACATTTGTTGCCAATTATGTTAAAAATATATATTATCATCACAATCAATGCATTGATACACGGAAGCATGCTGGTGCAACATCAACAACAATTAATGAATGCATTGCTTTGATTTCTTAAAAAAATGGCATAAGTAATTATGCGTTACATAAAATTGCAAAATCAAATTTGTATTAATCAAATTATAATTTAATAAATGTGAAAAAATAATTACTCTAGATTCTAAAACTTTTATAATTTTGTGTGTAGCTTTTTACCTAACTGTAATTAGTGACTGTAAAAAAAAACTGTAAGAAGTATTAAGAAATACTTCTTCTTTCACAATTCATTTTGCTTTTAAACATCATAAAGAGTTTAAGTAAGACGCTAAAAGTGCTTAGTGTGAAAAGCTACAACTTGACAAATAAATGATACAATATTTATGAAAGAAATGATGATTTTTAAACAATACGTTAAGATAATATTTTAGTTTAAGAGAAATTTTTTTCAATTATTTTATATTTTTGAAGTCAATTTTTATCTTTTCAATTTATTGCGATACGTATCCGGATGTTTATTTCTGCTAATTGTAGTCACTGGACAACCAAACTCATAATTTTGAATCATAGTAAGGACGTCAGTCTGAAAGTGTGTGCACTCCTGTTAAAATTTAAATACATTTCCATCGTAAAGGTATTAAAATTATGAAAGTTAAGGCTTTTGCACGATGTTTTTCATTAGGGTCAGATATTGACCACGCTACCTTTTTGAAATGCGAACAACACTTTTTGATACCAGGTTACTATAATATTTCCATGAAAATATCGTTTCTTTTTGGTCAATAGAATTTTTGATCAACTTTTTTGCAAATAGTTAATACTGAGCTTTTATTCTCACATCGCACTCGCATTAGAGCTAGACAAGAGGGCACAAGTAAGAATTTAATATGGGATGATATAGCAAGGAAGTGGGATAAGATAGTTACATTAATATGTCATCATTTGCTTTTGAATATTTTCGAGGTCCATCGCACTATCCCTCTAAGCACCTTTTAAACAATACAGTATGACAGTCAAGTATAAATAATAGTCAAGAATAAAATTGACTATTGGACTGATAATCTCATATAATAAATTTTTTATATTTTTTATAGAACATCAATTTGCAATGTAATGAATATAGATCTTATCAACTTTTGCATATTGGATCAAGACTGAATACACTATTTACCTATTACAAGAAAGTGGTGATTTATTTACATATTAATGAATATTATAACAGATTCGAAACTTAATACGAAAATAAAAGTTGCTAAATAATGTTATCAAAAATTATGCAAAAGGTAAAGTAAAAGTAATAAGCAATATAAAATCTTTTAGATATTTTTAGCAAAATGAACGAAAATATAAAACAACTAAAAATACACAAACCAGGAAAGATTTTTTAAAAATATCTTTTCTGATTCGCTTGCAATAAGATCAAGTTAAATCACCTGGAATACAAAGAAAAAACATTCAGATTAATAAAAATAGAAAAAGGAAATCGGACATTAATAACAAGAAAAATGAGAAAAAAGAATATATTGAAGTCTGAAACACAAAAACTTTTCTCATTAGGGAAATAAGGAACAAAGGAGAAGACGTTTCGAATTCATTTGAGATTCAAAAGAATTAACAATACCCAATAAATTATTCTCCACACCCTCGGGCACATCAAAAATTTAGGAAATTAACACAAACTAAAAGGAGAAAAATCGAAAACGAAATTTTCTCTCCATATATATTTAACACTTAATTTAATTGTATACAGTTTTTAGGGGAATTAATTTAATTATTGTATTATGATAATATTTAAAAGCATACATATATCAGAAAAATTGAATAGAACTTACATCGCGTAGTAGACAATACTTATTATCTAAGACCTTCTGAGATATCCCTAATATTTCTTTCTATAGAACTTTTCATAAATCGTGAGTTATGTTCATGTGTTTCAAGGTATCCATGGAAAATCCCATGCTCATGTTCCATCAGACAGACCTGTACACACATGAAACAACTGCTTTCACTCTATACTTTAAACTCGAAATATTTATCCTCACATTTTTTTTTATCTGTTTATTAGGTTAAGTATTTTTCACATGCCTGCTATTTTTAATACAGAACGCAAACTAAATATTTTGGCAGAACAATAAACGTATAATGCAAATGAAGAATGATTGGTAAATTGATTGTAAAATAAATAGTAGCAGTTGATACTCTCATAGAATCGAAAATATGTAATGCTACTACAGAACACAGGTATTCTGGCTGCAAAGTTAATAGAATCTGTCAATATATTGGTAGAACCATGAATGTATTTTACCATTATTAGTTGACTGTGGTACATTGATTACGAAATGAGTAGTATTGAGTGCAACATACTGGTAGAACCAGAGACGTGAATCGCGTTGCTGTTTGGTGATAGATACATTAACTAAAAACCAAATAGTGACTGTCGATATATTAGAAGAACAGTAATGCTTAAGTTATTAGATGACTGTAAAATTACTAAAACTATCAATACACTTATAAAACGGCAATACAGCCATCAAATGAATAGTTTAACAACTACAGTTATTAATTAGATGACAGATGTTTTATATGTTTCCTTTAGGTTTATTAGTATCTCCAAAAAAGACATGAATCCGTAACCAGTTAAGGATCTAAACCTAATAAAAATCATAGACTGCGTTTACAACAAGAATTGAAAATACTCCAATTACAAATTTGATTGCTATCAACCAAATTATAAAAAAATTCAATTTTAAATTATTGAACGAAAATTGACTAATTTCAATAAAACATTAGCAATTACTTCAGGAGTTTCCACAATCGCTTCAACAAGTCAGTTATTAAAAAAAAATTTCTTTCCTGTACTTTATGACTTTTTTCTTCTTTTGATTCATGAGTTCTTTTAAATATGTTACCTTTTCAGTATTATAAGAAATGTTTTGATGAAGGAATAATTCTAAATGATCGATTATATCATATAACTATTTTGATTACATAACTATTCATTTTTTTAATCGGTAACATCTTTTGGTAACGAAATGCCTCGTTATCAGAAAATTTTTCCCGCTGTATCCGATACTCAAGGAATATTCGTACAAAAATTTGAGATTTGTTAATGCCCATCACTGAGGTGTGTGTGGCCATTCCGTAAATTCCTCACATGAAAACCACTGATGCAATTTTATACGAAAATTAAATTTAAAACAGTAAAAAAAATTATTCATTTGATAGGAATAAGTTCATACTTATTTCGTTGGAGAAAATAAGTTCGAACCCATTCCGTTAGTATAATTATTTACTATAAAACTTCTATCTTTATTATTAAACATTTAACCAACTAGATTTTTAAAATATATGTAGTAAAGAATATTAAAATATTAGAAATGAAAAGGAATAATTTTTCTATCGGAGTCCAAAGTAGTGAAAGAGGGTTTCTAACACACAGTAAATTTCATATGAATGAGATATTGTTAACTTTTTTAATATTGTTTAACAAGGTACTGTTTTACCAACAATTTAACGAAACATTACAGACTGCTAACATTAAACAGTTTTTAATGTTGATTAGAAATTTTAAATTACCATTTAAATATGCAGAATCATCTGGCAGAAAGATTCACAAATTAATAGTAAAAGAATTTGAAGGATTTTCAAAATCATTGCAGTTTTGTTGTATAGCAAGCATGTCGCGCTCTGTGAATGTGCCAAGTAAGATGCGAATCGTACATCATTATAAATGTATTCCACATGTTAAAAGAAGGGTGAAATAGTTAAGATTGTTCTTGATTCAGTTTCATTGTTGTCCAGTGTAATAAATGTTCGACAACCAAGACTAAGAAGAAAAATTCAAAGCATTTCTTCTGTATGATGTAAGAAATAGGTAATTCTGTATGATGTAAGCAAAAATGTAAGAGTGGAATTTTGGATGTTAGATCCCCCAATATCTTAGATAAAAATACATTTTTTCGTGAAAATTTAACAAAAAAATAGTGAATATTATTTTGACCCACTGGATTCCTATCCCAGGCAAGAGTGCTAAGATCAGGCTTTGCTGTCTAAGTCCTATACATAGTAATGGTGGACTTGATGAATTTTTTAAATTATCTAATAATAAAATATTTTAACTTTTAGGCCACACTTCACAATAGCATTGTTTATTCTTTAATTAAATCCAAGTGCTATTTTTCTGGCAATAAAATGACAAATTTTGCCTTTTCTTAGCTATGATTTTATATCTATAGTTCTCATATTCTGCGAATAATTTGTTGAATTTCCTACCTATTTCTTTTAGTTAAGAATAGGTGTCATAAAACAAAATGTATGGTACGTATTTCACATAGATTTGAATAGTTTTATGATTTTATCTCTCTGCAGTTATTTATTTTAAAATTTTGTTGTTGTATATATCATAGCTTTTTTTTTTTAAAAAAAAAAAAAAAAAAAAAAAAAAAAATGGTTTAGTTAAAAAACGAGAGATGATTTTACTCAGTTTTTCCTCATTGTAAAATTAAATACCAGAAAAAGAATAATTATCTTCTGTCAAATTTTACAAAATATTTCGATAAAATATAATATTTTAAAGTAAATTCTTCAGTGTTTTAAAGTCATGTAATACATTTTATTATTTTTAATATGGATTTAACTGTTGCTTATACAGCACAAGATTTATGTATTATATTCTAATAGTTTTCATTACCAAAGTGTAAATTCTAAATTTTAAGAAATTTATGAAAAAACGGTAGGTTTCTAAGATTTTATTTAATGTTCTAAAATTTTTAAGTACAAATTTCATGATAAAATTAGCTTATGTATAAATAAATTCTTTTTTACGGTTCAAAGCGTTATCATATAGAAATTGACAAATAAAATAAATCTTTTAACTTATAATGTATAACATATACATGAAAATTTTTTTGAAAAAAAACTTTTATAAGGAAAACTAAATAATATTTAAAAAATTCGGTTCTGTTACCAAAATAATTTATTAAAAATTAAAAATCTTATTTGTGCTTACTAAAATTTATTTGCAAAAATTAATTTATTCTTTTTTCTCTAAAGACTTTGCTTATAATATTCATAATCAAAGGAAAAATAATTTAATAAAAAATAGTATCCAAAAATGTTAACAATTTTTGGGCATTTAATGACTTAAAAGTCAAGGAAAAATACTTTATATAGATGATTCAGGAACCAGAAAATTTCAGAATAAAAATACGATAGTAATGATTTCTATGATCTAAATCTATTACGACGTTCTAATAGTAATAAAAAATAATTGGCTGGGAACAATTTCATTTTAGAATAAAATTATTTTAAATAATATTTAAAATTACTGCTGTTACCATCACTATATTTTAGAAATAAATTATGAATTTCAATGCTGAAAAAACAGTATAAAAATTCTTTTTTCAAATACTTGAAAAAGAAAAATGCCTAAGAAATTAATACATATATTTTAGCATCATAGATAGAATTAGGAATTAAAATTTCTTATAACAAATAATATTTTACAATAAAATACAAAACTTCACAAGTGTGTTATTGTTTTATTAAGTTAATTTAAAAATTATAATTGAAATATTTTGGCACTATGCACAGTATTTCAATCGAAAAGAAAGAAAGAAAAAAAAAACTTCTTACGCACAGAGAATATTAAATTTTATGAAAAAATCGTCAACTCTCCAATTTGCTTTCCAATTCGGCACCACCATTTTTTCCCCCCTTAAATATGCTTTTTTTGTTTTTCATCCAATATGGTTGTTAGTTTATAATTTTAAATTGCTTTCTTACAAATATCGCAAATTAATTTTATAATTCGAAAAAGGAAATTTTTCTATTAAACAAAAGATAAAATACTATTGTCCTAAATATATAGGTTAACACTGAAATTTATTGATTTATTATAACAGGTGCCAAATAATTACGTTGGTGTTTTACATTTGCTAATGACATTGACATTCTAGTTGTATTATATTAAGGTGCATTATTTTTTTTAATTTCTTTTTACCATTTAAATGCTTTAAAAAATAATTAATCAAATTAAACTAATGCAATTATTTTTATGAAAAGCGAAAAAAATTAAAATATGACGCATTAAAATTTAAAAGATGAAATGTACGTTTTTGTATTGCTAAAAATAATTTTACTTGCAAAAAAATGGACCTAAAATTTTCTTACCTTATTTGGGAAAAAAAAAGCCCAGCATTGAGGGTTTCAAAATTACAGATGGACGGAATTTCATCGTGAAATTAAAAAATTTCACCCAACTCTTTCGAATTTGCTCGTGATCTTTCGTCTGCCGATGTCGAGATAGTAACTGCGACTGCGCGTAGGTGAGGTCTACAGGTGAATCTCTGCCTACCAGAAAAGTTACCTTCATCGCCGCCTCTGACGGAGGGCGAGGAGAGGCATGGCTGGGGAAAGCACATTCTGAGAGACCAATTAAAGTGAGGGTCCGGTCTGGTAAAAAAGAAAAGGTAAAGGGCGGGTAAAAGAAAGAATAGAAGGTCCTTGGCTTCTCAAAGAAAAAACCGCGGGAGATTTCTTCGTCAAATCGCACTTTTTAGATACTGTTCCGATATATTTTTTATTTATTTTTTTGGGCCTTAAAGATTTTAGAACACTGTTTTGACCCTTTTTGGGAGTTCAAAGCTAATGTAAACAATTGTTTCATTGCCAATTCCGCTTACAAATTTTTGATGGGAACTAGCAATCACGCATGTGAAGTTGCATGCTATGTATTACAGAGTACACTATGTAAAATTTTTAAGCAGTAATATAGTTAAAAATATTCGATTCTCATCTACATGATTTTTATATAAATATTATTTATATCCATAACAGCATATTTTGCCATGAATACCATATTAGGTAAGGAAATACACATTGTAAATATAATAATAAGGTGAAGTAGAGAAAAAATTATGCGTTGAATTACAGGAACCTACCATAATTATTGTATACACATTATGAAAATCATTTTTTAATTTAATTATTATTTTATTTTAAAATTGCCAATTGCAAAATATTCTGAATAAATAAACATGGTAATAAACTTATTTTTAAAACCAGAATTATATAGGCTTACTATTTTTTCTCATATGAAAAATTCTTATATATTATTTTATTTCCGAAAAATGAATTTTATTTTAATTGACGTTTTTATTTTATTTGATTAAATGTTGATTTTATTTATGTTATTTATTACATTTTTATTTTATTGTTAAAATGATGCATTAAATTTTTATTTTAAAAGGAAAGTACGTCAAAATTATTTAAGATAACATGTATTTTTTGCTAAAAATTTGCTTGAATCAAAATTAAAATTAATTTATTGCTGAAAATATTTTTCCAGGAACATATATTAAAAAGGGAAAGTTGAGAAAATAAAATCAAATTTAGGATTAGGCGAAGCTCTCGATTTTGATGATTTCATAATTTGTTATTTACCTTTAAAATTTTATTTAAAATAAATAATACAGATTAATTGTTAAATTGCAGAATATCTCTAACCGTTTCAACAATCAGTTTTAAAAATTTGGTTTGAAAATGCGCAAAAGAAGTTCTACTATCAGTTCATGAAAGACAAAATTTGAATTGTATCATTTTCATTTCCATAAAAAAAGAAGAGAACACTCTCTCAAACAAATAATTAATCAGTTTCATCGGATTAAGAAATCATTTCAAAACTTATCCATACAAATAAAGTAAAATGGCTCACAATGACTGATTGAAAATCATCTTTAGATATTATTGATTGCATAATAATGTATATATTTTTTATTCTACGGAAAATTTGTTTCTGAAAAATGTTCTTATATTGAAAATTGTTTTATTTGAAGTTTGTATAAATAATCATGTATTTTTTATAGGAGTGCCATGAGTAAAGAGAAAGTGATAAAAGAAAACCACTCAAAAAAGATCTTGTACCTTTTGCAATTCATTATAGCTAGAGTTATCAAAAATTATAGTTTAAAATTAAATATCACAAAAACTCAAAAATTATGCTTACATTTCTAATAAAATTTTATTGTTATGAATGATTTCTGTTATTTACTTTTTCTCCTTCAATATAACGTTGTCACTTGTATTTAGACTTTAATAAAATAATCTAGCATCGTATCTTCAAAAATAAAAAATAAAATTCAATCTTAAAATTTTACTTTTTAGACCACTCTTATTATAATGTTAAAAAAAAATTAAGAAAAAATGTCTCACCTCCAATGTTCCAAACAATTCAACATTCACCAGATGGGTTTAAAATTTCCAAAAAATAGGCTCCTGAACATAATGCGAACATTCGAACATCATTAAAAACTCGTTTGGTATGAAAAGCAAAGAGTGAAATGAATTATTCTAAACTGTCACAATTATGATACACTTCTGGTTGATTTACCGAGTCTTCAATTTAATTGGCCGCAGAAGAAACACGTGAAAATATATTTTTTTTTTTAAAAAAAAAAAAAAAGCAAAATCGTTAAAATTCTATCTCAATCGGATTTTATTCAGGATTTAAAATCGTTTGTTCAAATAAATAATTTATATTGTAGTTGATAATTAATATAATTTGCTTAACATAGTGCAATATATTATTATAAAGTCAATTTAAAATTATAATCTCTTTTTTCTTTTTTCTTTATTTAATTTTTGTTTTAGTTATAAAACATTATTTTAACTTTATGGGCATTTAAATAGTCAAATTGCAAATGGTGAACAGAAAATGTTCACATTACATCAAACGTTTCCCATTCATAAAAAATTAAAGTTTAATACTCCAGATCATGCATTTAAATCATTTCATGATGTTTTTTAGCCTAAAAATTAATTTGTAAGTGATTCAGATATTATTTCAATATGTAAGTTGAATAATATTTTTGTCGGTAAGTTTATATATATATATATATATATATATATATATATATATATATGTCATATTATTATAATAAAATGATTTCAATAATTCTAGTAATTTGTAACTTATCATATTTAGTAAATTTATTGAATTGGTTCTAGTTGCTAGATATGCATGGAATTTTAAATATCTTGGTTAGTTGCTCGATATTCCATCATATTTCTTCTGTGTTCTTAAAAATTATTGATGCTGAAACCAAGAACATGAATCATAGGTCTTTGCAAGAATTCTACTCGAAAAAGAAATGGGAAGAAGGTTGAAAACGAATTCCTTTATGTTTACTGTCTCCAAACTACTGATTGATGCATTGTCGCCTCTATTGTTCACTTTCCCAACATTTCAACCCAACTTGTTTATTGTTAGCAACCGCTCAAAGTCACCATACCACATACCTTGCAAAAAAATAGTTTTACAGCAAGCTTCGTTTTATAACGTCGGTTTGCAAGCCAAACCTTTTCGTTCGTTATTCGTCAAAGAAAGAATATTTATATTTTGTATATTTACGTAGTAGCACAACCACACGCAGAATGTGGAGGGGGGATGTCAATTTCAAGAAAAATGCATGCATTGGAATTCAGTCATTGGGTTAAATAGTTTGTGATAATCCTCGCTCTTTAGAAGAATTTTGTTATTTAGAATAGATGGAATGGAACTCAAAGGATTACCGAAAATTTTGACTAACCAAAATCACCTGTTTTAAGAAGGAATAAAATTATTCAAAACAATTTTCATATCTATAACTCATTTCATAAACTTTTTTCAATTTCATTATCATAACAAAAACCTGTTTTTTTTATTATTTTTTTTTTATTACGAATTGTTTTAACTTCAATACTTAATTGACATTTTCTTATAATTAATATTTTTCTAACTTGTGCTTTTATTTGTGTTATTCAAATTTGATAATCGATAATGTACGGTTAATAATTAGAACAGTTATAAGGCATGTTCAAACATCCATTAGCTTTTGAAAATTTTTTTATTAGTAGTTGGCTATATTTAAATAATGGAAAGGAGGAAAACTCGAGATACTCCTACTGACCTAGACAATAAATGCGACTGTAAAAATGGTGAAATCACCGAAATTTAAGTCCTGTGGTTCAACTGTGGCTAGAATCGAACCTAGAGTCTTCCACATGGATACCATGTCTTGTAAACTCTAGATTAATTGAATATTTAGATTGTCTAGTCCTCACTAACAATGCTACTATAGAGTAAAAAGCTCTTTTAAATTCTGGTAAATGTTTTCAACATATAATCTTTCCTGGTTCAAAACAGTGTTTCTTTACTATATATATGATGCTGAAAATATTGCATTAGCTTTTGGAATTTATGTATTGAAAATTTAAAGATATTTGTAACTTTCACTCATTGTCCGAAATTGGGTTATTCAGAACTTATTGCTGCATAAATTAATTCCATAAGGATAGTGAAGTTGTAGAAGAGGTTACCAACTCAGTTATTGATCTTCGTGTTTGACTGTGATTTTAATTTACGAAGCGAATGGCTGTATTTAGTGGCTTCGGTTTGCAAAAATTTGAAATATTTAAAACAAAAAATATATATATATCGATAATCTAACCCAACCTAAAGCATGTGGTATTCTGAGGGACACGGGATTCGGTTAGAAAAAATTGACACCTGGAAATATATTGTAGTACCTGCCTTAACCTGAGAAATTATGAAAGGCCTCAATGACTAATTAGGCAAAAATGGGCGTTCTTGTGATAAAAAGGTAGTGGTTTTATTTCCAAACCAAGTAATCAATCTATTGAAAAATGCATGGAAAGTTCCTTAGGGACCAATGTTTTCCACTGATATGGGATGGAGTAAGAATAAGTAAATCATGTCTTGATCTCGTCCCTTGATTGCGAATTAAAATTATGGCTTTAGCGGTTTTCAAATCCACAGAAATAAATAGCTGGAAACGTATTGCAAATAAACAAACAAAAACTTGAACTCAATGCGTTGTGCTCGAGTATTTTAATAGAAAAATTATGCCATAAAACGTGAAAGCCTTACTATATACACACGTGATAAAACATTTTTGCAAAAAGATTAAAAAAAAGAGTAATAAATAATACATAATGAAAATATAAATTGTTAATAAATGTAATTTCGTGATTAATTATATTAATTGCATCATGTTTATTATGATATTAGGAAGAAGGATTTTGTTTTGTTTCAATGAAATATTTTTATAGCTAATAATGGATTCTGTTAGACTATTCAAATATTTAAAATTAAATCGCAAAATAGATTTCACGAAACACAACCAAATTTAAAGATAGGTTTTTGGTATTTTAATTAAGTAAGTATTTTAATTAAGTATTTTAACAAAATGGATTTCACAAAACATTTCTTCTCAACCAAATTTAAAGATAGGTTTTTGGTATTTCAATTAAGTTTACAGAACTTATATAACATTATTAAAACTAGTTATTTTTTCTGTATTTTTCCCAAAACGAAATTTTATTCACCAATTTGTGTTTTAAAGTACTTAGGTTCATTATTAATTTCGCAATATTCTTTTCTAGAATTTGCTAAATGTGTTCGATGTGGCTTAAATTTCGAAAGTATGAGCTTTCAATACTGTGATAAAATAAAAATCCACAATTTTAAATTTAAATAATTAATTTTAGAATTATTTTCTGAATGAGAAATGGCATGTAGCTCTTCTATCACTTAATGTACACAAGAACTAATACGACAGAACCTGCTGTTACAATGGATTCACATCAGATTATATTGTGATTTAATTTTTGTGAATAAAAATTTTAATTATAAATTTATACATAAAAGCTTATATAAGAAATATGTAATCTTTATATAAAATATATATAAATCTTAACATTAAAGCTTTAATTATGTAATTTGGAACGTAATAAATTTATTCTTATACATTGGATCACTCTTGAATTTGTGAGAAACTTCGGGGTATTGAAAGTCATGTTTACAAAATTATAAAAAAATTCTTGGTAAATTCTATTTTTCTATTAAAAAAAAAAAAAAAAAAAAAGAATAGCCAAAAGCCACACATACTTAGATTAGGGAAATAAATTGTTCTGTAATACTGAAGCGTTTTTGTTTAAGGAATTCAAATATTTAAATATTCTATCAACTTTCAACTGTCAGTCTCGTTGAGGGAGAAATCACAGTCACTGATTAGAGCTAGAATCATCAAGCATTCATTTCTAGAAGAATTTTTCTGTGAGTCATTAAGCAGTGCACCGGTTAGCTGTAACTGCCTTCTATCTTTTCGGCTTCATGGCTTTGACCAGTCCAGTACTTCGGAAGAAAAGGACATCAATTACTTTTTTCATAATATGTTATTGTTTCGGTGATCGGGGTTATATATATGGAACTATATTTAAAGATCCATATTTTACTTTCTTGACATATTTGAGCAATGAAGAATGGTGTGCATCTTTCATCACTCATTATGATCTCTGAAATAATGTGGTGTCTGCTATCTCTTTAAATAATTTAAAAGAGATTATCTTTTAAATTATTTAAATTATTTAAAAGATTTTCTTTTCCCAATTTCGATATGCTCTTTTTTATTTATATGTGTTCACTTGAATTATAGGAAAACAAAATTTTCTTTTCATATGTAGTTTTTCATGAATATCTCTTTCATATTTCATGAATCTTTGTATGATGACAAAACCAATGCTAAGTTTCCTTTTTATGAATTGGTAGGTAGGGCGATTACCACTGATTAACATTTTCCGTGTGCGAAACACATTATCCAGGATTACAACTGAGAACGTTCTTCGTGGGGGTTCCTCATTCAGAATGAATTTATGATCTCTGTGGTTAGTTGAATATAGTAATATAAGGCGAGCTTTTATTTCCACAAACTAACTGCATGTGTTTAACGCATTCTTCTTTATTTAATCACACTTCAAATGCATAGAAAATCATTGTGCGATAATATACTTCAATCAACTGTTTTTTTTTTTTCGATCAAAAATTTATTTTACATTAAATTAGCCAGTAAAAATCACTTAGAGGGAAAAAATATCTCCTTTTAAATCTAATCATAACTTTTTACTCTACTTCTTGACTGTGCGAATCTAAAAATTCCACAGGGGTTTTTATGAAAAATTTACTAAATAAACGTGCTTAGAGAGAGTTTCATCAATTTTGTGAAATCTTTTTCCTCGAATATATCAAATTTGTGAAACCCTTTTGTAAGGCACTACAGTTTAGAATCCATTATCCGGCTTCCCAAAAACCGGAATGTTCCAAAAACCAGCATTTTTTTTATTTTTATTTATTTATTTATTTTTTTTTTTTTTTTTTTTTTTTTTTTTTTTTTGTAAGTTTAAAAAATATTTTCGATCTAAAACTTCGTTCTTTCTTTCTATTTGTCAGCCCGTCCTATTGTAAGAAATATTATAATACTATATAACTCTCTCTCTCTGTCTATATATATATATATATATATAGCAGATTGAATATTATAGACCTGATTGTATGTCAATCATCCAATAGGTTTAACCGTATGAGGGGGAGGAGGCGAAGATCAAGGATTGCACATATTTTTTAGCCAAGAGGTCCTTTGTGTTTGATCGGATCTATCCGTGCTTCGATTGAGCGATTTTATTTTCAAATGTGCAAGAATGTCTAAAAGAATAAGTGAAAACAGTTATATGAGAAAGATGAAATGAAAACGCATTTCCCTTAGTATATTGCAGAAAGTTGAATTATTGAGGAAATTAGACAGAACATTCATAAAATCTTTATGTGATCAATACGATATCAGAAACTCCACAACTTATGACTTAAAAAAGCAGAATTCAGCATTGCTGAAATTCTACAGAAACAGTGATTCAGCAAAACTAATGAAAGATCGTAAAACGTTGCATCAACCAAGAAATCTAGATTTGGATATGGTGTTAATGGAGTGGATCCAACAACGGAGGAGCGAGAAAGTTCTATTGAATCGTGCTGTTATTATGGCCCAAGTAAAAGTGTTCTTAGGCCTAAAAAGCGAGTGTGATAATTCTTCTGGGTGGTTCAACAAATTCAAGAAGCCTTACGGATTGTGAAAATTAAGCATTTGTGAGGATAAGGCGTCTGCAGATAATGAAAGTGCTGAAACATATTATGAGGAATCTTACAGTTTAATTTCTGATGGTCAGTACTCGCCAGTGCTGGTGTATAATGCAGACGAAACAGGGTTATTCTGGAAATACGTCGCAAGAAAAACATACTTAACCTCAGAAGAAAGTGCACCATCCGGAATTAAGGACTGCAAAGAACGTCTTACGATTCTTGCTTGCAGTAACGCAACAGGCACTCATAAGTGCAAATTGCTGGTTATTGGTAGAAGTGCCAGGCCTCGACCATTAAAAAAAGGAAAGATTTTACCTGCTATTTAAAAAGTAATAAACTTTCATGGATGACTCAAGAACTTTTTAAAGAATGGTTCAAAAAGCATTATGTTCCAGAAGCTAAAAGTCATTGTAATAAAGCAGGCCTTCTAAATAATTCGAAAATTTTGCTTCTTTTGGATAACTGTTCGGCTCATCCCGAGGCAGAAATTCTTGAAAAGGACAACCTCCGAGTTGTTTTTATACCACCGAATCGCACATCTTTGATCCAGCTGGTATCAGGGTATTCTAAATTCGATAAAATGCTCGTATAAAAGGGCTTTTATTCAAAAATATTTAGAATTCTGCAACTCCAGAGTGAGAATAATAGATTTTCAAAAAAAAAAAAAAAAAGTTTACGATCAAAGAAGCCTTTTGGAGTATTGCTAATTCCTGGAATTTCTTGAACAAGAATACTCTAATCAATGCTTGGCATAATATCTGGCCTCTTTCAAGTTTTCTTGAAGGAGATGAAAACGACGAATTTTGTGATTTTCGCTGCACATAAGAAAAAGAAGTGATCCAAGAATTGTTAGTATATGCCAAAATCATTTCCAGTAAGGAAATAATCGATGAAAAATTATACAAGATTTACTTAAATACTCCGACAGTACTTCAGTTAACCGAAGACGAGAGATCGGCAGTGAAGTGCTCAGTAGGAAAGACACCGATTCTTCAAGTTCTGAGGATACCGATGTAGAAGAAACAGAAAATACGGAAAACATTTCCATTGACCGTTGTCTAGAACTAGCGAAAGAACTTATCCATGGAATGGAACAAAACTTATTTTTTAAGGAACACGATATTATGTCTGTATATAAAATACAAGAAACTTTATTATCAGAAAAACCAAAGCATTTAAAACAAAAAAAAAAAAAAAAAAAAAAAAAAATTAGCGATATGTTTGCATCAATATGCAAAAAACAAACTTAGTTTGCAAATTTTAGGTTATTTTATTATAAATATATGTGTGTATTTTTCATTAAAAATATTAACCATATAGTTATTATTTTTCCTCCCACTAACTATTTCATGGATGCAGATGGGTTGTCACGAATCTTTGCAAATGGTTATTGAAATTTTCGGCAGCGATCCGAAAACTGGAAAATTCCAGTAACCGGAATATGTTTGGTTCCGAGGTTGCCGGATAATGGATCCTATGCTGTATAAATTTTCAAATATCTTTGAACTGTTTGCTAGGTTATTTAAAACAAATAAATCTCTTTCTTGAGGCTGCGAAACAGCCAAAAAATTATCTTTAATTTTGCAGAATAAATTAGTTTATGTTATGGGAAGAAAAAATTTCAAATGGCAGTTCTTGTATTTAAAAATCACAAAAATCAATGGAAAAGTTAGTGTATGAGGAAAATTTTGGAGCAAAGTATTTTCAAGGAAAACATTTTAAAGGATAAATGGCAACAGAGAGAAAAGGAGCTGTGACTCACTTTGCTTAATTCACAAGGTTAAATAGTAGAAATTTTAATAATGAAATATCACATGAAAAAATTATAAGAGATGAGATGTTTTTTAATAGTGTTTGTTCAAAGTATTGGTTGAACAAGGACTATTAAAAAAACATTGTGTAAACATTGGTTCTTCTGTCATCTATGCATAAATGCTTAGCGTGGAGCATGTAGGCATTATCATAGTAATATTTTTTGAAAACAGTATTTGCATTTTTTTTAATTAGAAAAGCTGTCGTTTCCTTTCATAGCACTCAATGTATTTTTGGTTTTCACAATATATCACCACAAAGAAAAATATTGAAACACAGATGAAACGAGTTCTAATTTCTCGATAGAAAGATTATTAGAAATTTTCACATTTTTCACTCCACATTCAACTTTTTTTTAAACGTTCTAAATCATGAGACTAATTTCTTGGTGCCAAAAAGCATTTTGAACTAAATTAAGTAAACAGCAAACACCAATATTATTTTGTTCAAGGATTAGATGCATATTTTTCACTGGAAACCGCAATCATCTCTAGTATATGTGTGTGGTGGGGGGGGGGGGTTGTACACTTGCCAGAAAAAGTCTACGTACAAACGCACAGTAAACATTCTACATAGAATCAATCTACATTATTGTTTAATATTAATTCTATATATATATATATATATATATATATATTATATATATATAAATATATATATATATATATATATATATATATATATATATATATATATATATTATATATTATATATATATATATAAATATATATATATATATATATATATATATATATATATATATATATATATATATATATATATATATATATATATATATATATATATATATATATATTATATATATAAAGCTTTTTTTTAGCAATTCTTTATAAATATCAGTAACAATTTCAGAAAGATAACACACAATATTTAAAAGTTATAATAATTATAATTTAAAGTTACGCAAAAATTTATCAGAAAAACTTTGCGTATTGGTACAAATTACACAAATATTTGCAAATTAATCTTAATTTTTTAAGCCTCCGTGAGCGTGTATGAAATGAAATATTGTCTGCATTTATTTTTTACTTCTTATTCATTTTAACTCTGGTGGTAATACAATAAATAGAATAAAACATTGTTTTATTGATATGAAACATTAATACTTGCAAATAAGTACACTTAAAAGGATTTCTAAAAGAAAAGAGATCATTCCGGACGAAAAGAAAATCATCTTAAGACAAAGGAATGAAGGTAAAACTCTTCGAGCAATTGGAAAGATAGTTGGAAGAACTAATTCTTCTATCCAATGAGTAATCAATATTTACAAGCCAACGAAATCTGTTATCTTAAAGCCTGGGAGTAACCGATCATAAGATGACTTTAAGAGAAAATAGATGCACCATTAAATCCTACGTTTAAATATACAAGATTACTGCATCTCAAATTGCACTTTATATAAGAGAAAGGTTTAAATAATCTCTTCTTGATGATACTATACGAAAAATTATGTAAAAATCTGGCTATCACGGCCGTTTAGCTCGTAGAAAGTCATGTATTTAAACTACTAATAAGCTAAAAAAAAAAGCCTTTAATTTTGTCGATAAGTATGTAAGCAAACCTGATTTTTTTGAAAAAGTAATATTATATGATGAAAGCAAGTCTTGTATCTTTGACATCAAAGGGCATAAACTGGTATGGGGAGAACAAGGTACGGCTTTTTAGAAACAAAATCTTATGTCTACAGTTAAACACGGTGGAAGTGGCATAATGATTTAGGGGTGCATGGCAGCAAGTGGTGTAAGAATATTAACTTTTACAAATTCCGCATTAGATTATATGGGATATCTAAATACATTAAAAGAAATTTGAAACAGAATGCACAAGGTTTTAACCTTGACGATGCCTTTCGGTTTAACAAGACAATGATCCAAAACACTCTGCCCACAAAGTAAAGCTCCGGCTGTTGGACAAAATCAAATATCAATTGTATACTCCTCCACAACCCCCGGACTTAATCTCCATCGAACATTTATGGGAATTTTCGGAAAGCAACATCAGGCAACATAACATAATATCGAAAGATATTCTAAAAAGAGTAATTATGATGGAATGGAATATTTCATCTGCAAAAACCGCTAAGCTTATTCAATCTCTGCTTAAGCGATTGTGGAAGCGGTTCTTAAACATAAAGGTTTTCCAATCAGACATTAAATTTTAATTGACATTCCATGGAAACTGTGTTTTAAAGACTTTTCTCATCTGTACGCAAACTTGTTTTGACTGCCTTTTATGCAATTTTAAATTATTATTACTTGAAAACAATGTGTGTGTTCTTTCTGAAATTGTTACTGATATTTAAGGAATTGTTAAAGAAAGGCGTGTGTGAAAATTGAATTAATGTTGACACTATAAGATACTTTTATTCGCGGCTGTAGAATGTTTACGACGCAATTGTACTCAGACTTTTTCTGGAAAGTATATATATATACATATTCTGACATTTTTACTCTTAGGAATAAATGTTTAAAGATAAATAAATGCAATATTAATTACAAATAAATCATTATTTTTCTTTTTAAGTTTTAGATAACACATATCTTTTTTAACTTCATTTGTTTATTTCTCTGTGTGAAATTATTTAAGTATTTCTTTATGAAATTGAAAGAAAGAATTGATGAAAACGAGATATCAAAAGAAAATAAGAATTGAAATATATTCATTGCTTCCGAACAAAGTAAATAGTAATTTACATTGATATTTATGTTTCATGGTTGTTATATAAATAGAAATTACAAAATTTTATTAGTTAATATAATGACTTTTATATTATTTCATTCTAGAAATATACAGAAAATACTCATTTAAATATGATGTCAATTTTAATTTTAAAAAAATAAGGAAAAAAAGCATGACCTAAACATATTTTAAATAAGGATTACATTATTTATAGCTTTATTTTTAAGTAGAATTTGCTCGTTTTTTGTAATTGCTGCTTTCATTTCAACCATGAGTCATAAATATAAAAATTATTGAGCATATAATTTTACTTAAGTATTTTATTTGAATTACCTATCTAGAACATAAATCACAGTAAGTTTCTCGGATTATCGAGAAAAATATATTCTCAGGTATAAGGAAAATTATATTCTCAGAATATTATTCGTCACTTACTGATGAAATTGCAAAAGCGGGCCATGCATCATAAGATATATCTGTTTATCATTTTTGTGAACGTAATTTTACTTTACTTAGTGTTTGGTTGGTATGTTTTATTGTGTTTTCTGATCGGCAATAAATATATTTATTTTATTTATTTATTTATTTTTGAAAACACAATTGACGATTTCCTATAATGAATAATAATTTATTACACTTTAATATCATTATGTAATAATTATATAAATGAAATCTTTCTGTTTGTCCGCTGAAACTTTCTCCGGAGTTCAATTGAAAATAACCGCACAAAATTTAAAGGAACTTATACCAGTAACTTATTCTCTGACTAATTTAAAGAATAAAGTTATTTAAATTTAAAATTTTTATTGCAAAGATTGTTTTTAATTAAAACAGTAATTACTTTTTTAAACTAACTCTAAAATTTGCTTTTATCCCAATGCACACGATTTTGAACTAGACTCGTTTTATGATCTGGTTTGTTCTTCCTTTTTGAAACTGTCATCCACAGTCAAGGGGATTAAATTGTCCTCCATAGTCTATGGGGGTCATCCTTAATTGATGGGGTTAGAGGAAAAGGAAACAAATGTGGCTTCGGTTCCCTCTTTCTTTTTGCACATTCCACAGTTCAAATTAAACAAAATATAGGATACTAATTTTTTTATTTATTTATTTACTTGTTTGTTTAATTTTATTTTTTGAGTTTTTAAAAAGTATTTCTAATATACTATAAATAAACGTGTTTATGATTTTTCCAATCATTGCCGATTGAAAAAGGATTAGAATGGCGGAGAAAGAAAAAGAGTAATGTATCCCATGCCTCAATTACAAAAGCTCCTATAAATGCAAAAATAATGGTATAAATTATATTAAAAATATAATATGACTTTCAAGCTTTTATGTAACAATATAAAGATAATATATAGCTTTCTTAAACTGAGAAGCCATTGTTCTAACCAAAATGCTTTAACCTCTGTTTTATTAAATATTCATCGTTCGTTAAAAGAAGAAATTAGTAAATTATGATTTCAATCAAAATATTTGAGTCATACTTTCATGAATCATTTTACTGCACTCATGAATTCATACTGAGTCACATTTAAATTCAGAAGCCTCTGCGGTTTTTATGCAAATTCTTCTCGCAAGATATCATGATAAGATCTATTGTTAAAACCACAACATTCTTATCGAGGAATGAAGAAAATTGTTTCAAAATTCTTTAAAAAAAAAAAAAAAAAAAAGATTTTTACTTAGATACTTGTTATTAATTAACAAATGTCCGCTGAAAAGCACTTACGTAAATCGAATTACAACATTCCGTGAAAATAGTCTAATGAATATGACAGTACTAGTGAAAAAGAATCCTGAGTAAATTATTTAAGAAAAAAAGATAAAAAAATGTGAGATAAAAGTTTCTATCATTAACATACATGTTTGGTACAGCCAGATATTTAATAATTTTGTAGTTCACTCTATTTGCCGTATTAATGCTATTGATTGAACACTTCTGTCAGACCTACATTTTAAAAGTTGATTACGGAACACCATAAGCATTCATACCCGCGATGATAATCAATCCCACTGAACTATTAAACTGAAAGCCGGAACTCAAATTTTTCTTCCTTTAACTCGAGCTGTGGTTTCGATGACCATTTGTGGCTGCCGGAGGGGATTAGCCATGTTTTGTTACACAGTGTATTTTCTGTAGAGTTACCGTCTTCGACTTTGAATATGGTATTCTATGTTTTCTTGGGATGAAAATTTGATAAAAAATATCTGTTCTGAAATTTCATAAATTTCCAATAAGTTATTGAAAACTCAATGAACGTATGTCGCCAAGTACATATTTATAGGGCTTACTGTAATCCAATGTTCATATTTCAATCTTCAAAAGGTTAAGACTCGGTGTCGACCACTCACTCTTACAGGAGATTGTTATTGGATTTTTATATTCGGTATACCCATGTTGGTAGTTGATAGTGTACTGTACATTCCTCCTTGTGATACGTGAATGCGTCTCACTGTTTTAAAAATGTCATCTTGAATGTTTTGGATGTTCAAATGGCTTTACAACCAAGGCAAACATTTCATAACATTAAAGCATAAATTTATTGATAAACTATACTTGAAATAGTCTGTACCAATTACTATAAAGTATGAAACGCTATTCATATGTTTAATTTTGGTTAACGTTTTAGTGAAATGTTTTACTTTTGTGTATCGCATTCAAATCCATAGTTAAATTACTGCACCAGGTAAGTATAGAAGGGTTTGGACTTTATCAGTTGGTAAAAGATTTAAAATATCGATAAATCAAACCGTAATTAACTAACGAGGTCAACACCTGAAAGCTGGAAAAAAGTTCCTAGCATATTACAGAATATGTACACCAACCTTCTTAACATAAGAATTTCTACATAAATTAAAGATCATACAATACTAATTCTCTCATTAATAAGTCTTTTTCAACCTGTAGCCATTACTAGTAAAGTAAAAAGAGACTCACTTTTCAAAACTTCTGTCTGTAGCCATTAATCTTTGACTGTGGGATTTAATATGGGACGAGTCGCAGCCACTCTATCAGTTAAAAATTGCATTAGACTATGGGTGAACAATTTATTCTTGTTTAAGAGCAGAAATTCTCAAGTTTGATTATAGATACTGTTGAACAATAGAAGACAAGGTAGATATATTTCTGTATCCTACACGTTGTTTGACAGAATGCGAACTGGCAAGTTTTATCAGGTTTATCCACTTTGCACACGTGAATAATACCCAATAGCTATAAAAAGTCTCCAAGAAGGCAATGCGCTGTGAATTAGATAGTGTTGAAGTACATCTAAATATAGGATTTTATTTTCTGCATGCATTATCTGTCGGGTACGCGCTTGTAAGTTTACTAAATTGTTACTGCCTTGCAGCTCTTATGAATTTGTCTTAATCTCATTAGAAAGTTCCTGAAAGATATTGAGACATATATATAGAAAAAAGCATATCTAATATATGTCAAAAAATAAGTTACTTTACATAATATCATATGTTAGACTATAATCATATTATTATCATTCAAAATTCATTTTGCTTATAAGTGTGGTATTTTTTTTTCGGTTAAAAACAATGTCCAACAAAAACTCTTTTCTTCAAACTTAAAAGTAAAAACTGATGAAGTTTATCTTTTCTTCAAAGCTGGAACAAGTGACTAAGACATTTATTGATATTAACAGTCCTATATTTTAAGGTCTTTTTAAAAATTAAATTTCAGTTCTTATAAAATGTTAATTCAATATTTGTAATTGTAAATTAAAATTGTTTTCTTTTCCTTTAAAAATTGTACTAAATGAATTTAATTTTTGAGATGTAAGAGTATCTTCAAAATTAGCTGCAAAATATTCATGAAAAAATCGTATTAAAGGAAATTCTCATTAATAAAAATAAAAATTTCATTTAATACTGTTCTTTCTATGAGTGTTTTGATTCCTATCAATCAATTATTGAACCCATTAATTAGTTATAATAAAATTATCGCCTATTAAAGGCTTCTTGGTGATAAAAAATGATAATCACATCCCGAGTTTAAAATTTTTTAATTTATATATAATGAATAATATTTTATACAATGGGCTTTGCTCTGAAAAAACATGATTCTTTTTTTTAACTTGACGGTAAAAATGTAAAGAGATTTAAGAATTCATCCAAAATACCACCGCGGGATAAAAGAAAAAATTCAAAGCAACCAAAAATATTTCCTTTAATAAAATGTTCTTTATTTATGCAGCTCAATACAACTTATATAATCCTGAGAAATATCTTTTTTCTTGATATAAAATTAGAGTCATTATGAAAGTAATTAGTTAGTTTCTCCATAACGTGAAGATGGTGTACGGATAGAACTAGTTCAAACAGAACTGTTATCAATATAAATTTTTAATTAACTAAAATTCAGTTTAAGGTTTCCTTTACTTCTCTGAGAATAAGTAAATCGAAGAAATTATATCACTATAAGAAATATTTTGTCATTCTTTAAATGGAAAGGTAATACCGTTAATCGATATAAATCCAAATTATTTAACTTATGGTTTTCTGCCAATTTTTTTTTATTAATTTTTAATTATTTACGTTATTTTAATTATTATTATTTTATATTACATTAATTATTTATTATTATTTTTATATTATTAATTTATAATTATTTATTACTATAATGTTTTTATTAATTATTATTATTTAATTATAATTATTATAGTAAAAAATAAAAACAATTAATTAAAAAAATTTAAAATGTAAAAAAAATAAATTAAATAAAAAAACCTTTTTTTATCAACTATTTTCGATTAAAGCTTAAACTACAAAAAATTTTATATAGATGTTATCGACCTTTATATTCTTATAAAGAATATAAATAGATTATAGCAGAATAGTAATCCTGAAAAAAATTTTACTGTCTCAGATTTCGATATAATTTCAATTTTTCGCTCTAAATGTTTTCATGATTGTCTCTGATGTTTTCGGTCTTAATGGTTACGGTCTAAATGTTTTTATGTTTAGTAACTATCTGAAGCAGAATATATATATATATATATATATATATATATATATATATATATATATATATATATATATATATATATATATATATATATATATATATATATATATATATATATATATACATTTATTTATTTTTTATATGATGATATAAATGATGCATTTGCTTTTAAAATATTAACTAGAAACAATTTTACAAGTTTAAAGAAACATATTTAATTGATTAAGTAGAATTTGATTTATAATATAAATATGTAAAAGAAGTGAATATAAAAGAAGACTGACAATGCATTCTACTAAATAAATATTTTATTCACCTTTTTAATTTTCATTCATTCTTTTTTTTATCACTTGATAATTTCTTTCTTGACAAGAGATGCTTTTTTACACAGTATGGCTTTATACAATGAAGTATGGATATTTTGATATTTCATAAACTAAACAATGCTATATTAAGCATAACAGAAAAAATTGAAGGTCAATCATAGTTGTCGTCGATGCTCCATATATAGGGTGTCCATCAAGTTCCCATGCTCCAATTTAAGAAAAAGTATTTTATGTATTTTTTTCTTATAAAGTTCGTGATAGTTATTTTAATGATTAATTTCAGAACATTTTTATGCTTCAAAATTGTAGACTGAAATGTTTTATTTGGAATTTGATTTTCAAAAAAAGCTACAAGAACTACTTTTTTATAGCATCTTTTGTGGAAACTTGTAGAATCAATTACCAATATTTATCTGGGTATCTTTGATTTTTTATTGTTATGAAGATTATTTTTAGGCAATAGAGGATATGAAAATTGCAATTACTGAGTATATTCAACAAAATCAATCATACAAATTATGAAGTTAATTCTTAGACCGAGGCTGATCTACAAATTGTAATTATTGAATGAATCCAATAAATTTTTAAGGCAGAGTTTATGAGGATAACTATTAAGAAATAGATGATCTGGTAATTTCATTTATTGAATAGGCTCAAGAACTTTGTCCAGCATCTTGAAAAGAATCTTTCAAAGTAGGCTTTAAGGAGTTTAGTATCAAGAAAAATATGAATATTTTGTTTTTGGACAAAAGCGAAAAGTATTTTTTTTAAAGAAGTACAAAGGATTTTTAATTTTTAGCATCAAGAAAATTGCGGAAATTTTAAACATTTATAACATATACACATTTTAGTTATTTCCTATAGTATTTAATTTGTATTTATAGTTAAAATGTTTTTTAATTAACATAAAAATATTTGCTTTGAGTTTTGTTAAAAGAACTGTCAACACTTCACAGCTCGTCTATACGGGTACCTATAGGACACCCTGTAATTTGAATTAAGCAACAACTCAGTGATTGTCTTACGTACGATTTCTATGTAGAATGGTCGATTTGTGGATTCGTCAGATGATTAGGAGGGCTCGGAGTTCGCTTAGGGCCAGCTTCATGGTTAACACTCGGAGATGCGCGCTGATATATGTGATTCTGCGCATGGGTCGGATACAACGACACGTTCGAAGAATCGTACATTACATTTTGTCTAGAGTTGTTGTAACCGTAAGATAAGTCATACAAATATTGCTGCACTTTCAGACGGAATAACAGTTTCTGTTGAGGGTGAAGTCTCTTGACGTGGGGAAGCAAGGAGTTGAAAAATCCGACATCTTCATCCCCTCGTGACAATCCCTTGCGCCTTTTCTTCCTGCTGCTCAGTTCTGGAGTTTTCTTCCGCTTTTTGCGTTGGATCTCTGCGGAGGAAGACACGCCAGCCGAGTCGCTGGACAAAACGGGACTAAGGCTTGGGGAAGGTGAGGACTCTCTGCTCGATCCAGCGGGAGAGGGGGTGGGGATGTCCATCCCTTCTGCCACGTCCGTGCTAACCATCTTCCCTCTGGAATCTAGATCGAATTCGTCATTCTCTTCCATCTTGAAAGGAAGCATTAGTTCCTCACTCGGCTTCTTGTTGGTGAACTGGTCTCTGAGGAACATGAGCTGCTGGAAGAATGGCCACTCCGAGTGCAGTGATTCCAGGGTGCAATCGGCTTTCAGAGCTTTCGTCATCTGCTTCCCGAACTCCTGCCTCAGGTTCTTCCATGTTTTTCTTGCTCGAGAATCTGAAATGTAAAATGTTTATTGCTACACTATTTAAGAAAAGGTTTTAAAAATGATTGGAAAACAAGTGTCAAAGTGTAATTATTCTCTTAAAGCATCCATTCGAGATCATGCAATGAGAGACATCAAAGAAACGTTTGCAGAGTTGCCAGATTTTATTAAGCACTTTGTGTTTCGCTTAGATGGTTCGAAATGTATTTTAAACTATAAGTTTCGGTCAAATTAATCTTGTACCTAAAATGTGACTGTAGAGAACCAAACAAAACAACTGAACACGAAAAAGATTAATTCTGTATGATACATATTAACCGGTAAAATGATTTGACAACGGTTTCTTCTAAATAAAACATATTTGACTAACAGTAGAAATTTGGAAGGTGACTTCTTATTATTTAATTTTACTACAAGCATGTGATCTAAGGTCAAATAACTTGTCTGGAGCTTCTAGTTTTGAATGATACTCGTAAATCATGTCAGGAATCAGATAAACTTTCACACTTTCTGTCTCTTTTAATACTCTCTTGATAACAATAGCTCACAAATAGATTGAATGTTAGTAATTGAGAATATGACGCTCTGTTTTCCAACTACAGTTTTACATGTGGGTTTTAGTTGATTAATTCGGTTTCTAGAGGAGTTGATCTCGTTTAATTTTCGTTGACCCTCGTGATGAGAGAATTTGTGTATTAAATATTTTTAGAGGATGACCCTTCTACTGATATGGTGTGGTTATAAAAGACTGCAAATCAGTAAATATATATGTGTATGTGTGTGAATAAATGCAATAGTCAGATACATAAAAACATTACACAAGAGAGAAATACAGAAGAAAACCAATACCCACATTCTCGGCTTCATCAAAGAGGCAATGCTGACGTACCATTTTACTGTAAGCGTATGAAGGCAAAACTGTTGAGTTGAATTGGCATGAAATTTTAGACTTTTTACTAACAATTGAAGAAAAACTTTACTTTGTGTTATGTACCACTGCCGACATTCGTTAATGAAGCTCGAAATTCGAGCACTGGCGTTCCTTCACAGACTGTTTCTGTTGTATGTTCTCTTGTGTAGTGGGAAATAAAAAAAGGATAATGAATTAGGAAAGACAACACTAATTGGTAAGAAAAATGATTGTCTGACGTGGCTGATTTCCGGACAAGATTATGCATATATGATTTACTCTATGAAGATTTTTTATATGTATTATAAATATTTTTTAATGGTATGATTTCTTGTACATAGAAAGTGATCCTGATTAATTTTTTCTTAATGTGTTCATGGAGGAAGATGTTAAATATATTTATTACTTAATTTTCAAATTAAGGGATGAGTAGAATTCGAATTATTCAAGGCAAATGGATATGCCGCAATATATAATTTACTAAATTATTTTAAATACATTATTATTATTTATTATTATATTTGGAAAAAAAAGATTATATGCATTCCAATGTAATATATTGTAATTTAAAAAATAGGAAACATTTTGATTTATTTGAATGTGTTTAGTAAAAATAATGCTTATTAATTAATATAAATATACTAAAATTAATAAATAATAATTAATTAATGTATAATTAATTAATAAATATATATATATTAATAACTATATATTAATTTATAAAAATAATATCTATTATTACTAATTTAAGTTTAATTCAAAATTATTTTTCAAACTGAAAAATAATAAATTTAATATTGGAAAACTTTAAATATTTATTATCGATGGATAGCATTAAAAGTTATTCTTGACTCATTTATCCTTTTATAAGCACATTTCCTTTACTTGTCAATAAAACGCTTAACTTTTTGTAGAGTGTTGAAAATCAAAGTATTCATTTCCATATGAATTAGTTGAATCAGTTTCTTGATGAGTTCCATGAGTGGCAATACTTTTTCAGGATGTCATTTGCTACAAGCTGATGATATATGCCTGAAGTAAACAAGGATCATAATAATGTATTTGACTCCGTAGATGAACCCCTAAATGGCTTGCTGAAAATTATACTTTCTATGTAAAATACACTAAAAGCCACTTTTTACATTATTTTTTGACTAAATAATCAAATGCAATATTTTATTAAAGAAAACTGACATATCATGTCACAGATAAAATGAATAAGTTCATGTGATGCTTCCGATCGTCAATGATTTTCCCTTCACAGAGGAGAATTTTTCTCTTATAATACAGTTATTTAAATTTAAAAATTTTTTAATAATAAATTATATTACACAGTATATATAATTGAACACATATAACCCATATTATAACTTCGAAGTAGGAAAAAATGGATAAAGGGTGCATTCGATCGTTGTCAATTAACTTGACTTTCAAGGAAAAGTAAGAAAAAGAAATTCAATTTTTAACAAAGACAGTTTTTCAACTTTAGGGTGATTGTATTTACAATATATACATGTATTTAAAAATCTGTTTCTGTAATAAATTAAAAGTATATTACTGAAATTAATGTTATTTCTTTTCAATTTAACTTAAAAAATATTTATTATACATTGCTAATTTTTAATACTTATAACAACAGTGTATTTCAATTTGTCTTGTTTGAGTAAGTCGTTGTATCAAAATCCAATGATTATCATAAGCTTAAAAATTAAGCAACTAATAAATGTGAAATTTCTCATGAAACTTAAAAAAAAAATAATAAATAGTAAAAAAACGTTTTAAATTATTATTAGAAGCGCTTGAAGATAATTGCAAGTCAAATCTTTCAGTAGCATAAAACAATTTTTGGAAAGTCAGGAGGTTGTTGAAGATGATGAACGTTTTGATATCAGAAACCTATGTAAATATTAATAAAATTAATCAAATTATGCATAAAGATCGACATTTAAGTGTTCGAATTATGTCAGATATTAAGAGCATCGACAAAGGAACAATAAGAAACATTTTTTTATCTGGAATTTGCAAAAGATGTAAGTTTGCGTAAAATTGGAATCAACAAACCTGGCATGAGAGCAATAAATTAATAGAAGAAATATTTCCTTTGACATCATGGAATGTTTCATAGAATAGACTGAACTGGTTAATAAAAGTTTTCGTGTGCGATGTGGATTTTTCAGTATGACCCTAAAACTAAAGGACGATACACGCACTGAAAGACTCCACATCGCCAAGGTCCAAAGTATTTTGAATGAGCAAATCTAAACTGAAAATCATGGTCATTGTTTTCATTGTTTTATAAATATATGTATACATTAATAGTATTATAGAATCATGATTAATGTCAAACAATAAATCAGCAATACAACATTAAGGACATAAAAAAGCTTATAGAAAGATTGAGGGAAAAAAAGCCACATAAGTAACACAATGTCATATGAATTTTGCTACCAAACTACGTTTCGATACAGAATTCGTTTGTTTGACATTTTCATTAAAGCTAACTTTTAAAGCTAGTCTGATTACTTAACTATCACACATCGTACGTACAATTTGATGAAAAGGAACGGAAAGAAACTGTTATCAACAATTGACAATTCGTAAAAGATTAGAATTTTTTAAAATAAATTACATAAAATGTACGAGAAGTATAAATAAAATTTAAGCTGCCACAAGCTTGTAGATTTCAAAACAATAGAAACCTAGTCCTACTAGATAAATTAGCAGTTGAGTGGTTATCGTTTTCTGAGTTTTAGTTTAACAGTTAGTGAGTTTGATTACTATTTTCAACGTAAATGTTTATAGTAATTTGGAATCCACATCAAATTCTAGGTGTCAGTCAAATTAGCCTCAAGGTCAAAAAAAAAAAAAAAAAAAAGACAGCAGAGTGATAAATAAACTAAGCTCTATTGTTGTCTAAACCGAAATCAAGATAGACAGAGAGTTCATATCTCTAGTAATTAAGCATTATTCTTGTCATGATTGATACAAGAGTATAAATAAAAGATGTTATATATAAAGCTCTTTACACACATTATTTTATACCATAAATGAAATCCTTTAGAAAATGGTACAACTTCAATCAAAATGCTTACAAATGTTAGAAAAATAGAAGAATTGCTGGGTTTTATATATATATATATATATATATATATATATATATATATATATATATAAAGTTAAATAGCCTTTTCAGACTTTTGCATATTTTTAATATTTAAATTTAACATTGAAATTTTTGAAATAAAAATACATCTAAATTGTATTTTCCATTTATATTTCGAAAGTTAAGTTACATTTCAGAAAGACTATTTTTGCACACTATAGTTAAGCTCGTAGCTGAAGCTTTAACTTTAGATTTTGGTTCAACAATTCGTCAGTTCGTATTTTACTTCCGGGATGGTAGTGTATAGGATTAACTTTAAAGGTGTAGGTATCGATCGGATTACCCCTCATTTGTGAAATGACATTATAAAGTGGTATATCAAAACAAGCCAACCCTATTCATTAAAACCGGTGAACACAGTCTATTATCTTCTATTTAACGACAATGCTGAGGTAAAAAGGTAAATCTCTTAATAGGAATTTTTCGCTTTAAATTTACACACGACACTAGCGAGGGAACATCAGATCTTAAAATTTAAGATGTGTGTATATAATTTCTCTCAGCATAATGATCTTCGAAACAGACCAAACAAATAACTCGCCGCCTTCTGAACCCGGGAATGAAGCCTTTTCCTACTATGCTGTATTTTTTTAGGTGTACACCTCTGAGGAGGAAATCGAACTCACAACTGTCGAACGGAAGGCCAGGATGCTAATCAGCTACCAAGTCGGTTAAATCAGATAATAATCTCGTAATTTTGAACTCAGGTCCAATAACTATATCTATACTTAAATTGTCCAATCATCAACCATCTCATCAAACATATACAAGTTTTATAATCTTGGTTATTTTTATTGTTCTAACAATTTTTATAGTTTCGATTCTTTAATATAAATATATATTACAAATTTCCATGCTCAAGATAGGAATTGATCGCATGAACTGATGAAGAGAAGCCAGTATCATTCAGGCTTAAACTTGACTTAATTTGCATGAATGCAATATAGTTTATAAATAATATAAAGGGTGCCAAAAACCCCCTTTCTTACTGTGGGTGGTTATAAGTTCGACTAAATTTTACCACAAATCTAGTTTTAATAAGAATATATAAATCATGACCTTAAAAATTAACCATGAGTAAAAATGATTAAAAAATAAGTGCACTGTGCGAAGTAAACAGAAAAATAAAGCTAATTATAAAAATAAATAAGAATTATTTCATGGAAATAACACTTTAGAAGAAAAAATCTGATCGGTACAGATTCGAAATAGATATTTTAAGGATAGTTTAGACAGAAGAAAATATGTGAAAGGAAATATAACTTATTTAATGAAAACATTATTAAATATATTTGCCACGCTACCATTATATACATTTTTGGTTGTTTATTTCTATAATGTTGTAAAAAAATATTTTGTTTCCCAAAATCTAAATTTTTTTTTAAACAAATACAAAATTTTAGTCCATATCAATTTGAAGCGTGATACGAATTAAATGGTATATGGAATAGAAAATTTTATCATATATATGTATATATATATATATATATTAGATATGGAAGAATTTTTATGCTCCAAAACGAAAAAACTGAATTGGTACGCGCGTTTTTTTAAAATTTTTATTTAATTATTTTATATTTCAATTTATGTTTTTATTATTATTATTATTATAATCCTTGCAGATTTTTATGATGTTCATGATTAAATGCTTGCTTACGGAGTTTTCCTCAGTTTATGTTCCTTTTGTATATTAATTTAACTATTTTTATTCTCACCCTTTCTTCATTTAATTCTTAATTATTTTGACTAAATAGATCTTTTAAAATCTTGATTATTTTTTAACAAATTTAATTTGTATTTTGCATATGTTGCAAACTTTGACTTTGAAATGTGACCTTTGTTCGATTGTAATAAATACTGCATCTTGCAACCGCCGCATTAGAGTAACACAGCTAAAATATTTGACTCCTTAAGTTTACTCAATGAAATGTCTCTTGGAGAGTTATTTATAGATTTTTAAGCTAGATCTGGACTAGAGTTTTTTCCAATAACAGAGATTATGTTTTCAAATATTTTTAGCTAAAATATTTAGTTTTTATAAAATATATTTTTTTTCAATATTTCTTTGCATTGAGCTATTTTTGTTTTTTTACATATTTAAAATGATGTGTTTTTAAATCTCTTTATTGAAAAAATAAGGTGCTTCTAGTTTTTAACACAACTAAAAAAATTTTGGACGATATATATCACATTTTATTAAAAATAAAGAAAACGTGGAATAAAAATCTTTTTGAATCCAAATTATAGAAAGATATTTGAAAAGGAACAAAGAATTTTAAGTTACTTTTGCAGACAGATTTTTGAATTAAATCAGTTTGACTGTATAGAAAAATTCAAAAAGCACATCGTCGAAGAAAAATAAGTTTAAGATCGAGAAAAGTACATATACTAATGAAGCAATCAACATAAAAAAAATTTTCTGTTATACCTATCATAAAAATAATAATTATTTATACAGAACATAATTAATTTTTTTGATTAATGGTAATAAAATATTACGAAATGAATGAAGGAGCTCCTGTTCACCCCCATAAAGATTGCAGTTGCTCTTTTTTTGACATTTATCAATATCGTGGGAGTGAAGGGAAGATTCTTTACCTGTAATGCCCACATCCTGGGATATCTTCTTCCACTGCTTTTCCAGGTGATATCGATTGTGGTGGTTGCGGTGACCTTTGTCCCAGATGGCAGGCACCTTCTTCACCTCCTCTATCAGGATCTCCTTCACTTTCTCGACGGAGACCATGGTGGACGTGCGGTCGGAGGATCGGCAAATGGCGCCTTCGCCTCTAAATTCTCCGTCGAAAAGAGAAAGTGCAGTTGTAAGATATCGATGGAAACCTCTACCGCGATCTGCACTTCGACCTACAGGGATAGGTGGCGCTCCTGTGGGAGAAACCGATCAATAAGTGACCTCGTCACCATCGCGGCTGAGACTGCATCGCTCCATCCGCCTGCAGTGTTGCCTTTCCCTGAAAGCTGCAAAATAGAGGAGTTTTGATTTTTACAGGGAGCGCGTCTGCACTATCTTGAGTCCGTAGTGGAACTATCCGTCAAACCTTCCTATGAAAGGTCGGATTTATGCTCAATAAATTATAATATTTTGGCTCTAATTTATTTTAAATAAATGAAAATTAAACAGCGTATGGCTCCTGAAATTAAAATAGGGATTCAAACTCTGGGAAATATTGTTGGTTTTACTTAAACTTTCCACATATATGATGGGAATCATTTTTTTATTTTCTTTATTTTTAATAGAATTAATCGCAGATATTAATTATTTTGCGTACTAGTATAGATAAGGATTTTTTTTATCAGCATGAGTATCTCATGTACATTATATAATTATTAAGTGCGATTATTAATTACTGATTTTGTGCCTTAAGTTAGTGCTTACTTCAACACTGCTAGGGAGGAGTGATGCTTTTCCTAATCAAATGTATCTTTCATGAAGAGAGCTCTCGTTCTTTATCGAAGAAGTTTTCAGTTTCAATTCTAACAATTGTTGAATGAAGTAAAATAGATATGAGTTCATCCTTTCCATTTCCACAGTTATTGGAGAAAATGACTAGTTTTTGTTTGGATTCCTTTTTTAAATTAATTTTTTTATGGAATGCGACTCACTAACCATGGAAATCACTCCAAAAAATTATATACTGTAAACATTAAAAGGCCTTACAAGTGCTTCAAGAGTAAAATTATAATAATTTGTCTTATAATTTCATAATATTTAAAGGCCCTTAGTGAAAAATTAATGAGAATTATATGAAAATTTAAAACTACATTCTTAAATATATATTTAAAACAATGTAACTTCAGTTAAATCTTTATCCCATTTTCATTACAGAAAACAATTGTTCCCAAGAATAAAGCCTGCTAATTGTACATAATTACGAACGGTGAAACTAAATTAACCAGTGTAAGAACCCTCTAACACTTGCGAATTTCATTGGGAATATTTCTTTTTCTGTCCAAAAAAATCATCCAATAATTTTGAAAATCCCAGTTATTTTAGAATTATTCCCTGTATTATGAGAATATAAAATATTATAATATTATCTTCATGTACTTATTTAATTATTTACAGTCAAAAAAAGTATGGGTGATTTTTCCCCCATTTCGTTAATAGATATAAAAAAATAAATCATATGGAAAAAATTTGATAAAATTTTAAATAATTCATTTTAATATTTTAATTTTCAGCAGTAGTAAAGTTATCTTATTATAAAATAAACTTCCAGAAACAATTAAATTTCTTCGCCATACAATAAATGGGAAATGAATTTAATTCGTAGAAAGAAACACATTTTAATTCTCTTTTATTCCTATTTCTACTTTTTAAACATTTACGTAATTTACGTGTGCGAAAAATGATAACTAAGCAACAAACTAGCCAACCAATCAAAATTTAATTAATTATTTTTACATTAAAATTGAATGAAAGCAAGTATTTTATTATAAATTTATCAAATACATTGATTTAAAAAAATTCTTTATATGAAAAGAGTAAAAATATTTAGATTTGATTATTTTATAAATTTTGTGCAGTTTTTAATACATTTTTGTTTTTTTAATTACTGGAAGAAAATCAAGTTCTTAAGTTTAGTGGGGCTCCATGTAAACAGATCTCTATTAATTCGTTATAATGAGCTCAACATGGCATTTTTCTGATAAATTTTGAATTAATATAATATGTATCTATATAACATACATTTGGATTCAAATGAACTTTACGATGTAGGAAATTAAGGGTTTCTAATCTCGGTACAACACCTGTTGAAGAATGGGGGATATTTTTTGTGTTTTGGCCTTCAGCCTGCACGTTTGTAGAAGTGAATATATTTAATTTTTCCTGATTTTATCCTTTTTAATATGTGAATTCGTTAGAAGTTCTTCAAAAAGACCCCCAAAAGTCAGTAATATGAAGTTATTTAAACGCTTTTAGATGATCTTCCGTTATTAGGTTATTAGACGCAAGGTGTGATTCCTTCAAATGTTCTTCAGTAGTTGCAGTGTTCTTTGAACAGTTTCTAGTGTTCTTCAACAGCAGCCAATTCCGATGGAAGTTATGTTGGAATTTAATCAAACTTAAATTCACGATGTTCTATAAGCGGAAATAAGAACGCTTATTCATCCATTTGTAGGAAAGAGACTCTTTTATCAATTTACGATCAATTTTTTGTCTACTATGGAAAAATTCGATCGCCATTATGGTTTATGGTTAATTCCAAATGATAACGAATGTCTACTTTTGAATCGAAATCAAGGAACTCTTGAACAGATTAAATTCTGATTATTCTACTGCAATTAAACTTCTGTCTGATGAATAAAATATCAAGAATTAATTAAATAAAATATCAAGGAGAAATAGGATCTAATTCTTCTATTTATTAATGAACATTTACAAGTAAGATTTCAATAGGTGTGTACAGCACTTGAGGATTTCAAATGTTATATTTTAATCAAGTGTATTTGACCCAACTTAATAAAAATCTTAACATTTGAAGTCGTATGAATACTACTTTTGTAAAGTTCTTTTGAATATTCACTTCATAATTCTTTCCGAAATGATTTTTCAATGATAGTACGACGCTATGTTTGCAAAGCAGTAAAGAAAATACGGAAAATTTACAATAAACAACCCCAAGACATTTGTGTTTCAGAAGGCCAACTTAATATACATTTTCTGTAATTTAATAATGGGAATGATCGGAAGTAAGATTTTCCACGCTGAAAATTATGATACTGTCACTGAGCTAATTCATATTAATTATTTTATACATACATGTGTATATTTAAAAAAAAAATTTCTTTTATACTAAAATATTTTATATTTATTCTTTTCAGTTGAAACATTTAACGAAGCAGAAAATATCAAATGTGGGAAAAATCAATATAATGTCAGCCATGTTTAAATACCTCCAAAGTCTAAAAAAACATGAACTTTACAAAAAAAAAAAATAATAATAATAACCCCCTAAAAAATACACATCTTTACTGCGAGCTATAAGTTCCTCCGATGATTATAATGATACCATTATAGTTAATATCCGTAATAGACGCTTAAAAATTGCGTCTGCTAATAATTAGTTGATTATTATCATCCCATGTTTCACATTAACATGCGGAGAATTGCATCCTGAAATCTGTCAAGGCAATTCTTGTTGCATTCTAAGCGGAGACGTGTCCTAGACTAATGACGTGATCAAACGGAGAAGGTGATTTCTTTGGAGCTTCCACCCTGGAAATAATTGCAGCTAATGGTTAATGACCTGCGGAGAGGGTAGTCGGGATCCTAAAAGTCAAGGTCATTTAAGGCCCGTATCTTCCAACCTGTTCGATGAACTTTTGGATTGCGAAAGAAAAAAATTGTAATCCCAAAAATCGCCCAGACAGGATTTATTCGATGCTTTCCTTCTTAGCATTTGTATCAAATTGTATCATTTTAAACAAACATTTAACTGTAGAAAAAAAATTAGTCTGTCTGTCAATTTATAAAAAGAATGGAATAATTTTTAGTCACTTATAGTTAGAAATATGTTTTATATTAAAATTAAATGTTTATAAGAGATTCAATAAAACGATTTATAGATAGAATGATTCAATACAATGAAAATCTTAGGAGTCCTAATATGTCCATATATCTCATTGAAATTCTTATTAAGTCAATATGTCTGTAATAAATAATTTCAAAGAATAACAAACGAAATGCAGTAGTTTTCAAAGAATTGTTCAAATCGAATTAAACTGTGTTTTTTATTAGGATGAAAATTAACTGTACTTTTAAAAGTTAACTTCAGAGACAATATGGTAAATATGTAAAATGGCTAAATAACGGCATACAGTTAAATTTTTAACAGAGTGTGAAGTCCGTTATAAAAAATATCTTTAAAATGAGAGAGAGGTCCCATAAATGCCTTAGTAATAATCACACATTAACTCTGAGTTCGTAACGAATAATTTCATTATAACGAAATATTGAAACGATGAGCAAGATTTGGTACTTCTATAAAATAAGTTTCGATTGAATTGTGTGTTATTTCAGAAGAATAAAAATAAACATTATTATTGAAAGATACTTTCTGTAGCTGTGCGATAAATATGTATAGTGTTTATGAATTTTTATATACAGTCTTATCTCATTACAACGAAATCCAATACAATGTTAATCTTATAAGAAGAAAATCCGATACAACAATTTCGTTTATAAAGTTTTGTTTATTATTTTTAACAAAATTTCAATTAAAAATAATAAACAAAACTTTATAAACGAGATTTAATAACTTGAATAAAATAAAATTAAAGAGTTATTTTTTGTTTTACAAATATTGTATTATAAAAATTGAAAAAGTAACCTTTTAAAACACCTCTCAGAGAAATAGAATTCTCTCTCTAAAGATTAAGACTTTATTTATTATTATTATTTTCATTTTAAAAAAATATCTTACAATAGAAGTTCATCTAACTAAAATTACTACAGTAAATTTCTTACTTCAGTGAAAATTTTCCAAAATACTGGTGAAACTAAATATTTCCAACAAATATACAGTTTATAATTAGAACTTTCATTGCCCTAAAATTTCAATACAAAAATGAAATCTAGACTACTCTTGTAAAAATCATTCTAATAAAATTTTCGAGATTTTGTCAAATAATCAATTAAAAATTTCTATTTGTTCTTATATTTAAGGATAAGACTTAATCAAGTAAATAAGCAACACATTATTACAGTCTGTGTTTCATATATTTTTTTATTTATAAAAGTACAAGCTAAAATTATTTTTAGATTAAATAGTTTATAACAAGTAAATTATATTTAATAATATTAAAATATAAGAATATTAATATTTATCTCAACTGTGTACAGACTTTCTTGTCTTATAATTTGTGTTTATAAAAATAGGAATTAAAAAGGCTCAAGAATGAATATTTTATATTTACGCGCATAATTTAACAAATGTTAAAAATGAGGATATCAATGTGTCTATCTCGCAAACATTCATAATATATTTATATATATATTATATATATATATATATACATATATATATATATATATATATATATATATATATATATATATATATATATATATATATATATATATATATATATATATATATATATATATATATATGTATATATATATATATATATATATATATATATATATATATATATATATATATATATATATATATATATATATAATATAAATAAAAAGCGCTTGTAATTGTGCTTGTTAAAATACATTTGTCCCAAGTAAAGTGATTATATCTTTCTATGGCTTCTACAAAATCTCAAGCTAAAATTGTTTTTAAATTATACATTATCTAATTTGTACATTATTTAATAATGTTAAATAATTAATGACATTGTGCTATGCAGAGACACAGACTGAATTACTTTAAAATAGAAAATTTTATTTTTATTTGTTTAGAAGTCAAATAAAATTATTTTTTTTTAAGCAGCATTTCATGACCATTGAAAATACATATTACATGTAATTCGTAGTTCTAGAATAAGTTTAACTGTGCATAATGTTAAATTTAGTTGCATGAGAAAGCAATTTATCTATGATAGTTAAGTGATTATCCTTGTAAAAATGTGCAAATAATTTAATTGTTTGAATAGAATGGCTTAGAACTATTAAATTTGAAAATATTTCCAAAAAGTATAAATTAGAAATAACAGAAGAAAATTATCTTAAACATCCTTAGAGATACATAATATGACTTATCTTTTATACATTCACCACCAGAATAATTTTTTAAGTGTATAATTCCTTCTTTAAAAAAAAAAACAAGTGCAATATTGTAAAATAAAATCTCTAGAAAAAGGAATTTCTCAATTTTAATTTAATAGCATTAAAAATTGTTTAATCTAAAAGCATTTATAAAAAAATTTCTCTTTTACACTATCATTAGTCTAAAAAAGAAATGAAAATTTCATGTGAGTGGATGATGCCGAGAAAATTAGTATAATGTACAATTTGTGTGTGTGGAAAACAAAATATAAATTCATATTATATTTTGCTTTTCGAATTATACCTTTTACTAACTTTTTCCTTGAATGAAATTTCTGAAAAACATGTTTCTAATTACGTCAAAAAGTGGCTACACTTTGCAAGTTCCAAGAATATGTTCCCAAACTGCCCAAAAGATGGTGAATCGATACTAAGAAATTTGAGCTGCATTGGTATTTGATTACTACTTCAACCCGAATTTCTTCATTTAAGTTTTAATCGAGATGATCATATTTATTTTTTGATTTTTAATGCCCTATATATCTATCAGGTGAAAGGAGAACCATTTCCAGAAATTAGAGAATGTGATAGTCCAAAAATTATTGAGTATTAAGAATTTCACAATTGCATTATTTGGAAAACATAAAAGTTTCCTTAATACAATAAAATAAATCATTTGTAATTTTAAAAATAGTTATTCCCTTGAGCTAATTCTTTTAAATATTCACTATGCACTTTAAATACACCATAGAGTTTAATATTTTAATGTTATATTTCCTGTTGATCTCACCACTTGAACTTGATTCAAAATTATGAGGTAGTTGCCTGTGTATAACGGTTTTAATCGGCAATATGCAACTTAAGCATATCGCAATAACAAACAAAAATTACAAGTTTAAAAACCTTTCGTTTCATAAAGAGAAGTATTTTATGAACTTAAAATTTCGCTTTTCAAATAAAGAATTAGTTTTCTCGAAATTTTTAGCTACTTGAAGATAACATGAAGGGGAAAAAGAGAGATTTGTAGCATATATGAAGTAATAATTTATTCTATGTACTTTGGAGAATTTTCTAACTTTGAAGCAATTTGGCTAATTTTTTATTTGCATTCTGTGTGCCTTATTTGATACTTAATGTGGCCTCTGGTCAGGTTTAATGTCATAAAATCATTTCTCTTAGAATAAACTCCTGATTGTATAAATCATTTCTGAAATTTGCTAAGAAATTTTATTGTTTTACGTTCTGTATTATTTGATCACATCGCTTCTTGAACAATTCTTTAATATTCAAAATGTTTGATTCTTAGTTCATTTATGCTCTCCCTTAAAACAGAAAAAAAAGTTCTTTGTTTGACAAATTTGAATTACTAAGCAATTATTTTATGACATTCAAAACGTTCGATGCCTTGCTGTAACAAAAAAAAAAAAGAAAAAAGCTATGGATATAATTATCTAGGAAAATTCATATTCACATTTTAAATAATTTGATCCAACGGCTTCTGGAACCGTTATTCTTTGGTACTCAAAACTTCGGTTCTTAATTTTAACTATTTACTTATAATGTTCAGATGGAAATCTTATAATTTTTTTTTATTCTGTAATTTATTTGAAAAAATCAATTTCTTAATTCTGATAAATCACTTATATAAATCCCTGCAAGTGAGAATTTTTGCATTTTCCGCATTCTGATTTATTTGAATTATCCATATTCAGAAAAAAACTGTTTTTTCGTGATACTATAGTTATTTCATAACTACAATGATCTTTATTTACTATCAGTTACGATATAAAAATATTCAATCCAAACATATTTTTTTTTTAATAGAAATTCTCCTATTTACACTTACAACGGCCTAAAGTAGTTGCACTGGCGAATGTGGGAACAGGGTTCTTGATACCGTGGGCACGTCTTGCTTTAAAAGGAAAGGTTAAATGAAAATCACTGTGAGCCCGCCCTGGGGATGATGAAAACACGGCAAGAAGAAGAAAAAACGGCGATCTTCAAGCGGACAAACCGGAACTGAGGAGGGAGAGTGAGCCGAATATATTGCCCGTGGCTATATCATAACACATCCCCAATCAGCCTCCATTGACGACTGCATTTGGGTATTGGTATGTCGTCTGATTCAGTGCGAAAGTGGTCGACTCCAAATTGCGTCATTTTTAAACGACAGCGATTAAATCTTCTCGTTGGATATGACCTTTCATTACCAGTTTTTGCTTGAGCAAGAATTGGCTTGTCTGTTTTATATTCTAAAAATTTCATACTTGGTGCAATCTATTTCGCTTTTTTCCTTCTTCTTCTCTCTCTCTCACCTTTTTATTATTATTTTTTTTGCGACTTGGATGTGTTGAATCTATGAGATCGATCAGATAATTATATTTACTTACAGAATATGTTAGACTGAAGAAATTGAAGTCAAATTCTTTCTCAATAATGTAAAATTGAACTTTTCCTTAAGAGTTCTTAAAAGTAGGAATATAATATACAAATTATAAAGCAAATAATTTACTACTTAACACAGATTTTGAAAATGGCATTCGACACTGATGTCGGCCATTTTAGGCAATTCACCTTCCAATTTTGTCCGTTTCCCATTCCTACAAACAAGGCTTGCGTATGAAACCAATCCAGGCTTATAATAAAAGTGTTCAAAGAACTTCACAAGAACATTAAATACATTATTTTATTATTAATTATAAAGAACATATCGTTATAAAAATTGTAAAAGAATAAAAGCTCTGAATCACAAACTATGATTTTTAATAAATTGCTTGGAAAGAAATTAGGAATACTATATGAGAATTTCTCCTTAATGCTTAAACTGTTAAATTACAGCAATTTTGTAAGATTTAGATACATTTAGAACATTTAGTTTAAGCGTTTATCTTGAATATTTTATTTATAGTTTTATTATAAATTAAAAAATTGAAAAAAAGAGATTGAATGGCACATGTGCATGAGAAGGGAGTTCCAAACATCGGGGTTTGAGAATATTAATCATCTCTTGATTAAAAGAAAACTGAACTTGAATTATAATGATGGCTTCGGCAGTATTTCCATGGTATACAATAACAAAAATTATAAACCCACACTAATAAACATTTTGAATTTTTAAAAAAATTTCAATCTTTTTTGATTTAAATATTATTGGACAGTTAACAATTTTTCTCTGAAAATTATACAGTCCACCCTATTCTTAATAGACTTATGTTCTGAAAGATTAAATTCTCCAGTTCAAATAGTCCTTCTTGTGTAAAAAGATACAGTTGAAGGGCTAACAAAACTTACACAAATCCTTGTTTAATATTATAAATATGCTAATCTCACTTTAATAATAATCGTTTATTAAAAATATTCCATTTTTATTTGATTGAAAATTTAATACTTGGTGTTGTTGAAAATATTACTAAAGGGGCTAATTTCTCAAAAATGGCGGGTTCAACATTAATTTATTTCAAAAACTCGAGTTTGATACTCATAAAAAAATCATCAAGCTTTTATTTTTAAATTTCAGTCCTTTTATCACCTGCCGTGGATAAACAGATTAATCAAAGTATTTAAATTTATATAGTCATTATGACAGAAACAGATTTTTTTTTACGCATAAAGCTTCTTGAAGCTTAGATTCTAGGATTCTTTCTTTATGATTTTGTAAATGATTAATCTTTTTTTTTATATATATATTTATATATTCCGATCGCCATTGAAATCATGCGGGATCAAACTTAGTTGAGCTGGAACGGGACAGAAGTTTCTTAATCTCGCTAATATTGCGCAGGTGTTGGTGCATGAGGGATCCATTCTATGATGTTTGGCGTTTTTAATAACCCGGCTTTATAGTTTACTATCGGTACTCATGTATAATAGCTACATCCAATAGTGAAAAATGATGTGACGTTCAAACAATATAGTGGCATGATAATCCTAACACTGTTGCCACCACAAATTATGTTGAACTGTAGTGTTGCAATTAAGTATCGGTTACCTCATATTCCTGTAGAGGGATTTCCAGTAGAAAATCATCAAGCAAAAAAGTCAACACGCATTGAAATTTATGAGGGTTCATATCTCTTCCAATACTTAATTTGGAAATTTTTAAAGTTGAATGTATGCTCAGGTGTTGATCTCGTCACTCGGCTATGTCTAATGAGATTAACTATTAAAGGAGTTTGATCTACTAAAATAGACCTATAGAAATGAACGCAATGAAATTTTTATTTAGAAAAAAGGTAGTACGCAAAAAAATAGATCTTTTTTTTTTTGTTAAATTATTGAGTTTCTACTTTCATAATTGTTATATGAATGTCTAAATTTTGTATTATTTATAATACATTTTACAAACTAAAGTCTGTAATCCATTTATTTTTATAAGGAGCGCTAAATTTTTCACTTTACTTTAACCACGTTTCCAAAATTGGTATCGTATTTCTTTTTCTCTAATTTTTCCGATTGTAAGACAAAGTTCGAATCCATTCCATCTCGATAAATTTATAAAATAATTTTCATTGTGTTTTCTATATAAAGAAGCATTTTTTTTTTGTCTAAACTTCTATCCAATTTTTTTCTTCATAATAAAATTCTTCAGTCACGATGAATCAATTGCCTATTACTCTACTGCAACATATTCAAGTTAAAGATTTTTTGTATTACACTTCTTTTTAATATTCGGCATTTTTTCGCTAAAAGAAAATTGTTACTGGCGAAAATAATAACTTATCATTATTATTAATGGCATCGTTACTGGAGCACAAAAGTCGAGTTAGAAGAATGATCGTTATCGTTATTGAAGTAGAAAAAAACTATTATTATAACCTTAATGGAAGAAAAAATAAATACATGCAATCAGTTATCTAAATTAGTCTTAGAAATAAAATAAAATCTCTATAAAGTTGCTCTGTTTATTTTTCAAGAAAAAGTATGAAAATATCAAAAAAGAAAATGATATGTGGGGTAAAATCATTTGTGGCATTCTGACCAAAAATCATCAAACGTTTTATTTATTTATTTATTTTTTGACATTTTAGTTTTGCGACTGAAATTCATTGAAAACTTAAGTTTGTGTAAAATTTTAATACATGCAAATAAGGCAGTTCATAAAAGGAAATTACTCCAGGTGAAAGTTTTGTGACGTTTGACAGTAAAATAATTAATTTTTGCAACTAATAATTTTTCTCATTTTTACACAACAAAAAATAATTTTTTGTTATGCCCCTAGTACTCGTCTTCATGCTAATATTTGTGTTACTAGTTATTTTTACAACGATTCTACAGCATGTAACGTGTTTTAACAAAACACATTACATTTTGCTCAAATGCATAAACAATATTTTTAAAAATATATAAAAGATCGTTAATAGTGACTATAATGTTTTATTATAGAAATTTTAATAAAAAACATAACACCAGTTGGACGAAGCTGAGATGAGTTACAGTAGGAATTTGTACGTCTTTGCTTGTATGAAATGAATTGAAGATAGTAAACTCAGATGTCAACCTTATCTCTTGAGTATAATTTAAAATTATGAGATATTTTATTTCGCTTACCTCATTAAGTAGGCAGTCCACTTATCGATCTATGTAAATAAGCAATTTAATAAATAAACTAAATTCCTAACTAAGAAGAATTTAATAAGTGCTCCCAAATTTGTAATGATGATAGAGAGACATTTCCCCCATAATTTTTGTTCTAAATTTAAAATCCTTTTAATGTAAAAAATATATTATTCTTCATTACATAAATTAAGGCATAGATGCCGTACAACCCAGGATGCCAAATACTTAGTTTGGTGATATTTTGGCGAAATTTCATATTTGTCTAGCAACCTGGCTTTTATTACGTCATAGATATCGAGACCTATAAACATTATGCAGAAAATTTTATTTTGGCAACTCTAGTATTTATGTCATCGCGCATGTCACAATACGTCATCTTGGCAACATTTCTTCATAGCCAAAATATTCAGAATTTGGAATCCTGGTTTATACAGCAACTATGCCAAAATTAATTTAAGATTTTATATTTAATTAAAGATGAAAAATTCTGTTTCAAGTTACCACAGTCTCAGTAATCAATTTATCAAATGACAACATCCAGAATTAAAAATTGCAATTAATAATGAAGTCAAATAGGTGTGTAGTATATAATTAAATAAAGTGTAGTATATAATTAAATGTAAGTAAAATAAAATATTTCAGTTTAAGAGTTAAATATTGTATAACTCCCTCATAATAAACAGGAAAAACAACATTACTTTTAAAACAGAAACTAAGTCGGTAAAGATTTACAATTGGTTGCCCCTTGATTTTTTGGCGATTTTTTTATACGCAAAATGTGACTAACAAGATGGCCGCTACAGAAAAGCTAAGCCAAGGGGCATTTCTACACCGAATTCTCTACATCCTAAGTACGTTTAAAAAATAATAATAATAAATGCAGTTGATTATTTGCATGTTAAGAAAAGAAAGCTGATAACTGCCAATCGTACATGTATACATACATTCACACACACACACACACACACACACACACACACATATATATATATATATATGTGTGTGTGTGTGTGTGTGAATGTATGTATACATGTACGATTGGCAGTTATCAGCTTTCTTTTCTTAACATGCATATAATCACAATATATTAACACACATCAATATATTAACACACATATATATATATATATATATATATATATATATATATATATGTGTGTGTGTGTGTGTGTGTGTATGTATATCCCAGATAAACTCAAAAAAATACACCAGTTCTATAAACTCTATGGATATTCATGTGATTTATCTTCTCTTCAAAATATATTAAACAAAAGTATATTCCACGTTTTCATTTTCATTTTTAGGCTCACAGCAAATTAAGCTCATAATCTGAAAATAATAAATTAAAAACTGTAAATCAGCTTCATTTTGAAATGTGCACGGGTTTGTGCTAAGTGGCTTGAATTGGACTTTTATCCCATTATTTTTTTCCCCCAAGTTATACATCTGAATTGCTTAGTGTTATTTTCTTCATTATAAACGATCACAAATAATTTTACTTTGGAAATGTTATCTTAAAATAGTGATTTTTATAGAGAGAAAGGAAAATAAAAACCCATGCTTATGAAAATATAAACATGCAAAAAAGTTGCGACTAAACATTCTCTTTTGAGTCGAAAATATCGCCTCAAGGACTTCCCATTCCCGAAATCGAAATAAGAAGTGCTTAGTATATATAAAAAATATATATTACTCGAAATTGTTTTTTGATATTACTTCCTTCAATAACGAAACAAAAAAATGACATGAACAGCCTATTCTTGCGGATGGTGATTATATTAATGGCAAAAGTGAATCGCGTGCTAAATTCCCATAACTTCTCATTTACACCCAAGGTTGCTTATAATCTTAATACATTAAAAACTAATCCAATTGAAGATTTCAGACATTGTTGACAGGGAAGGTTAAATGAGTGAATAGAACCTCAAATAATTTCATTATAAGAATTATCAAGTAATATCTTACTGGAAGGGCAGTCTTTTCAAAGAGGAATGTTTCAAGTGCAATTCTGACCTTTATTAAATAATGGGAAATACATATTATGTTTCAGGATGTATTTTTGTTACCGCCGGGAATTTTTCTGGACTTTTTACCTTGGTATATAAGAATCTTGGTGCCCTAATTTAAGAAAAGTCCATTTGAACAGCACTTATACGCTGTGAGTGTTAAAACACTTTTCCACAGTCTTGACCCATTAAGTTAGTGGTGTCAAAGCTAGGTCCAGAAAAATTATTAATATTTTTGAAAAGTAAGAAAAAGAATATTGATCATTACCCAATTTCCATGATTCAAAGCATGTTGATTTAAAAATTTTATGAATATATTCTTATGATACTTTGAAACAAAGAATTTAATTTATTTTGTCTATGAATTTAATCTGTCTCTGTTCATTTAAGCAATCATCTCATCGACATTGGTGGCAAAAAAATAAGATGCAAACACATCTCTGTGTTGATATCGAACAAACTTTTTTGAGACGAAGCAAAAACTTTTTTTTTCTCATTTTTGACCAATTTAAAAGCATAATTATAATCTCTCTTTCTCTCAGTTTAAATTCAAAAAAAAAAAAAATGATTTAAAAGCTATTAAACTATAATACTTTTTTTAAAGACAATTCCGCAACTTAAAATGAAAATGTATACTTTGAAGCAGATGCGAAAAAAAATTTTTTTATAATAAATAAACTGATGTAAAAACATAGTTAAATTTTCTTTGACAAGCTTTGCCTGAGAACAGACTAAAAACAAATGTTTCCTTTTTCGTAAAAGAAAAAAATGGTTACATAGGAAAAGGTGGGTAGGGGTTGAGAAAATACCTATCGTTAATGTATCCACCCACATCATTGCTAAACGGAGCTTCTATTCTTCATGTGGAACAAACAGCATATAAAACGGGATTGGCTACCAGCTTTTTTTCTCATTTAATACATATTGATTTGTTGATTTCTTTTAGCAAAGCTATCTTCTCGATAAATAATAAATTCTAGCTAGAAAATGTATTTTCCCTGAATCTTGTCACCTTCTCTTTGTATGCATCGCACTTCTGAGGGCGTTTAACAAAACGGAGGCGTTTTCAAACCTCAACAGTTGAGTAAGGCGTTTGCTTAAGCTTTTGTTCGTAGGCGTTGAGAGTGTGAGTGAGGGGAGTTTCGTGTTACTGTTTATTCCGACTCACCTTTAAACCGCTTCATATCATTTCATTATTAACCATATTTACTTCAAAGCAAGTGACGTGGTCTGCATGTAATGATTAATCATAGCTTTCAATTTTCATAACAAAGTGACAATGATAAGAAATAATTTGACTGCTGCTCTCTGGTGAAAATGGTAAAACCGCACACATTGGTGTGGAAGGTATCAAGTTTGATTCCAGCTTTCGTTAAATGATTAGAAATAAATGATTTGTTTCTGCTTTTTGCATACACGGCTATTAGAATAGGGTCCTGTGAGTTTTTAGCTTCGTAAATTGCGACTTGTGGATACTGAATATCTGTGAAAAAGTTATCATTAATCTAAGAAACGATCTATCAGAAGATAATATGCATCTGACTCCCAAATATATGACAACAGCTGCACCCTATTGCGTTCTCTACTGTACAATTTCAAAATATTAATTATTGAACAATGGGAGATGACTGTTATGCTCCAGCTACATGTGCGAGAGTGTGTAGATTGGGTGCTAGAAAGTGTTCCTCCCTTGCGACAGGAATATAGGGTCTTTCTATTTTCAGTCCTCCTAGAAGGTAAAATGTAGCGGACATTATGTAAATTCTTACAACTACTTTCAGTTGTTTTATCATCCATCATACATTGAGTGACAAATATTGAAATACGGATAATCACACAAACGATGGCTGTGAAACATTTCGTTGTCCACTGCATATTTCCCTTTTGGAAGGACTTTTTATGAATCAAATTGTTCCCACAAAAGTCATTATAGTAAACGATGAAAACTCTCAAGCATTCACTCGATAGATATGCACACATAAAATAAAAAACATAATCCGCCTTCCGGTGTTCAGTAATAACTGTGAGCGATTTCGTTTTCCTTCCATTCCTAAGAACGCAATTTTGATGTACACAGAAATGGCTTCAAAATAAAAAAAATCAAGGGGAAAAATTTTATCATTTTGTTATCTATTATGACTATTTACGATTCATTACAAATCCCCAGACCGTATACCTTACTTCCACATGACAAGTATTAAGCGATGAATATTAACAGTGGAAGCGAGTGAACACTGTGCATACTTATATTCTATTCATTCTCAACAGCGCGATTAAGCACTTTTTTCTTTTTTTCTTTCGTTGAGAGCGAATCAACGTGGAATTTATCACGTGATACTTTCGCCCACACAATGGCTAACACTTGCTTTCACCATTTTTTTTTTTTTTTTTTTTTTCTTATTCAAGCCGTCGCGTTGGTATGTTTTACAATGGTCTGTTTAAAGTATTCATACAATTGTTGGAGTACATAGATGTAATTCTGTATTTATTCTATAATAATTAAATAATTAATTTAAATATAAATATGACATCGCATTGAATTGAAAACAATATATTACAGTTGAAAAATTCAAATAACATAAGGATTATTTAGTTCAGAATAATCATTAACTCAAAAATATTTTACTCAACTATTGATTAATTTACTAAATTAATGTATTATGGTCAATTTATTTTTATTATTTGATTCCCGAAATATTTTTTTATTTACTTGTATATCGTATTTAACAGCTGATTCTTCATGTTTTTCTCTTCGAGATGAGAGTTGAATCGTCAGCTTTCGAGGCTGCAATTTTAAGTTTTCTGAGTTCGATTCCCATTTAAGGTATAAATGCTTTAAGTGTTTCGAAGGTTACTTAAATCTGCAGACCTTGGACCTTGAAATGTGGTTGAAGAGGAACGACAACAAATGTTTCCTTTTTCTATCCATGAATAAGAGTTGAATATAAAAATATTTTCAGGAGACTTCAGAAAAGCCTTAAAATATCCCCAAGCTATTGTACTGACTGTATACTGCGCATTCTCAAAGTTTAACGTTACAGAAAACTGATCTGAACAAATAACAAAACGATGAACAGCAACGATTTGGAGAAGAATCTGACGAAAGAAGTTATGGTATTCATAAATGTAAAACTCTTTTTTCAGACCCTTCAACAATATTTGACAAGTTTTATATTTGAAACCTAACCATAACCTAGCAGTAGAACTGCGTAGTTCGAAACAGAAAGTCCTGAGTTCAATCCCAGCCACTGTTGAATATCTGAAGATTTATGTTGTATTTCTATATTTTGCTTACACATCTTTCTGACACATGCTTGGTGCTTTTGTGGTTACCTCTTTTGTGACTCATAATTATCAATGATACGTTTTTTCAAAAGGCAATAAACCTCGTTAAATTTTAAAACAGCCTCAGGCATTAGGTTTACAACTACACTGCATGAAAGTTATATATTTAACTACTATGTAAAATAGATCTCCGTTAGATTGATATGCAGGTTAGCAAGAAAATTTATAAACAAAATCATGTTTAGTGTACTACCCAACGTTACGAGGAAATTGTAAATTTTTTGTGTTTCAAGTAGGTGGTCGGAAACATAACATATTTCTAATTTTTCTTTTGCCTATTTCAGAGCAATGAATTAATCTTAGTGGGCGGAATTGAGTAGACCGGTCGTATATAATAGAGTGGGCGAAAGGAAAAAAAACTTAAAATCTATTTGTATCGCCTTATATAAGGTGTCCAAACAACTGTCTGTGCATAAAAAATAATAAAAAATAAATTTTAGCGTATGGTCATAAATATAGTCAAACCTAAAGATAATATAGATTTTGAAGACTGAAAAAGAAATTCAATATAAATAGGTAATAATAACTTAGCCTATTTTTGACAAGAACTATTTAATGAAAAAGTGCAACCAAAAATTTTAAACAATGCCGCATAAAAAAGTAATCTAAAAAGTACAATATAATATATTTATACCGCATTATACTTTTGAGCTTTTTGAAGTCTCAACTAAACTTTTTCGTGATGGCAATTTATGATTTAAGTTAACTGTAACTCCGTGATTCAACTTAAATGAGATTTGCAAACTTAAATATATTTCTCCTGATTTAACACTGTCTTGCGCTCTCCTGTTGTTGTCAGCGTTTACAGAAACAGCTTATGCTAATCAAAATGATAATGAGAAAAGCAAAATCTGACCATGGAATGTAGTTATTTATAAGAACATAGGTAGTAAGTACCACAAAATTATGTTGGGCTTAAAGAAAACAGATTTATTAACATCATATTTTCATGTTGTGTTTATAAATTAAATTCACACTCAACAATGGAAAATTCAAAATTATGCATATAATTTATAACATTACGAACCATAAATAGTCTCAAAAACAAAACCAATAATTCGTACAATATTTCGAGAGTAAGACAGAGCGAAAACTTTTTCAGTGTAGTGCTTAAGTTAGATTAATTTTAACTTTATATTGATTTTAAAGAATGGAAGATCGAAGAAGAACTATTTAATTTTTAATATGCATGAACTGATATTAAAATGTTAAGCGTGCGGATGGTTCTATTTCTTAATGGCAAAAAGTAAGTTTTAAAATAATATTACAATTAAAGATTCCAACAATAAACATCATCGCGTTGTAGGTAGGTTTCGAATTCACCAATAATTAAAGTGAATTATGAGGAATAGACTTAAAATATTTCTTGTGAAAAAATATTTTTTATTATTTTTCTCTGCTCTCATCTTTTTCTTTAAAATCATTGGTTTGCCCCCCACCCCTCCCGAAATAGCATGTTTCATCAATTGCTCTTCATCAGCCTAAGCATTTCTTTCAATGGAATTAAAAAAAATTTTAACAGAAAAACAGTGAACGGGATTAAAAAGTTACTTGAAAAAAATAATCTTTAGCATTCAGAGTGCAATTATGATACGAAATGAGAATTTCTACTCATTGAAGTTCTAAGGTGGTGCTAAATATGTGATTTTATCAGTAAAACATAACGAGGGAAAATTATGCAAATAATCATTTTGCAGAAGGTGTCTGTAGAAAATAACGAAATAATTATGCTCCCATCTGATCACGCAAATATTTCAAAATTTGAAAATGGTAGCTCTATGGAATACAACGAATCCATGGTATTAATATTGGCACTTAACAAGAAGAAGCAGCACATGAAAAGGACTCATGAAATAATTGTATTTCGTCATGGGGTCTTGGTGACAACTTAGTTTCTCAACCAAAGAATCTTCCCGATAGAGGGGCCCCTTGACATTCAATCACTTTTATAGATTCCCTATCTGCAGGGCAACGTGAGCAAAGTGCAGAGTATCATTTTTAAAAGCTACCCTCCTAAAAAAATGGCCTTTCTAGGCCTCCCAACTATTGCCATATCGCTAAACGTTATCGCTGGCGATTTCCAAGAAAGAAGGTAGAAAAAAATAAGTGAGTAAACGTATGCGCCAATAAACGGTGTGGGGTGAGTGGAAGAAAATTCCACAGACAGTCGTGGCCCGGAGGCCAGGTTCATAAATTATGCGTCCCGCGAGTAGAAGATAGCCGCCTGGAATCCCGCGGTTCTTCATCTTGACCCTCTTGGCTTTTTTAGTTGTTGTCTCAGCAAGTTGGAGCATTTGTCTTTCCTGACAGTTCTACCCGCAGGTGAGCCCGGCGGGAAACCTGTTTGGCGACCTTCCGATACCAGCGGTAAAAAGGCCAAGAACGAATTTCGAATGCATGGCGATTCATCTTTTACCTGCTCCTGCCCCAACCTGTTCGCCCCCCTTCATCCTTAAAGCTGACCAGCAGAATGACTTTTTTTGCATGCAAGAACGAATAAACAACTCTGCTACTTATATATTTCAAGACTGGGTATTTTAGGAGTGGGATATGATTTCTTGTTTCATTTTCAACTGTAAAATTCAGTTAAAATATGTTACTATGAATGAATGGCCAGATGCTAGCAAAATAATCTGAGCATGCCATGATGTCTAAAAATTCCTTATTAATGAAGGAATGGTTGGTTTATCTTATTGCACAAATTAATATCATTAATCTTCTGAATGAAATTTTCAAGTTAAAAAATTGCATAAATAGTAAATAGAAAAAATAATTAATTAATTAAAAAAACAATGTGGCAACACTAATGAAAAAACAGTTTACGATACCGCTTGAAAAAGAATTTCTCTCGCATTTCTTAAATACTATAAACTGGTGTGCGACAGCTTAGAAGGAAACAACCTTTGCATGTAATGATTATTAAATTCATGATAGTTCATTTAAAATGTTTTTAATTGCTTAAGTAAGTGTAGTCTTAGTAATTATTATATATCATTAATGTTTCAAAATGAAATTTAAATATGCAATATAATAAAAATTTCAAAACTATTTCATTAAATTAAACTTAACTAAATGAAAGGAAGCTGAAAATTAATTTTGCAATCCTCTTTCCCTTGATTATGAAAATTGACGGATGGCACAGTAAAATCCTGTATTAATCATTTAGACTTTATTTACTGGTTTTATTACATGATGATACCTGGAATCTTTTTGTGGTACTTTCATAATCCCTACAATCAGTGGTATTTCTTTTGTATGTTTGATTAAATTAGCTGTTTTTACCCGGTTCTCAAATAATAGAAAAATATCTTTTATTTTAAAATAAAGACAGTAAGTAAATCGTCGACATAAAACACTACCGAACAATTTATGCATATGATATCTTATGAAACATTTTGTCAAAGAATTATTCAAAAGTAACATAATAAATTGTGTTTTAAACATAAAACTATAAATTATATGTTTTAAACTATAAAAACTAACTGCAAGTTAATCAATGGTGAATAATCTAAGATAAATTAAGTGAAATTAGTTAGAGCTTTTTGCCAGTCCATTGTTATAGTGCTCATAAAAAATGAAAGAATGTATTGGATTTATGTTGATCTTATTATTTAATGACGATTTATTTATCATTTTGCTTTTATTTAATTTTTTTTTTCATCAAAGAGCATATTTACTCTAAAGTAATATAGAATGGCACTGCACTCAATAGACACGTGCATGGTTTACCGAAGTTCATATATATAAGCCATGAAAAGTAGAATAATAATTGGTTAATATCAGAATTTAAGGTTCAAATTCGAACCCATCCACTGTTTAAAAAATGGGAATAAATGTTACTTAGTGCATGCACATTTGTTCTTAGGAGTTTTTCATAATTTCTTCCTTTGCGGTACATGAATACTCTCCCCTATTCTTTCCAAAAGGCAAATATGTAATAGCTCTCCCTTCTTTTTTCACCATTGTACGATCGACTCTCTCTTTAGTAAAACAACATGATATCTGACAAAATACTCATATCTTAGGTTTCCTTATACACTCCCACTATATTTCCATGAGAAATCTTAATTTTAATCTAAAATTACCTGTTTTGAAAACGATGTATTCCTGTTTTCCTGATACAATTCTTTTGTCTGCTTAAAATCTTTGAACTGATTGATGATGACTATATAGATTAAATATGAATAAATCTTTCATAATTACGTTATTTACCTCCATTTACCAAAACTATTTGTACCCGCACTTTTGCTACTAGAAGTAGAAATGGAATCGCCAGAATATTTTTTCCCCAATATGTGGTATCAATTCAAATAATTTAAAAAATATTGTGTATCAGGGTTTGAACAAAAAAAAAGCAATACTTAAATATCAATAATTATTGGTTTCTTAGTAAGTTATGTTAAAAATGTAAAACAGACATTTGAAAAACTATGTATATTTCTCTTTTCCGTTTTTATTGAATTTGACATTGTAAAATTGATACAAAATTACAGGAATGGTTTGTAAACCATATCAATGCAATATTGATTTGTAACATCATTTCTTTATTTTTATGAATATGTATGTACAGCAATCCTAAATCCAGAATTGCTTAAATGTTACTTTCATAATAATTGTTTACAATCATTTAGACCTTAAAATATGTTTAAAGAAAAAATAAGCTTATATTTTGTAGTATTATAGCATAAAATTATATCAGAAACAGTTGAAAATTTATGCTATTAACTTTTCAAAGCAACAGACTACTATTATTCTATGTATTTAAATTTATTTGCGTTTGGAGATTTTGAATGAAACTAAGTATTGCATAGGTTTTTTTCAAGAAATTTTGTGTAATTATATATTTTTTTATTAAATATATAAAAAAATTACGATAAAAAATAAGATTCAAAAAAATTATAAATTTTAAGTAAAATATTTAAATGTCTAATAAATATCCGTATTAAAGTATTATTAATAATAATTTAATATTTATTTCGTATGAGAGGTATTTAGAATGGAAAGAAAACTTTAATAAACGGAAAATGATGCAAGAACTAAGATTAATAGTTAGGGTTGCAACCAAATAAATATATATGTATATCCTAAAAAAAGCTTTACAAAATGAAAGGTAGTTTTGTTTGAAATTATGTATGAGTAAAACTCATGTATAGAAAATGAAAATATTGAAAATTCAAAGAAATAAGGTTTATCAGTTGTTAGTAATTCTTTATTGAATGTTCAAATCAGTTACATTCAGGTAATCATTAAAACTAGGTAAACACACTGGTTGTGTAGTGCATATATCTATATACAGAAAAACAAGACTATTTCATTAGACATTTTACTTCACTACCAATACTTATCAGATATTGTTCTAGATGTCTGATATATTGCTTTACGTACGAATATCGTTCTCTAACAGGTGCTCTGTGTTTTTGATAAGTGAAAATTTCGGTTACCAGGCTAGCTCTGGAAGTTTGTCAATAATACACACATAATTCAGAAACAGGAGTGCCATGACAGGTCTAGAATGATCTTATTAGAAAATGGCTCAGAGATTACTTCTTATGATGACAGTGAGATCAGCCACAGGGTTGCTCCAGCCAAATGTATTGCTATGATTTTTCAGAGGGAATACACAGGATTGCCCTTAATTATTTGAATTTTACTCAGCAGGACAATAGATGATAATTTTATAATAACATTCGGCACTATGACATCAAAGATAGAAGTTAAATATGTCGGTTAAACAAAAGTTAATTTAGAATAAGGAGCATGTCTACTTCTTTCTCAAATTTAAGGGTCAAAGAGGGCCCAAGTAATATAGTAATTAAATACTAAAAACATCTTCTATCAGCCATGATGATCGGTAACTATGACTCTCTAGAAAAATGTTATAATATTGTGGAATTAAAGGAGTAATTTCGTTGGTTTTTGTAAGGATAAATTTACTGCCTTAACTATTAATGATGAAAAATACCATGGATGATTCACAAGAGATTGAAGTTTGTTGGTTATCTTATTGTGTCGCTGAAGTAATTTATATATTTGAATTGTCTTCTACCCTGCTTCGTATTCGTGTAGTTTATACTTCAAGTTTTCGATTGTGTGTTTAAAAGTTCCAAAATAACATATGCGATCTCTTTTGTATTCATTCGTGGAAAATATTTCCTACAATTATTAATTTTTTATTTAATATTTTGATACATTAAAAATCTGTGATTGACTTTTTATCTTTGTAATTGTTTTCTTTGTTTCCTTATTTTATACAGATAAATCTAATTGAATACTTTGTGTTAAAATATTATACAATCTTTATTTAACAAATGTAATTCAATTTTTTATTTAATAAATTTGATTATGAATGTTTTGAATCAACTATGAGATTATTTTCTAATATAAGAAATGATATCTAAAAATTCTGGTTAACATAAATCTACAAATAAATTAACTTAAAGAAATGGCTATATTATTTTGCCATACATATAATTTGCATAAATTTCACTTAATTGAATGTTATCACTGACCAGAGATTGCTGAGATTATCAAACACTCATATTTGTTTAATTCTCATATTAATTTAATATATTGAGGGAAAATGGCGAATTTTTTTTTAGAAATGGTGTTAGCTCATTGATGGCATTGGCATAATGAGCTAACACCATATTATACATTTGTATATTTTTTATGAGCTTTTCATTAATTATTCTTCTACTTTTAGGGGCATTATTACATGAGTATACAAAGAATATTAAAAAAATTCAAGATTATATATGGTGTTATAAAAATTATACCATAAATATTTATGAATTTTTTGGAGCAGAGAGATATCTTATTTGTGTTTAAAAAGATGCATTAATATTTATGGTCCTATTCCAATCTTACAAAAATCTGGCTATCTCTAAAAATAAATTACAAGCAATTTTAAATCAATAGTTACAATATTGCATAATATCACAGGATATCATCTGAAAACTCTGTAGTAAGACTTTCAATTAAAATTTTTTTCAATTTCAAACTATCGTGAAACATTTTATTGCCTTTCGAAATTACTTTCATTTATAGTGGGAAATATTCACACCCCACATACTCACCAAGCAAATCTGCTTGGAAAAGAGCAAAAAACATTCTTTTTTTCAGTTACACAAAAATAGCAACGATTAAAGAAGTTTTCGTTCGGAAAATCGTACTTTACAGAGAGAAATATAGGTTAAAATATCTGAAGTTAGTCGTAATGATTAACTAGTGTTTAGTGTTTGATGAAATATCTTTTTTTTTTTAACGCCTGCATATCAAATCTGTTTTTTAGTATACTACTTTCTGTACAAAATGTTTTTTTGCTCATGTTTTTCTAATACTTTATTGAATTGTATTATATAATTGAACTAGTATAATACATCATTGAGTACAGTAGTAAATTAATAATACAAGAAAATATTCGAAGATTGTATTTTGATATTAGGAATTTCATACTGTAGAGTGTTTCTCAATGTATAAAAGCAGTTCAAGCTGAGTCATGTTAAGCTTCGATTACTCGCAACGAGCATTTAGATGAAAATGTCAACAATATTTTTTATTTTCGGATATAATGTGTTTTATGAAACATTAAGCAGAAAGTTGTTTAATTGACCTCTAGTATTAACCAACACTAATGAATTTATCTTTGAATATACTGAAATATTAAATTGATGGTTGAGCCCATAATGGTTAAAGTTAAGAATAAATGCGTGCATGGATTGCTTTGGTTTGTTTGTAGCTGAAAATACATTTTTTGCTTATAAGGGCTAATTAGATCATAACCCATAGTTTAAGGTTGATTTGGAACCACTACAATGCCCATGCCTAAGTTGGGCATCGAACCCATGAGCTGTTGAGCCAAAGACCAGGGCCCTGATCATTCGGCTATTAGTTTGGAGATGAGAATACGAAGTATTATAAATAATTCATAATCATATATCTTGATTATAACTCATGATTGTTTTGAATTTGTCTGCTTTGACATCTACTTAACAATTTATTACCGAAATGATGCAGTGTTTAATTAATTATCAATAAGTGAATAGAAAATTTACACCTTAAACTTGAACTGATAAGGTATTTCAAATTGACCAAATGAAATACTTAATAAAATAACTTAAATTTTAAATGTATTAGTTCAATGCAAATAAAGATTTATAATTTCTTCCTAATTTTAGACGAATTTGTTGCTAAACAGTTAAAACTTTAATACTTAACTGAATAACTCTTTTTTGATCTTACCTTTGTACGTGAATACATAGGATGGGAATTTTTTATTTCATAATTCTGAGTCAAATTAGTATTCAATAACAAAGAGTAATCGTAGAGTGACAAACCAAGACTTAAAATTCAGACTCACTTGATGGATAAACAAATTGATAAAATATAATATTTATAATGAAAAGAAAAAAAAAATTAGATTATGAAATTAAATATGAATATTACAATTTAATTTTATTAAGAATGAGGAAATCGATATTTTTTCTTTCTTATGACTACTTTTTAAAGTTTAATACTCCCGTTAGCCACAATTTAGCATGGACTAACACTGCTACAGCAAAGTTTGCTGACACTCTATTTTCAGTAGAAGTACGAAGTGAAGTGATGTCATTTCCCTCTGGATAAAGAAATGTAAACATATATGTGCTTAAATAAACTAATCAACGGTTAGCTTTATTTTTCTTGTTACTTGTAGTATAGTCTACTAAATCTGACTAAAAATTTCTCATTTTAGACATTCCTACTCAGTTTTATTTCTTCAATTTTCTGATTTCAGGAAAATATTTACCTTGTATCGATATCTAACAAGTCCAATTTTAGTAGTTAATAGATTAATGACTAAATATTCTGTGGTTTTCATGAATCTCGAACAACTGTTTTACTGGAAAGTTTGGGTGCTTTCCATATGCTACGCCCTTGTTGAGTTTACTCAGCGATGCAAGGACAATTTATATGCCCTTAATCCAGATGATTTTACCAAAGGATGGACAATTTTACATCGAATGAAAGACAGTACTGATATTGAATGGATAGTTTTAACTGATGCATTTAAAAAATATTGGTTGTTAATAGTGTTGCAAGTTTTCTGCTCTCAAATTATTTTTAGGCGATGGATACATTTGTTACCAGTGTTTTACACAGTTTACTCTACAATATGCCTAGCTGTTATTATTGGAATTCCAGGAACTTTATTTTATCTTTTTTATATTTTAATCATGTACTTTACTCATAGATGGGGACGAAAAAGAGCATGCTACATTTTAACTTTGCTTGCAATGCCATTGCTGCATAATTCATTTTTTTTGAAATTGAAAGATTCTCTCATTACTCAGGAAAATCAATCTTTTTTATTTGATGTTGGATTTGCATGGCTATTAACTAAATCCCTAAGCTTTTCTGTTGACCGCATCAATTCTGGTATCTATCGGAGATCTAATTTCAAAGATGTTGTATGTGTGATTTCATATTGTTTGTATTTGCCAACTGTTTTTACTGGACCTATTTTATCATATGAGCTTTTCAGCAGTGAGTTCTATCAAGAGATATCACGGAAGCAATTTTTTATTTCCCTTCGTCGTCTTGTATACATTATTCTGTGGTATTTTGTATATGAATTCTTTTTACACTTTTTTTACTCATCAGCTATTCAGTTTTACCCAGAAATTGTGTTGGCGTTTGATGGGTGGGCCTTGTGTGGATTGGGCTATGCTCTTCCCATGATGTTTTTCTTAAAGTATTTTGTAATTTATGGTGTTGCTGGAGGTATTGCCAGATTAGAAGGTTTTCATTTTCCACCTCCTCCTAAATGTATCAGTTGTATTCACTTGTCTTCATTTCTTTGGAGACATTTTGACCGTGGATTGTATTTGTGGATATTAAAATACTTATACCACCCCATTTCAAGTGGGAAATGGAGTATATATAGAAAAGTCTTTGCGCTTTCTGTTTGTTTTGCATTTGTTTGTCTTTGGCATGGAATGGATAAAGCTGTTATTATGTGGTGTGTTATGAATTTTTTTCTGGTGACTTCTGAATCACTTGTCCAACACATATTTTCTTCAAAACGATTCGCTAAGTCATCATTTTTTCAGACAAAATTCAAAGCATTGTGTTCAGTGCCTCATTTTCTGATGATGTGTTTATCCTGTACTTTTTTCCTCTCAAATTGGGACATTGGTGTTCTTTTTATGAAACGAATTCTCTTAGGTGGACCTACCCCATTAATGCCATTGGCGTGCATCATGTACTGTGGATGTCATGTGTCAATGTTTTCCAAACAATGGCAACTTAAGTCTTGTGACATTTAAATTTCATTAATTATATGTATGCATGTTTTAGCCATTTTATAAATGCAATAAAAATATTTCTAGTTAAAGTCTATTTTAAATCTTTTCTTTGAAACTGCTGTGTAAATATTATCAATTGTTTTTATTTTACATGTAGGACTCATTTTGCTTATTTTTACTGAATTAAATACTAATTCTTGTCATTTATGTGATCAGATATTTTTATAATTTTCAGAGACCAAAACTTATTTTTAGTTATATATTGGTCCTATTTTGAATTAAAGTAGATTGGCAAATTTAAATATTAAATAGTCAAGAGGATATTATTTCTTTTTTAATTCAGCTGAATTTAATTAGATTGAATTCATATGTTGCAAACATATTTTGTATGGAAAAAAAAAATCTCACACACAATTTTGTCATTTATAAATTGTAAAAATACTGCTCCTATTGATATATTTTAATCCGTATTTATTTACTTTTGTCTCTTTTCTGCATGACATATTAACCTCTTTGAAATTGTGATTTTAATCAAGTGTTTTATTTAATTAAGGCCTATTATTTTCATGTGTACTTAATATTTTTACATATTTCTTACTTAATTTTTTACATATTTTATTAATTTTTTAAAATTTATTGCTGTAAATTTTCCATTGGATGAAAGCAAAAATAGGATGAATGTTTTAACAAGTTTAATGTTTTTTATCACATATACATCTTTAGAGATTTTATTTTCTATTTCCTTCAAAATTCCTTTTGTCTGCTTCTTATCTTTTAATTTTAAGTGTAGAAATTTTAATATTTTCTAACGTGATAATTTTAAGTTATTAATTGATTCTTGATAATTTAAAATTTTTTAATTTGTTGGGATTTAATATTTGACTTGGACAAAAACTGAATTACTCACTGGATGATGAAGTTTGTATTTAAAAAAACTGATATTATGTAGAAAATTTGTTAGTTTTTATACATTCAAATATATATGTATAAATCTATCTTGTAACATTTTGTTTTGAATAGAATCATACAAAAGTATGTAGATGAAATGAAATTACTTTTCACTTTTAAATGATTCTAGATTACATAAAGTTTGTATTAATTGTATTTATTGATACAGACAATAGACAAATTTAATTTTATAAAATGTAATTAAATTTGTCTACATCAAGTTTGAGGATTGTAAATTGTAGATTTTTTATGGGTAATTTAAAAATAAAATACATTAATTACTAAAGCTTAATAAATTTCATGTGAAAATTTTTTTTTACTTAAACACATATATTATATATTATGATTTTTATTGATCAGTTTATAGTGGGTGATGGGTTAACGAATATAATGTATTCTAAGACTATGTTTGCTGTTTGAATTGTTTGTTAACCAAGCATTGATTTACCATATATTTTTTTGTGAAATTAATTCATATGTTCTGGAGACCCTAAAAAATAAAATTTTAAAAAAATGCATAATTTCTTACTAAACTTATAAAAAAATAATACACATATAGTTTTGTATATGAATCAGTCCTTTTCATTTTTTGTTTATAAATTAAAAGGCTAACAAATATTGTTTTCATTCATTTAAAAAAAAAAAAAAAAAAAAAAAAAAAAAAAATAGGCTATTAAAAAACATGTTCAATGTCAGTTTTTTTTCTGTTCCTCAGGATTTTCTAAAAGTGAATATAGCATTGTCGCTGTAATGTAATTTATAATGTTGTTACTGGAATTTGTTGTTCAAGACTACGTATGAGACAGAATGAACAAGGGGAAGGGATACTCAAACTAATGGTCTACTGTGACTATAAAGTCTATTGGGAGAAAGAAATTTTTTTTCCAACATAGAACTTTGAAGTTCTATAGGCACATGACATTCAAGACTGGACTTTAAGCATTTAACAACTTGCACTGCACTTGCTTTTATTACTTTTGACTCTGACAACTTTACCAAGGCTAAATTTTATTGGGCCTCCAGAGGTCTTATGGCAGATAATGCCAATGACTGATGTAGGATAAGAAAACAAATGACATTCAAGAGAGATGAAAAACAGTTTTTCATCCCTCGAGTTTGTTTACCCTGCATATAATTCTCCGAGAGCTTAGAAGTATTCATTAGATTTCATTTTAGTTTGTTTTCCGAATATATTATTGCTATCTGATTTATTTGCAATTGAAACTGTTTGTTAACCCATCATCCACAGTATATAACTTATCTTTTTCTCTATAAATCTTTTCTCAATACCCTTATATTTTCTATTTACCAATATTTTGTTCAGAATGAATTACTAAGTCGCTTTTAGCTTGATATTATTTTTTTAAAAATCTTATACTATTGATAATAAAATATTATTTTTGAAAATTAATATATTTTGTAATTCAAGTTATCTAGAATGCTAAATGTATATATAATGTACTAAAAATGATCAAGGACAGCTTTATGAGCATCAAATTTACTAATTTTAAATTAGTTTTAATTAATTTTAATATTTAAGGTTGAATTATTTTGCAAAAATTTGATCACTGATTTTGTAATTTTAATGATTTAAGTTCTTACAATTTTAATATTTAGCCATTATATAAAGCATGCATAACAATACAAATCATTAATTTATTGAGATAGCTTGCGAAATCAAATTTTTTGGAGTTAAAAAATTTAATTGTAAATACTAATAATTATATTATTTACTAATTTAATTAACATTTCTTACGCAATGCAATAACTAATATGCTTATTTTAAACAATTACTTTAAAAATAAAATGTTTCAATACATATATTGACAAATTTTGTTTAGATTTTTTTGTCTTATTGTTTTGAATTAAGTTTCAGCATCAGTCATATAATACATGCTTAAAATAATTGCATTCGTACTTAGTTCTATTAAATTTAAAATGCTAATTGTAAAATTTAAAATGCTAATTCATAATTTTGATTTAAAAGTAAAAATTCAAGTTTTCAGAAGATAATTGTGGAAAATTTTTTCTTGTGAAAAATATTATAATAGTATAATAATGATGGAAGAAAAAACCATGCACATATTGAATTCCAGACTAATAGTAAACTTTTTGATGCTGAAATTTTTAAAAAAATTGAAGAACAGTTTGTATAAATGGACATCTGGATGATTCTGAAAATGTCTTAAATGGTGCATGATATGGACATGTAATTTATATTGTACGAAGTTAAGGCTATTGCTCTAATGAACAACTATCTTCCATTGGAAATTTTTTGATTAGATTTCCTTTTTTCTCAGAGACATTATTTCCATAAAGTATAGGAAGCATAAGCATTCTGCTTAAAATATTAATATGTGTGAGTAATTTTTAAAAATATTTTAAGAAGTGATGATGTTAGAACTTAGGAAAAAAAAAAATGATGCCATGTATACTCTGTATGAAAATATGTTATAGAATTTTATTTAATAGTATATATATCAAATTAATGTATCTACTTTTTGAATAAATTTGTATCCATTTTTGGTTTGATGCTATCATTTTCTGTTTCAATTATTTGCTGACGTGATAAATATTTTAATTTCAAGTTTAATTAAGAAAATTTTAAATGTCTCATTATTGTTAAATAAAATAAATTACTCATCAGTGCAAGGCTATTTGGTATCATTATTCTTAATTTATTTAAATATGATTTTAGGTAGAAATATGGATTCATTTCACATTTGGTAGTTCTTTCTACTGTTTTTCAATCTTGCCATTTCAAAGGAAAAACAAAAACAGTTTGAACTTCTGTATTCTCCTTGTATTCATGTTTTTTTTTCATTTTTTACAGTTGAAAATTTAAAAATTGAATATAAATTCCTTTTATAAATTGTCTGTTAATTTGTCTATTTTTCCTCCCTTGAAATCATTATTTAGTATTTCATTCATCATTTTCTTTGTTTACTTTTCAATGGAAAGTCACAAATATTTTTTACCTTATAATTTATATATAATTTACATTTAAAAAAAATGAATAAATGAAATATTCATTGAAAAACATCTGGAAAGAGGAATGTTCAGGTAACTTTACATTAGAAAATTCACAATTGAACTTATTTTTTCTGAAAATATCTTATTAGAATAATTATTTTTTAATGGCTTTAGTTGCTTTGTTTATTTTATGTATGCTTTATAATTTTTTTCAAAATAAAACTTTAATAAAGTATTTTTTTATTGAAAATTTTATTTTTATGAATTTTGTATTAAAAATTTATTTGATATGCTAAAATATATATATACACTAAATTTGCTTATTATTTTTTATAATATATCTTTCATGTTACTTAAGTATTTTTATTTCCACCCTAAAGTAGTAAACTATAATAAATAAGTAAAAATTAAAAATAAGTAAAAAACAAATAAAATTTTTATGTGTGAGGTACCTATGTGAAACTTGAATTATAGCATTTAATTGATCTGGATCACATTTGCTTTTAACATTCATTCTGATCTTGTTTGGAAGAAAAATAATCATGATATAAATATATCTCTCTGAGTTCATTTCAGAAACATTACTTTATTTCATCTCTTTGAATTTTATTTCTTTAATTTATTTCAAGAGTGCAAGTACTAAATAATTTGTCCTAACTTAAACTGTCATTGTTATTAAAGCTCAAAGAATATGTTGACATTTTTTGCGCTATTATTATATGTTATAATCTGTTAATAAAAAAATGCTACTTTTTTTTTTTTTAAATAATTTAAATTTTGGATAAATATTTCTTTTGATAAATCTTTTCATTTTTTTGAAAAATAGAATACAATTTTCAGACACCAAATTTTTAAACTTTATTAGTTTCTCTAGTGAGAGTGGCTTATATATGAAACATTCATACCAATATAAGAGTGTTAGCCATGTATAATTCATATTTCATGTGGTGACAATTTTTTGCAAAAATTTAGTTTTTAAAATAAAATAAATGAATAGCTTTAAGGGTGCATTTTATATCGTATACATTTAATTTTAATATCATGAGAATATTTATATAATTATCAGCATTTGTTTGAATTTCTCTTTTGCACTGATTCTAGAGGCCCATGCTTGTGTGTTTATAACAGGGGAAAAAAACCTCACTGATTTTAGGAAATTTCTGTTTGGAAATGACCATTTTCATGAAATGTCTTTAATAATATCTGTAAAATCTACATAACATGTACTTTAATACGCTTACATATGACACATACATACAAATGAAACAGCATTGAGCACTTATAATTCAAACTAATCAGGGTAGGAGGGGCAAGTGTCGCCAAAGCTTTTAAGAGTTGAGCTAAAAAACATCTATTTGAAACTTTAGAATCAAAGTTGAAATATAAATCCAAGTTTCCTTTGACAGTAGCATAAATAGAAGTCATATTCTGCCAACAACAACTGATTATATTTTTTGTTGCTTTAGTACTTCAGTGTTATTAGCTTAATTTTGTCACTAATTGTGTCCCAGTTAAAAAGTTGATACTATTTTTGTTTTTGCATGGAGTTGAATGTTATGAATTAGCATCATCAATCTATTCTGACAAAATCTCACTTTTTATGTTTAGTTAGATGCCTGAAAGTTATTGAAAATTTTCAAATAAATGAAGAAAGCCTACTTTCTTTGTGTGACTTTCATTTGCTTTTTAGTCTAAAGTGAAAGTTTTCATTTTTTTGCTAGAGTTTAGCTTTAATATTCTATTTTTCAAAGGAATAAAAAATCGTGTTGCCTCATGGCCTGTTGAAGTATTTCATATTTAATCTAAGTTAATTTCTGTAAAATGCGAATCTTTTATATATTTATTTAGAAAATCAAGTAGCTTTAATTCATTTTTTCATATTTCTTCTGTTTGGTAGAGGCGCAGCTTCTCCTTATCTGGACCTTACGCCAGAAAACTCAACCAACCAACCAATCTGTTTGGTAGTTCAACCAATCTGTTTGGTAAACATCCACTTATTTGTTGTGTTCAGTTTGTAGCTGAATGGTTATGCTCTGAATGGTTTTCAGTTTAATAGTCTGTGATCTCAACTCCCACCACCAATGTGGATATTTGTAATGGTTTAAAACTCATCTTTATACCACTGGCCTGGTCCAGTTAGCCTTCAGATATAAAAAAAACCGTAGAGCAATCAATAAAAACCAAAATCTGTATTTGTTGTGTGCTTTAGATGATTTGTTATATAGGAAAAATTTTTAAATGTGTATCTAATGATAAGTATTTTGAACCTGAGTTTAAATACCTATTTTGAAGTTTTTGATTGATTTTTCTATAAATAGCAGCTATTCAGTACAATCTTCAGGATTTAAGTTTATCCATATATTGCTTAAAGTATCTCATATTCTTCTCAAAACATCATTTAATGCATTTTACTGTTGTAATACATTTTTATTATGTTGGAGTTATAAATTTATAATTTTGCACACATTGAAACTGTATTATACCCCAGATTCTACTCTTAATGGAATTTTCTATTCTCCATTTTGGGGAAATGTCATTGAAATCATTAGGCTGTACATCAAGGACCTTAATGTAATATAAAGCAGCCAAGAAAGTGATTTAACTGATAAACCTAATATTAAAACTTAATGAGAAGCTTTTTTTTTTTGTTTTCTGAATGATTTACATAATAATGATAAAAATTCTTGAAAATGTGTTATATGGTTATCAATGCTTTTTAATTGGTAGCATTGAAAATTTTCCAACATAAATTTTTAGTGACTAAAATAATGAATTTGTTATTTAAGATACCAAGATGAAGCTCATCATTTTGGTATATTTTAATATCATAATTATTTATTTTTTACTTTAATGAAAAAATCAATAAATAATGTTTTCCAGTTTCTTGCTTCAAAAGAAAGGAAGCATTTTTATTTTATGGAATTTATATCAAATTTTTGAAAATGAGAAGGATTTTTTGAAACAGTTTGCAAAAATTTATACTTTTTAAAAGATCTACATTGAACATTTTAAATTTATTATTTTTATATATGATTTTGATTGAATTATGAAATGCTAACTATTTTTAATTTCTTTATTTTAGATTAAAGGAATTTATGATAAATATATTATTCATATAAAGGGATAAAGAAAAAGTGATTAAAAATGGGTGGAGGAGACTTGGTATGTTAGACTTATATTCTTATTTATATCATTTTTTTTCATTACTGTTTTTTACTTTTAACTGAATATATATGAAAATATCTTTATATTCTTTTGTTATTTTAATAATGGTTTTATTCAAAATAAAGGCTGTATTTTAAAGTCATTTTGGAAAAAAAAAAAAGTTTTAAAATAAATTGCTTAAAAACACTGCATTAGCAGAATTGCTACAGTAAGTTAAACTTTGAGTAATATCACAAGTTCCAAAATATTTCCATATTTCTTATGTATGTCATATAAGCTAAAAAAAAAAAATGTATATAATTTATCTCAAGCATAAATTATTTTAAAATAATGAAAGTAATTTTCCCTTCAATAATGTTCTCATAATTACTCACTAAAAAAATAGGTTGCATAATATCATACCATGTCATGGGGAATTTTAAAGTGATACAATGTTAAATTGAATGAAAGAAAGATTTTTAAATTTATGTTTGCTGAGAAATAACCATAGCAAACTGTGCATCATCAAATTTTCTGATTGCAATCTTCATTAATTGAAGGAAAGAGGCTTAAAAAATATTGGACTAAACTAAGATTTAAATAATCCATCTCTATTGAGTTGTCACATGTATCTTCCTACAATGCAGTTTTTTTTATAATTTTTTATTATTAAATATAATTTTAGCATTTTTGAATCTTAATAATATTTTTATTCATTTCTAATTACTTCCTACCCATTTTGCAAGCCTCAGCAGAATATTTATATTCCAATGAATATAAGCCTATCACTAGAATACTTCCCTGCTAAGAAATTAATTTTTAAACAAGTAAATGCTCTAATGTTTCTTCTGAAAATTAAGGTAATGTATTCATATGGCAGTTTTCTACATTTGAAATCTACATTATCTCAGTATTTTATTGCCTTTTGTAAGTATTTGCTTGTATTTTGTTATTCTATTTTGATATAGGAATTGTAATTACATTATTTTTAATTAATTTAAAATCTAAAAGTGTAAATTCTAAAATCATAATTTCCCAAAAGTCTGTTATTTATTCTGTCGTATTTAACATTTTAGCAATGAAAATTAAAAAGCATCACCTAGTATCCATCCTTCATATTTTACTTAAATAATAAAAAAGTTGCAGTATTGTGATGTTCTAGTCTATGACTTGTGTAATGTATAATATGATAAAAAAGAAGCATGAGCACGGGAAAAAAAATTGACAGCATATTACCAAAATAATGACTTCAAAAATATATTCATATTATTTTAAATAATTATGACTTAAAAGCTGACAGACAAAATGTTGAGGCATATTACAAGTTATGCAAATTGATTTGGGTCTCACAAACATTAAAATCAGAAAATTTGTAAATAGTTAAAGAAAGTTAGGAGCATTTAAAATTTGTTAGGAAAAATTGCAGATTTTTTTATAAGAAGCAGGAAGTCAATATTTATCATAAAATGAACAGTTAATTCTGTGTAAAGAATCAAATGAATATTGTCATCATTTATTGAAGGTATAATATTATATTTTAATTTTATTTATGATTGTTCCATGAGCAGTGGTGTCACTTTTCTATCCCAGAGATACATTTTTCTCTTGAAAATTTTTTAAGTTGAGATTTCAATTTGAAAATAATGTTTTAAGAAGTATTTTTAATTAAGTCTAAAATTTCCTTTCAGTCAATATGTAAAAGTAATTCAGTTAAAGGGATCATTCTATACTAATTTTATCCAAATTTTAACTGGTCCTCAGAGCAAGATGCATCATTCTCCTCACACATTCTGAGTGCTATCCTTATGATGATATTTGTGACGTCAACTTTAGAAATCCACAAACTTATTCTGTGGGATTGAGCTACTAGACACACCCATTATAACTGCAATTTTGAATGCAATTCACTGTTACTTTAGTTCTAAAAATTATTGAACTCACTATGGATAAACTAAAATTATCTTTTTCCAGACTAAAGATGGTTGCATACTTATGTTATATGTATTAATGTTTTGTGGTGTGAATTTATGTAACACTCTTAACGACTTGTGTAATTAAAACTATAAAGGAGTTTTGAAGCAAATTGAATATTAACTTTCTAATTAAATATTGAGAAAACTACAAATAATATACTCATCATAAAATAATAAATAATATTGTTCAAGTTTTCGATAAGGGGTATATATTGATATTGGAACATTTAATTTATAAAAGAGAAAATTTATCAACAGCAAAAATATATATACACTAAAATGAAAAAAATGAAATCCCAATATTTGTGTGAAGTAATAAGCTGGTTATTTGATATGTACTTAACCATGTAAGGTTAGAAGATAATGTTTTGATATTTCTGTAAAAAATAAAGGATATCGTAAACAGCATAAAAAGATGTTAATTTGTGTCTATGCCCTTTGATATACATATATTGAAGTATGGCTTTTTTATGTTCAATAAAGTCAAATATAGAAACAGTTTAAAATATTTTTATTGATTTAATGAATTTTTTTATGATTATCGAAAAAAGATTTTCATGCTTGATTAAATGACAATTTATTTTGAATTTGTTATAGTTTTAAATTTGCATGTTACTGAATGTGACATGTTGTATAAAACTTGTTGTATTTGAAGAACTCTAGCATTTTATTTCACTGGAAACATGTTAAACTACATATATGGAAGGGAAAAATTATCAAAAATATTTTTATTAAGAAATATTCGTCTTTTTAAAAAAATTCTTAGCTGCTTAATAATAGTTATCCCTTGTTGATTCCAAAAAATTAAATTATAATATTTATAATAATATTTATAGTAATGACTGAAGAATATTACAAAATTCATAAAAAATTGAATTCTGTAATATTTTTCAGTCATTTGTCTTTTCAAAATAAGTTGAGTCACCTTTATTTTGTTATTTTTGATTAACAAATTTTCATAATAATGAACATAATTGTTATTGTTTAACAATAGATTTAGATTTAAATTTAGGATAGAGTGATTCTAAAAGAATCTAGCACTGTGACCAAAGGTCTATTGTACTGTTGGTTTATTGATAATTGTATATGATACTTATTTTAAATTTTTCAGATTTTATTCTTATTTCTTCCATTTGTCTTTTCATATATGTTTAAAAAACTAGCAAAAGCTCATTTAATGTACTTCACTTTCAAATTTTAATGGGCAATATTTTATGGAATATTGCAAATGAAGTAAGATTAAATAATAATCAAAAATAAAGTTTTTTTTTTTTTTTTTATTCTATTGTATATTAATATTATTTAAATGTATACACTATTGTATGAAATTTTGGTCACTAAAATTTATATTATTTTTGTCTTTTAAATTTTTTTAAGTAATAAAATGTTTTATTTACAAAACTATTTTCTATATTCATTATGAAATTATTTTGTTACTTAAAACAGTAAAGTATTCTTTGCACCTAATTATAAAATACACATTATTGCAATAAAATATATTTTTATAGTAATAATATATTATAAAAATTTAAATTAGTAAATATATTTATAAGATTTCTGGTATTTATAAATACCCCCAATATTTATAAATAAGAAAGTATTTTACTATAAAATATTATTTTACTTAAAAATATAGATTTTTTTAATTAATGCTTTTATATTTTATTTAAAATTTTTTGTTACAAAAAAAATGGCAAATTTATAAAGTAATTTGCCAGTAAAATTATAAAGTAATTTTACTAGATTTTCCCTATTTGGTTTACAGATATGAATATTAGTTAATTTGTAAAAATAAATATTTCCACTAAAGCATTTCTATCATGATAATATAGAAAATATAAGAAAATAAATTTTTTTAAATTTTTTATTATATACCTGATAGTAAACATATTAAACTTATATTTTATTATACATTTTTAGAACTTGAAGAAGTCTTGGCATCCTTCAACATTGAGAAATATTGAACGTGTTTGGAAAGCAGAACAAAAGCATGAAGCAGAGCAACAGAAAATTGAGCAGTTACAGAAAGAGTTGGCTGAGGAAAGAGCTCGTGAAGAGATACAAACATATGCAGAAGATCAAGGTGTTATTAAGTATGTAACATTATTTTAAATGTTTAAATTTTCAAAGTTTAAACAATTATTATTTTTAAGTAAAAAATGATATAAATAATGTGCTTCAAGAGAAGAAAACTGAGCTAGAGGTTGAACATTCAATGGTTTTAACTTTATTTGCTTTAAGTTTGAGTTCAGTGTTTAAAGTGTTTGGAATTCAATTTAGATTGCAGATGTAGGCTTTAAATGTAGTTAATCCTAGACTTAATTCTCAGTTACAATATAATTATACATTTGTTAATAAGTCTAAGTATTAAAAAATATTAATATCAAAAAAGATTTTTAATCAATTATTAGTTAGAAAGCTCATTTCATTAAGGTATAAAAAAAATGACCGACAGGAAGCATGAGAAAATGGTATCTTCACATTTAAGTAAAGCTAAATTGCTACACTGACAGATATTTAATTAACTAAATTAAATATGGTTCAAGTTTTGCGTGCAACAAGGGACTTTAAAGTAGCTAACTAAAGCAAATTTTGTAGAACATTGAGGTATAATTTTTGGTAGTGATTTTAAACATTTCTATATAATGATAATGGCATTCACATACTTAAACAAGTTAAATGTCTGTACTCTCATATCAGGATTTTAATAAGAATTTCTTGAATTAAGTTCTCATAGTGTACAATTATATTAATTTTTTATCCAATAATTATTATTTACAAACTTGACCTTCTTCTGTGGATTCATGACTTGCTTTTATTGTTATTTATATATTTATTTATTAAATATTTTTGCTATTTTTATTTTGATTCCACATGGAAAAATAATTAATTTCCTTATGCAATCCTCTTTGTTCTCAGTGAACCTGTTCACATGGATGTCACTTTTTTATTTTTGGAAAACAAAGTAATTTTGTTAATAAAAAATGTTTATAATACAGTGTAGAAGTCTAAAATTGGAGTAACTATGCTACAAAAATATTTTGGAAATCTGAGATTTTCCTATTGGCAATGCTAATTTATATATTTATAAAAATCAAGTATAGAGTAATAGACTCTGTTGCAGTATCTTTCTGTGTTATTGTTCTATCCTTTTTATTTATTTTGCTGTAACTGTCTATAATCTGCCATTGGAAATAAAAAAAAATACAAATCAAATATGTATTTGAGATTAATTATAACATGTTTATTTTATTGGACACTTGCAGTGTAAGATCTTTTTAAACATATAGGTGTTATGAATCTTACTGTATTATCAATAGTAATTATCCTTGGAAATTGCAAGTTCACTACTTTTTTGCTTTAGCAACTTTGCAAGAATAAAGTTGGACTTAGATTGAAGACAAAAATTGCTCTTTATTTCATCACTATTAATTTTGAATCCATATCAAACTTTTAAAGAACACATATTAGTTTTAAAAATTTTTCAAACATACTATCTTTACACGAAACCTTATTAGAATCGTATGATTTCAAAATTATTTTGAACTAATTTTAATAAATTGAATATAATAAAATATTTTAGAAATTAATTAATTATTTACCACTAACTTGTCATACTGTATATTCCTAGTAAAAATTTGTAAAAAAACTAAATTTAATTATGCTGCTAACATTGCATAATTTAAAATTTTTCCTTATTAAATGGTACTTAATAAGCAAAAAATGAATTTATTTGTTTTATTATAGTTTTATGGGACTAAAAGCTTTGACATTATTGTAATTTACTTAATTATTTCATGAATATTTCAAAATTGTATTTTAAAATTTTATTGTGAATATTTATTGCCTTATTTTCCTGTATATAAATCTGTAGATTATTTTTTAAAAAGAACCAAATTTCATTGTACATCTTATACACTGCAACTGATAATGTGATTATGATTCTCTTACAGAAAAAATAAATAAAAGAAAGAATAAATTTTTGAAAAAAATCCCATTTATGTTTTATAAAATAAATAATATTGTGTGCGCAAACCTAGCTGCATATTTCAGCTATAATTAGTTTTGCTTGATTACGTTCAAGAATGAATTTGTGTTCTCAGAAAGATATTACATTTGACTATTGTCATTTTGCATTTTGTTTTGATCTGAGCTATTTCTTCCTGAAAATATTCATGTTCATATATAATCATGTGGAAGCGAAATTACAAAATTTTAAACTAAAAATTTTAGATAAGTGTTGGTTATGTTTTTCTTAAATTTAATCTCATCTTTTTTATTTTAAGAAAGTATTCTTGTATGACCTACCACCAGTTGTTCAGTAATCTCCAAAAGCAGAAATAATTTCAAAGTTCACACCGAAATGATTTAGAGTGCTACAGCAATGTAAATAACAAAAACTTGAATTTATATGTTTACGTTTTCTGTCATTGCAGATAAAGCTAAATTTTCTTATTCTGCATTCAACAAAGTTTGCGTTTTTCGATGAAGTTCAATATCTTAGATGCATGTGAAATGACTTTTTTAGAAATATTTAATTTCTGGATGTTGATATCATTTAATAAACAAATTATAAAAAGAGAGCAGTGCTTATGCTATTTATTTAAATTAATGAGTGGAGGTAGGTATGTTCAAAATTTCAATGAGAATTTCTGTTTTTACTAGCAGTTAATTTGTGTCAGACAATTTTGCTGGGCACATTGCTTGTTTTATATTAAATATTTATCATCTCTAAATCTTACAGTACATGTTTGCTAAATTAAAAGTGCTTTCAAATATGCTTAAAATTTACTATTATATAGATATTAGAAAGAGAATCATATAGATTCTCTTTTTTATATATCAAACATATTAATAAATATTATTGACATAATTTTTTTTTAAATTTACAAATGAGTTAAAATGTTTTATTATTAATTTAAATTCTCAAATAAATGAAGAAATCATTATGTACACTCTTTGTAATTTTGAGTGTTGTGAATAATATATAAATGTCTGTCTTTGTTAAATATCCAGATACTGCATTTATGTTAGTAATTTTAGAGATTAAAAATCATAATTTTAAGTATGTTTTTTTTCTAATTTTTCTATTCATTTTTTAAATTTGATCAAAGTTTAATTAAGATGTTGCTTAAGTTTTAAATATTTCTATGACTGCTGTGCAAAATAGATTTAATTAGATAGAAAAAGTATTATTTTATATATTCTGTATTAATTGAAATAGAAGATATTCATAATGTTTTTTTTTTGTTAGTTACCAATAAATCTATATATTCATTCTAAAATTTTAACTATATGTGTTAAATGTTTTTTTTTTTTTAAAGAGATTTGAATGATTTGAATTAGAAACAAATTTATAAATGAAGGGTTTAAATTAAGTAAATACTATTAAAATTCATTTAAAAATTTATTCATTTTCTAAAATTCATTTTCTTTTAGTTCTATAACATAATAGGTAAATGTGAGCTAAATATTGCATATGATTGGGTTTTGCTAAAAAATAAAATATTTCATAATTGCTTGTCTGTCAGTAATATTAATGAATGAAAATTTTCTGATTATGAAAACAAGCCATATGTATAAAGTTTTTTCAACTAAATATCTCCATAATCTAAAGACAGCTAATTAGAAATTTATGAATGAAAGAGTAATTTAATGTAAGTATACAGTACTAGATGTTAATATTGCTAAATATGAATTTCCTCTTTGAAGAAATCAGTCCTGTAACTTTTGATTTCTATGTTAATGTGTTTTTAAGGAAAAAAGAAGAAAAGCTAGATTGGATGTATCAAGGGCCAGCTGCAATGGTTAACAGGGATGAATACTTACTTGGACGAAAAATTGATAAGACATTTGAGACATTACAGCAATTGGAAAGTGGTAAAGCACCTGAGGAAGATAGTAAGTGCCACTTCTTTTAGTAATAATAAATTATATAAAGCAAGATTATATTTTCTTTAACATAATTATTTCCACTTTATTTTTACTTACTGTTTAACCTCATTATAACTCATTATACATTTTCTATTTTTATAAGTTCGACCTAACAAATTGGAATTCTGTGTTAAGGTTTTCAGCAATTATCATGATTGTTTATTTTTTAAAATAATGCCAAAATTATTTTGAAAATGAAAGGTTTTATATCATTACCATTCTTTTTTTTTGTACTTGTTAACTTTTTTTATATAATTCAATTTACTTTTCATTCTTGTTTATCAAATCATAATAAAAATAATTAAAAAATTTGGAAAAGATATAAAAAGGTAAAATATAATTTTTCAAAGATTAAGGTATGATTTAACTTTCATAATTGGCTGATCTGTATTCTCATGACATTTAAAAAGCATTTTAAAGTTTGTCTATAATTTAAAAATGTTTAAACAGTACCTTATAATTTTATATATTAAAATTATGTCTACAGGGAAATTGTGATTTCAATTCAAAATTATATTTTAAGAAAAATTTTCAACTAAGTCTAAAATTTCCTGTCACTCAATATGTAAAAATAATTCAATTACAGACTCTGTTCAAGCACAAGTTATATTTAAAATTTAACTGATTTTCAGAGAAAAGTTTATCATCCTCATCACAAGCTTAGTACTATTGCAATGAGACTAGTTGTGATGTTATTCTTAGCAATCTGAAAACTCTTGTATTTGATAAAGTTACTAAACATAAAATAATTATCACTGAATTTTTATTGAAAACATTATTTTTTTTACTTCAGTTCCAAAAATTATTCAGCTGATATTAAAGTTAACTAATAACAAATTAGCTTTGTAAAGGCTAAAGACGGAGGGCACTTGTCCAATGTATGTAGACTCCCATGTTGTTGTTAAGAGCATTTGGGAGTCTTTAATGAGAAAATTGAAGGTTATTTTTCTTTAAATATTAAAACTGCTTGTAAAGTAATAAATAATATGGTTATTAAAATTTTTGAGGGTGAGAATAAATTAACCCTGTATATTTAGTTTCTGAAACAAAATCTATCAACCCTTAAAAATTTATGTGCTTTAAAATGAAAATGTACTTGATCTTTGTAACATATTAAGTTATTTATGTTAAATTTATCAGGTCATGCATGGATTAGAAAATAGAGTAGAAACGTTTTTCTGTTAGGAGAATATCTTCTTTTGATAGTAGATGGTGATTTTGAAGTAGATAGGAATATGTTTCTCATAAATCCCATGATTCTTTGATTGTTTTTGAATTTTTAGTAAAATAATCGAGTGTATGATAGTATTTGTTGAAATGGCAAACATAAAGTGCATTTCAATCAAGACATTTTTAAACTTACTAGAAAGCTTAATTTACTAAACATATTGAAAATAGTTTTTTTTTATAGATACTTATGTATTTCTAAATCAAATATGCTCTGTCAGTTTACTATGTGAATTTTTTATTGCAGTAAAAGAATTGAGACTGAGATATTTTAAATATAAATAATTAGTAAGATATAGTTGTGCAAATAAAACTAATTTATTCCTTCAGAAAATTACTGTATGCATATAAAAATTCAAATTATTTTGTAAAATTGCATAAAATGATCAATAAATATTTTTATGTGAGTTTTTCAGTCATGGCAATGTTTTAAAGCAGCACCCCTGTGTTCATATCTATTAATATATTTTATTTATCTGTATATCACATTATTTATCTATATCTATTTTTAAGTTTAGGATATAGTTTTTAAAGAAAATGACATTATTAAAAAGGTCTTAAATATTGAGATCTGAATAGGAATTCTATGATATTTTTTTATTAAAAGATGGATTTTTTATTTTATTTATTTCACTAAGCATTTTGTTATGTATTTGAGATATGCAATGGTGTTTATACATTACTTTGAGAAGTAGATTGCTATTTTGAACTGTATGATGCAGTGGTTAAAGAAATTTATTTATTTATTTTGTACTAAAAACTTCCTCAATTAAATAGTTGTTCTCAGTTTAAACTAACAAGCATTGTTATTAATTATTATATATTTGCCCATGTTTATTAAATTTAGCCTACATTTTCATGCATAGGATGTTCATAAATTTATAATTACACTTTAATTATTGGAACAAAATAAATATTTGAAATAAATTTTGTTTATAAATTAAGTGCTATATTCATATTCTGTGTCTGGTCATGAAAATATTGAATTCTATTTTAATTTTAATTGTACTCACAGTTTAAGTTCTAATCAGATAGCCAAAGAAAAACTAGAGTAAAAACTTGCAAAGCTGACCCAGTTTGTTATTCAAAATGTTCTTTACTAAATCAAAGCTCTTTTCTGCAGAAATTATCATTTATAATAAAGGAATAAAAGGTTATATAATTATGTTAAGTACAAATTAGAACCTTAAAGAAACATAAAACATATTTACAAAAGAGGTTTACGAGATTTTTTCCATAAAAATAACAAATCAATACAACAAATACAAGCAAATTTCAAAGAAAACAATGTCAAATACAACCCTTGTTTGTATTCTTTTTATCTATTATAGTCTGTAGGTTTTATCCATTTGAATACAAAATGGTTTTCAGTTAAGTTAATTTTAAGAGAGACAGATTTATGTTATTCTAACAATAATAATTTAGAGCAAATTTTGACTTACAGATCAAAGTAGACATGTTTCTATTTATAAGCTTTGCAAACTGATGAAATGTTTGCAAGAAAGTATTTGCCTATAAAAATGAACTTTAGTTCAAGCTAGATAGATTATAACAATTTGGATATTCCAAAAATTTTCACACTTTGTCTTTTAAATTGTACAGATTATATGACTAATAATTATATGAAATCAGTCCACTTCAGACCATAATTGTAAAGTTAGGAAGGATTGAATGTGCTCTTATTACATAAGTGATCTTGCTGACATTAACAGTGCCATCAGTAAAGAAATAAAATGTTTCATAAGAGAATAATACTTTCATCCTTGATTTTCTTTCAAAAATAGTCTATAGAATCCTCTGAAAGATATTTCTTTGGTCAGGATTTCATCAAATTTAAAATTTCGCATATAAAATTCAAAGTGTCTTGTTTTGTACATCTCACACATTTTGCTACCATTATAAAGGAATAGATTTATGAATTACTATACAAAAAATCATATTTTAGACTTAAAAAATGTATATGTTTATTTCAATTTGGAGTGAAAAAGAAAAAAATATCACAGATATTTTCAAAAGTTTCATTATATGCTGGGTGGGGGCTGTCTGTTTGAATACAACAATTGAGCTTGAGATTCCAATGTTACTTCCCTATTGCTGTATAAATTATACCTCTGCTATCTAATACATTTTTATTTGCAACTTTATTTTCAAATGCTACAGTTACATTTACTGTACCAGAAAATCTTTATGTGTTCAATGTAATTTTTATATTAAGATATTGTTTGGCAGAAAATAAATGAATTGAAAATTTCCATGTGAATAGAATAGTTTTTCTCTTAAACTTTGAAAATTTTATGTTTATTTTTAATACTTATAACCAGTTGACTGATTGTAATCAATATCCTTTCTTTTGTAGTGGAAAACATTTACCAGAAAAAGTGTGATAATTTTTTATTTTATTTATGATCAATTAAATTTATATTTTATGATTTGAAATTTAAATGCACATGGAATGTAGCAGATATTTTAATAAAAAATTCATGAACAAGAAAAAGAATTATTTCTTTAGTTTTCAATTAATATGGCAATGAGACTTTTCTAGTAATTATAAATTGCATGAACTTATTAATAAGATTACATTGAGTTTTATTCTTCTGGGAAAATTGTTAGAATTATTCTATTTTCCTATATATGTAATGCAAATTATTGCATTTTATTATAAATGCAATATATAATCATTTATTTATTCAAATTTTAATTCTGTATATATTTTTGTCAATTTATGTGTTTGGAGATTAATTTTTTAAAATTTCTTTTAAGCCAAGGATGTAACAATGTTTAGCAGTCAAAATCTCTCTGGAAATGTCACTGTTGATTTAGCTAACAAAATAAGGGAGGATCCATTATTTAATATCATGTAAGTTCATTTTTAACTTTTTGAAATCATTAGATAAATTGTCATTTTACCTTGTTTATATTAAACTTTATGACTAAACTAAAATCATTGTTCAATATTAAGTTGTGTGTCTTCTTTATTAGGAAGAAGGAAAAAGAGCAAAGGAAGAATTTGTTAACTAATCCTGTAAAAATGAAACAACTACAACAAATGGTAATGTTATATATTTCAGTTTTAAAATGTAACGATGTTATTTTTTTAATATGCAGATCATTTTCTTTATTTAATGATCTTTGTAAGTATAATTGATTGACAGTTATCAACATAAATTAGAAGATTGAGAAACATAACTAATTTTTAATGAGTTTGAAGAATAATAAAGTTATGAGTTTCATGCTATATATTTGTATTTACAACTTAATATGCAGAGTAAATTATTAAGTAACATTGCTAAAGAATATATAAATAAATTATTTTTATAATTACCTATTGTTTTTTTTTCTTTGAGTACACATGTACAACAATGAATAAAGTGAAAGTTATGATTAACAAGTTTGTTTTGATAATTATTAAGATAATTGAATTTAAAAATAATTCTTTGTGCTTCAGTATTTAGAAATAAATGTATAATTTTCTGATGTTGTATTGCAAATTATTTAAAATTAAAATGTTTATTAAGAAAATTTCATCATAAGGTCATTAAAATTATTTGAATAACTGATTCTTGACTTCTTTAATTGAAAAATTTCTATGTTGTCCTTATTTCAATCAATATAGTATGCTTATGTAACATAGTTTTCTGACGAAATAATAAATACCGAAATTCAAAAGCGAAAATCAAAACAAAGTGCTTATTATTTATCATATTTCTTTATAGAAATGGGTAAGTATCTCATTAATTTTATTGAATTAGTAATATAAGTTACAAACTGTGAGTACTGTTTTTTATTTAATATATGTTGTACTTTTACATTTCAGGTTAAAATCATAAATTCATTTACTTTAAATAAATTTGCTTAAAATTATATAGTGTGCGTGTTTTCTGGAGGAGCTTTAAAAGTTATGTTTACTACATTTGCTTACAATACTATATTATAATATTTAATTTAAATTTATTACTGCATGAAGCTATGTGTAGAAATTTCAAAAGTTATAACTTAAAAATGAGATGTAAAAAATTGTATTTCGATTATTTTTCTTTAGTTATGTATAATAGATTCTAATAAGGGTTTCACTCTATGTTAACATGAATTCATTGATTTGAAAATAATTTTTTTTTTGAGAATATTAATAAAATTCTCCGCAAACAAAAAGATAATCTGAATAGTTAACACAAATTTCATTATTTTGTTCAATGTAAAATTTATTTATATTAAAAAAGTTAGAATCAGATTTTAATTATTATCATGAAATTGTCATTCATTGCCGTCAAATGAAGGTTATTCCTTTCATTAAGAAAACACATTTTTTGATGGAAAATTTTGATTATAATTTTTTTTTAAATTCATTTTCAACTCTGATGGTAGATGCTTGTAAAATAAAATTTCAAATTTAATTTCTCAAGTATAAAAAATTTAGAAACTTTGATTACAAATTCTCAAAAATTCAATTTTATTTAATCTAATAGTTATGCTTGATACAATTTTTTTAATGTTTATCTTGAAACACTTTAATAAACCATTTTATCAATTTATGTAATAACATAAGCTTTAAAAAATGTAATATGGAATGGTTATAAATGCTTCGCAATAATTTTTTATATATTTGCTATGAAATTAGTTGGCAATAATCAGAAATCACCTCATTCTATTTTGTTTGTAATATTTAATCAATTTCTAGTTTTTCTTAAATTATTTAGCTAACTGAATCTTGTCTTTAGTAAAAATTAAGAAAGACTTAAAAATAATAGTGAAAATATATGGTTTAATTTGAATTTAATCCAATTAATTCTTTTTGTATATAAAATTCAAATGATAATAATAATAATAATGAATAAATACTACAAAATATAAACTTTCCATATTTTTATGATAGGCATTCATTTTTTTAATTGTTTCAACTAATTAATTTATTATGTCTACACTATTAATCCACAACACAAGGCAATATTAAATTTTCAAAGAATAAAAAATCTTTTAATTTTAGTGGAAATATTTTCAATTTAATTCAAAACTCCAAATATAGCTTTTTAGATTTGAATGATAGTTATGTGTCATAGTTTAATTTTGCTTATTATTAAATAAAGAAAAAAAATGTGTGATATTTGATTCAATGAATTTTTTGATTTCAATTAATTTTTGATTCAGTTAATTTTAATGTTTAGCTTTTATTATGTTTATTATTGTACTATAAAAATGTAAAACAGAATATTTTTCTGCAAATCTTTGTCAAATATATATTGCTGTAAAGGGTAATGCTCACTATCAGTATATTAAAAACTCTTTTTATTTTTAAAAAAGCTAAAAATCTTTAGTTTTTTTTTTTTTTTTTTAAATCATTGATGAGGCACCATCAGAAAATGAAGCAAAAATATTAGTTACAGTAATTTCACATTTCAAAAATTTTTGATACAAATATATTTTCACCTGTAATGTGCGTATAGTATAAGGATTCTACTGTAGCAAAATTTTTTCTTTCATTTTTCTTAATTTGAGATTCAACTGAGATTTAATTGTAAATCTCAATTATATTAACACTCATGGAAACAATAAGCTGATGTAAAATCACTTGTTTATCTTCACCACATTAATGTTAGATGTAGAACTTTGTGTATTAATTTGTGTTCTCTTTCCTTTGATAACTTTGTTATAAAGAATAATATAATTTCACTTTTATATGTTTCTGATATGTAGAAGCAATATTTTTAAAAAAACTTTTCTTAAATATTGCTCTTCATAATATATGTATTTTTAAATTACAGTTGAAAGCATCTCTTGCAGAAAAAGCACACAAGAAAAATAAAAAGAGTAAGAAAAAGAAGAAGCAATTGGAAAACGATTCTGAGGATGAATCCCCTCAAAAGAAGAAAAAGCACAAGAAACATAATGATTCTGATTCAGAAGAAGAGGTTTCAAGAAATTCAAAAAAGGCACCAAAATTGAAAGTATGTGTTATTCTTTTGTGTATTATATTTATATTGTCTAAGCACAAATGTAAATTTTCTTTAATAACTGCAATTTTTAATTAGAATATGTATTTTAAAATTTTAAGACTTAAAAATTTGGATGAATTACAAAAAGACTAGGTTAAATTTTAATCAAAAGTAATTTTAGTGATTCTACTTTAATTTTTAGTGGTATTAACACTCATCACTTTTTTATTGATTAAATTAAAGTTTGATTGCGTACTAAGAAAAGTGTAATGCATGTACTACAATCATTTAAAATTCCATGTAAATTGATTATACTTGTACTAAGTACATTGAATAGCAAAAATTGTAAATTTAAGTTCATGGGTATCCTCTCAAAGAACATAAATATTTATAATGACCTTCTGTCGGATGATACTATCTCATGTCTTCTCTTCAATCTTAAACTGAAAAAACATTATTTGAAGTTAATATATTGACACTCATGGAATCATTTCTTGCATATCAATTCAGTTCCTGGTTTGTGCTGAATGATATATATATATTGTTGCTAGATATGTCTCAGCTTTGAGAGAAACATTCTTTTCTATAAGTAGGATTGCAAATCATGTCTTTGTCTGTGAAAAATTCTGAAACCTTATGTTTCTTTTCCAGAAAACATTATTTAGTGATATAATCAATTATTTGAACATGCGTTTTCTTAATTTAAAATTGTACCATATCTTAACTATTGGAGAATAACATTTCTAAAATTGAAATAAACTTATAATTGAAAATAACATTTCTAAAATACAAAATTTAACTTTATTGGCTACAGTAGTGTTTGAACTCCATTCATTTCGAAATCTTTTTCTCCCAAGAAAAATAGCTTGTGTATGAAATTATGCTGTTCTTATTGCATAGGTCTGCTAATTGGTCTTTGATAAAAATGGTGCAGAATGGAAAATGGCAGTTTTTGAAAGAAGCTCATGTGTCCTTAGTGATATTTAATATAAATAAGTTTTGATGAAGTTTAAATTTTTTAATTTATCAAATTTTAAGGGAATGAACTGGGCCTCTATTGTTGTTAGTATTATTAAATTAAATGCAGTAAAAGTTTTTTGATAAGTCTATCATGAATTACAAAAGAATACAGTTGTTTGATTCAGTTAAATTAGAATTGGATGTGAACAACTGCCAGGCTATTGATAAAAATAGATTGATCTGTGTGTGTGGAGGACAGGAAACCTTAGCCAACCTTTCATTGTTAGGTTAAATATAATAATGTATTATTATATGTATTATTATATTATTTTTTTTATGCATATTTTAAATCTGTTTCTATTATGCTGAATGTTTATTGTGAAGTAATTGGGGAACTTTTTGAATATTTTGAATATCTGTACCAACTTGAATATTTTTAAATATCTGTGTTTTTTTTTTTTTTTATTTTTTTAAAATTTACATGATTTATTTGTTTGCTTACATTTCTGTTTGTATTTCTATAAAGTATGATGTGCCAAAATCTTTAAATATTGAAATTACTTTGAAAGTAAAATCATAAAAACAAAATCAAACAAAGCATAAACTTCTTCAAGAAATTACAAAAAACTATCATTATTTAGTGAATTCTGATCTGATATTGATATAGTGGGTTATGAAAATGCAGACTTTCTTGCAAAAAATGGAACAACTGTGCTTCAAGAAACATCACCCATAACACTACACATACACTTAAAAATGTATGGTTAAAAAATAGAATCAAATGAATCATTGTGGTTTGGCTAATTCATCAAAAGGAAAGTCATGGAAAAATATACAAAAGTCTTCTTGTAACAAATTAAGAAAAGAAGCAGTAGCAAACTTTTGATTCTTAACAGGACATGACTGTTTATCGAAACATTAATTTAATAGGAAATATTGTCTTCTAAAAAGCATGTCCATTTTACAGTACACGCATGTTGAATTCTGACCACCTCTTAATGTGTAAATGTTTAAATGGATAATCGCAGGAAAATGGGGGTGCCACAAAATTTTATTTGGACCAAAAGTTCTCATGAACTACCAACAATTATAGACTCTTAATTTAGCTTACTTCTTTTAAACTGTTTTCTGTTATGTTTCGATTATTAATTGTTCTTTTTAAATTGTTTTATTTCTTTTTTCTTCTGGTGTATTTCCTGCTCCTTGTGATACAATAAACTGCATTTATTTGTATGGATTTTCAAATGAAACCACATATTTGAAACAACACATTCAAATAACAAAAATAATTAAAATGTCTATCTTTTATTACTGGAAATCTAAGAATACAAGCTGAAACTTGTAATGCTCATTGAGTTTGTTATTGATTTTTAGTTTATTTAAGTTTTAGTTTTTCATGAATAAATTTTTTTGGAAATACAAATAAGAAATGAAGGAAAAAAAATTAAGGGTAATAAATTTTATTTTACTGAATTTTTTTTAAACTTATTTTGAAAAATTGATGGATATGTTATCATTTTAATAAAAAATAATAAGTAAATTTACTTATGTGCTATTGCTCAATTCTTTTATTATGGTATAAAAAGAATCAAAATTTATTTCATAGACCTTTAAAATTAATGAATTTATTGAATTTGTGTTTTTTGTATATAATAAATGAGTCATTTATGTATTTGAAACCTGATTTTATTATAAATAATTAGTCTGATTATCTAAAATGCTAAGCATAATTTAAACATTTATTTGATGTAAATTTTGATTTTCTAAGAACATAATAAAAAATGCCCAGCAATAGTTGTAAACATTTACTAATTTTTTTAGCAATCAATCAAATCTGATGTAAATTATTCTGTAAATTACTTTCGTCTTTAGCAATTGTTAAGCAAATTTGAATTACATTTATTAGACTTTTTTTGTTTTGTATTTTAGCATTATCAAAACTTGCCTGATAAGCATGATTCCTCAAAATATAACGGACATTCTTCTGACCGAAGGCATCATTCTCCTGATTTCTCATCACATCTCAATGAATACAGTTACCGGTCATCTTACAAAAACTCTCATTCTTACAAATCTAACCATAAAGACTATGATACCAAAAGTGGTTATGATGATGATAAGTTTTCTCAAAGGCGGAATAGAGATTATGTTTCAGTACATAATGGTAAACATTCAGTACACCAGAGAACAGAGAAAAGATCTACTGATCAAACAAACAAATATAAATCATGGAAAGACTCTAGTTATCAAGATAGCAAATCTTCAAACTCAAGTTCAAAAAAGTAAGCTGTTATTTGATTCTTTCTATATTATGTATTTTTATCAGTTGGTTTATTATTATTATTTCTTTTTAGTCTTCAGATTTTTACCAAAACTTCATTTCGCTAATGCATATTCTAAATTTTTGTTTAATATACCAAATTTTTTCGTTTTTTCAGTGTTTACAATTTTGTTGTAAAAAATATTATTCTTAACACTTTTTTTTTATTATTTCAATGTTTAAAATATTCTTCTTTTTTCCTTTTAAGCGAATTATTAAAAGTAATGTAAATGCAACTTTTCTTATGGGTGACATCAAATTATATAATATATTTTTATCCACATTAAATTTTATTTAAGTATATTGCTGATTAGTTATTATAATTTACAATGGAATTAAAATATTAGTAATTATTTCAAATATATAGATGAACATTTTTTAGAAGTAAGTCTGAATATAAAAAATGAAATTTTTTAATGAGATCATTTATTTTATTTGCATCTTAATTAAATCACATCATACTTAGTGTTATTATTTGATAAGAATTTATTTCTAAATACTTAATCTAGAAACAAACTAATTGCTAATATATTATTATAAAAAAAGGTCATTCTAAGATTTCATTGGTAATTTTGAATTAAATTATTTACATTATTAAGAAAATACTTGAAAATTCTGTGTATATTCATTATTTTATGACTAAACTAAGAGATTTTTAAAATGTTATCTTTTTTTGAATTTGGAATGGGAAATTTTATATTTAATTTTAATGGTTAAATTTAAACTCTGTATCTGCATCTAATTCAGAAAAAAAAATATTTAACATGTTTTTTTTTTTTTTTTTTAAAATCTAAGTCTTTGATTTTTATATTTATCTATTGATAGATAAATGAAATCTTTTCTTTCTCATCACAGTAAATTGCAAGTTAATTTTTACAAGCTTTAATTAAATATTTACTAAGCATGTTTATTTATTCTATTTTGCTTAAACTCAAAATACTTCTTTGATTGATGACAATAGAACAATTAAATATGCTTGTAAATATTTAAGTAAAACTTTTAAAAATTAACTTTCAATTTACTGTGATGAGAAAACAAAGATTTAGTTTCTATGCAAATACCTTTTTTAATATTATTATAAAATACGCTATAAAATCATCATTATCATATTTAATATAAAAATTCAATTAGATTGTAATATACATATAAAATGTTGGGTTGTTGCATTGTATACTACTAGAATCGCACAATTTTTAACACAATTTGAGGAATGTTATAAATTATTAAATAAGATAACTTAAAATTGTTTATATTACCCAACATTTTTCTTTAGCATTATTTCTAGAAGTCCTATTTTGTTTTGATCGATTTATTAAGAATGTGTTTACATACAAATCATGTAAAATTTCTTTTAAATTTTAAGAATATTGCTTTCATACTATAATTTAAAATGTGCTCTAAATGAATTTATTTTCTACTTTAGAAAAATTGATTCTAAGGAAAGAGATCGTTTGTTAAAAGAAATGCAAGAAAATGCAAAATGGAGGGAGGAACAAAGGAAAAGAAATACAACACGTTACAAAGAAGAAGATGAAAAGGAGGACAATGTAAAGAAAGTGGATTCATCTGACTTTTTGAAGTAAGGGAAATATGTTTAAAAATTTTTTTAAAGTGAATGTATTAAATAAAATGTCTTGCTCTATTTATTATATTTGTCTCATTCAAAAATGATACTTACATTTGTGATGGCTTATATTTGATATCAAAATGAAAACTTGTTACACTTTTTCTGTTAAAATATATATATTTGTTAAAATAAAATATTAAATTATTTTATTTTACTAAAAAAAAGAATTTTGCCGATATTTTTATCAGTATACCATATTTAAAATATAAAAATTTCAAAATGAGATAAGTAAATAATTTATAATCTTGTTAATTGATTGCTTTAATATAAACTTCTATATGCTTTTAACTTGCATATACTCAGTTGCATTATTCAGTGGCCAAAAATACAGTTGTAAACATGAAAAGCTGAAGTATAAAAACTAATTGTTGTAAAATTATGCCATTTGATTCTAATTTAACTAAAAAAATTAGATATTTGTAATTAATTAAAGCTTAAAAAAATCTCTGCCATTGCAATTCCTTTGGAATTTGTAAAGTTATGTAACCATAAACTTGGAAAATAATATTCAGAGTTCGATATTTTTCAATGTAGCAGAAAATTTTCTCTGGTTTTCTCAGCATTAAGATATATTCTATAAGTTATATTGTCATACTTTATGTAATTTGCATTTTGTTAAAAATTATTTTTTAAACAATTAATTACATAAAATTTATGTTTAAAAGTAATTATTTAAAATGAAAAAAAAAATATCTATTGCTAAGACTATTTTATTTTTAGAAAGTTTCTTAGCATTATATATAGAAAAACTGTTTGATTTTACATTTCTTATTCATTATCGTTCTTTTGGATAAATTGTCCCTATTTTCATGCGCAGATATACAAATTTAAACAGTTAGATTCCAGGTGTTTTAATGAAATTATATGCATAAGTATGAAGGTTAGAATAATATTTTATCAAAAATATCAGAAGTAAAAGAAAGTAATTCATGTCTAACTGTTAATAATTTAAGATCAAATAGATTGTAGTTTACTCCAAATTAATCAGCAGTTAAATAATTTAACTGTGATCTAATTAGAATGAAAGCATTCTACACTAGGATATAAAAATCTCTTGCTTATACTTTACTATTTTTTAAAACTTCCTTAGCAAAACTGCATAAATTTAAAAATATTGATATTTTTCCTAAAAGTATTCAAATAATGAATTATATATTTTTCTGTAATATTTAATAATATCTTATTTCTAGAAGTTTGTCATTAATTGTAATAATAAATTAAATTTTATTTATTGCAGACCTATGCTCTCAAAAGCTGCTGGCAAAGGAAGTTTGGAAAATCGTGTGAAACAAAAAATATTTTCAATTCAGAGAAGTAGTTCTGCAATGGACAAGAATTTCGCAAGACGTGATTAATGAATAAATTCAAAAGCATAGTTTTCTTACAAAAGGAATTTTATTGAACAATCTCAACTGTGAACAGTTTCTTTTGCAAAAAAAAAAAAAATGTTCTTAAGTTTTTTCAAAGTTGTACATGAGTAACTGCATCTTCATCACTTGCTAAGTCTTCCATTTCAATTAAAAATCATCCACTTTCATTTCATTTCTGCAAATAAAAATTATTATCAAATGATTTTTCTCAATCTTAAGACATTGGCACCATTTTATGATTAAAATTTTCTCTGAATGTCATTTTAATACATTGTAAATATATTATTTAAGCAAAATATTTAATATTAAAAATATTTTTAAATAGCTTATGTAGAATGAATAAAGATAAAGAATCATGTATTTATATTCCAGTATTAAAATATGTTATTTATTAAATCATGTTTTCTAACTTCTATTTTTAACTAGGAAAATATATGCTTAAATTGTGATATGTTAAATAATAATTTTCAAGACTAATCTTCAAATTAATGTAATTGACTGAATTTTTAAATAATGAAAGCATAAATATATTGTAAAATGTAAAATATTTGAATGATGGATTTTAAAGTAATTTCACTTTGGTTTTGGAATTAATGCATAACTGAAAATTTAATTTTAATTACACTTACTTAATTTTTAAGAAAATACTATCTATACTAATGGATCACACTGAAATTTTTGAGATACAGCTAGATTTTTAAAATTATGTTTAATGAAATTTTAGCAATACTCAAAGTTGTCTCACTTAATAGTACACTTCTGTAAGTGAACATTTAAATATTAAAATCTTTAAAACATTCCTTTCTTGAAATTGATGTAAAAATGCACTGTGAAAAAATTTCACCAAATTTTATCTTTGTAATGAAGTTCACATGGGTTCTTATTTAGGTTTTAAAAATAACCACATTTCACTCATAGCTGGATTAGGAGAATAGAATAAATTTCCTATTATTTTGGTAGTTTTTGTTCAACAAACTCAACAGTCAACTTTACTAACTGAGAAGATGCATTGTTATGTGGAGCATTGAGTCTTCTAACATTGTATTCCAGAAGGATTTCTGAAAGACATTTAGAAGCATGCCAGTTATCTATGTTTACTTTTGCCTTTCCTCTTTGATAGCAATGACCTCCTCTTACTTCTGGAGAAAACTACATTCATCACTTTTATCACAGCATCACATTCATCACTTTTTGCACACAGATTTCCCTGGATTTTTTTCAAAGTTCACAATATATTTTTTACTTAATTAACATTTTTGTTCTGGGCATTTTTTGACTGAAAAGGATTATTTAAGTAGAAAATAAGCACAAACTATTACCAGGGAATTTTTAAAAAATGTGTGCTTTAGACTTGAGTTAATTTCTTAGGTTTTTCATTTCATGGCTTAGATTTTGTTAATTTTATATTCTGATTATTAATTTGTTATGAATTTTATCTAGTTTGAAATAACTGAATATTATCTATGCATATATCATCATAAAAGTGTTCAGATAGTAATGAGAATATTAAAAAAAAAAAAAAAATTTTTTTTTCTAAATACAATTTTTCTACCTTTGTCACTTTTTCAGTTAATAATTTTTAAACGTTATTTATTTAAAATATAAAATTCTATTCTTTTTTGAAATGGATGCTTTTACTTATGTAATTTATGTTTTTATAAAAAAAATAAGTGATAAATATGTAAATATGAACTTTTAAAATTAAATGCATCCATTAATTATAAAAAATCTAAAATATCAATCGTTTTTGAAAATAGTTTTGAAGGTAGAAGCAATAGTGATTTTGTAAACATTTATTTAAATATAATGATTTATAGATTTTCATTTAAAGTATAAGAACTGTTATTAATATTAAGAGAACACTTAATTCTTGGAACAATACATTTATATAAAATATTACTTTTTAAATTAATACTTTAATTTTTGGTCAGTTAGCTTCTAATCTGCAAAACTAATGGGTGTTACTCAATTAATTGCTCCATTCTCGAGTGCAAATTATGTTATTAAAAATATATCTGCAATGAATAACAAATTCAAGATCTTTTCTAGTATTAATAAACTTATTATCTATTATGTAACCACTAATAATTGGTAAGTGATGTATAAATTTCATTAAGTGTAATCATACTTTTTTCCATTATGTAATTATTATTTCATTCCAAATTTCCTAACCACAATATTGAACACATTATTAAATAAGTACACAATTAAGGAAAAGATAATCAGTATTTTTCAGACTCTTAGTGTGGAATTTCTATTCTAGGATGAATATCTATTTATTGTAAAGATGCATAGGACAATATGTATTTTTTTCCCATTACTTTTTCACCTAAAATATGTAAATAATATTTCTATAAGTATATTTAGAAATTTATTGCTTAAATAGTGTCCTCTAAATAATGGATATCAAGTTTTAGATAGCGAATTCACCATATTGTTTAAAGAAATCTTATACAATGTATGGAATGATCATAATTTTCTCTTAGCAGATAATTAGGCTTACTTTGAAGATGACATTCCAAGAGATGTTAGCATTTCTGGGTCCATAGCTTCATATTTAGCAGCATGGAATTTCTTAGCAAAGGTAATTAAATTATCCGGCAAGAATCTGGCACTTTCTCGCTTCATAATCATATACTCACTGGGAGCCAACCACTTGTGCTCAAGACATTCATCAATAGTCAATCTCTTGATGGGGCATTGCTTAAAAATGTTCAGTAAGAAACGGGTCACTTCAGCTGTTACGTTTGCATGCAAATGTTCAAAATGATATCGGACGAACGTCACGTTTGTCCTGGTTTCTTCTTCATCTTGTCCAAGGAAAGGAGACACACCACTCAATCTAAAATCAAAGAATAAATAAATTGGTTGTGATTTGTAGAACAGTTTTTATAACCTTAAGATGTGCTTCGAGATGTAATCAATGATTATATGTGGATAGTTATAATAATAGGAAAATAAAATAATATAAATTGTTTTATTTACTGTATTGTTCCTGAAAGTATTCTTGTGATGAGTTAAGGTTGATTTCAAACATTGATATTATTTCCATTAGGAAAAAATAATTTTATACAATAAAATTATACATTCATCGATAATATATTATGGAGTCCGATTACTAGTATAATATCTAACATATTTTATATAATATACTGAATGCATATATTTTATGAAATATATAATTATACTCTTAAGTCAGTAAATTATCTTATTTGTATGCTATAATTAATTATAAATCTTTATTATGTACAGTATAGATATATCTGACACCAGATAATAGATCTTTGAAAGCTGAAAATTTCTATAAGGTATTTTAATACATGTTGTGTTCTGCCTTTAGGGGAATGAAGATAAAACAGTCATATATATATATATATATATATATATATATATATATATATATATATGACACAAAAGGGGAAGCCAAATATTCTCAAGCCTTTACTGTTAATTGGTGCACATAATGAAAGAAACAACAAACTATCGAAACTAGGGCAGTTTACATTGAAAATCATGGTTTTGCTACTTAGTGAATTTTTCAAAGCAAAGTATTGAAAAATATTTCCTTATTTGATTGAGTGGAAAAAATTTTTTAGAAGTTCTAAAACCGTCTAGTTTTGAGCTGTTTTGTGTCGCTTTTTTTATTTCTTGCACATAAAGACTGGAACCTATAATTCAAACTAGATTTTGAATTACTTTAAACAGGTGAGAAAGTTGAACCCATGAGCTGCTGACCAGAGTTGATTGATTCAGCTAACAGCTTTGAATCACGATCAAGTTACGAGATCGACACCCAAACTGACTATTGAATTTCTTGACTTCCATTTCATGAAGGATACACAAAATTTTAATGTGTATAAGCTTTTTTTTCTTTTGAGTGATGATTTCTGACAGAATGCGTTAATTTCATTTATTTGAAGTAAAACGTAATCATTAATCTTTTGGTTATTTAAATGCTATTCAATTATGTAAAACTTAATTAAAAATGACCTATTATAGTGTAATGAAGAGCAAATATGACAGCGAAATGTTACCTTTTCAATGAGTATAAATCTGAAATTGTTGGATCGATATTTTACTGGATATTGATGATTACGGCCGTCTACCGAAAAAATGATCGATTTCTTTTCCTCAATCTGATATTTTTATATATAAAAAAAAAAAAAAATCTGATTTTTTTTCATTAGGTTTTATAGAAATATTTGATAAAGTTTCGTTCTCATATTAACTTGTGATTTTTAAGGAAAATTGGTATACATAAAATTTGGCCAAGTTATTACAAACATTCTTTAAGATTATAGGGAAACTGTTTCGAAACTGAAATAATCTAAATGTAAATATTTAAAAAATAACATATAGGTGTACTATGTTGAAAAAGACTATATATTTAATTAACTTACATGTTTATATATCTGTATAACAGAAAGCTGTATTTTATTTGAAATATCAATATTTGGAAGGAATGTATGACAGCAGTTGAGATGATTGTTTGACCAAAATTGTTACTTAAATAAATAAAATAACTATTGATTGTGCAAATAATGTGAAAAATTATGACAGCTAAATTAATTAAGAGAAAAAATTTTAGTAAATCAGCACCAAACTTTTAAAATATAATGTATTTCTAAATTAGTTTGATTTTTACTAAAGGTAATGAAGGGGTAATTTAGGTAACATTTATCCTCTAATATTAGTTTATAGTATTTTATTCAAAATTAATTTTTTTCATTTAAAAGAATTTAACTATTAAGAATGCTTATAAACGCTTCCATTTTCGCACAGCTACCTTCTATTTAATTGAATAATTATTCTTAAAGCTTGTCATTGACAAATAGAAATCACATCAATTATATGAATTCATTTTATGTTATTTTCTTCTAAAGTCTTCATAGTTAGAATTTCAATCTACTAACAAAAAAGGTTATCAAGCCAACACTCACATCAAAGAATGTATTTTTTTTAAAAAAAAAAAAAAAAAAAAAAAAAACCATACACACAAATATATATATATATATATATATATATATATATATATATATATATATATATATTTATAATATATATATATATATATAATAACATGAGACTGATTTATGTTGATTTGAATTCAGATATCCTTTATGGGGGCCTCAAGAAAAATTACGCAGTTTTAATTTCTCATAGTACAAACAAAGGGATTATTAAGCATTGAATTTTAATTTTTTGCAGTTATAAGATATATCTTGAACATAAGGATTCTTTAATAGATATTTATTTATTTTTTTATTTTTTATTTATTTATTTATTTTTGTAGTTTGACATCTATTAAAGTAGAACTCAACTTCTTCACAAATAAAAATTCGACCAAATATCAGTCTAGAATATTGTTCCATCTATCACGTTATTAAATAGCTTCGAAAATTCCACACGAATCACACTCTATAAAAATAACTATTATGAGAAAGAGGAAAGAAAGTACTCACAATATATATGTTAGAACTCCCACACACCAGACATCTGTCAAGTAAGAGACATCTTCATTCTTCAAGATTTCCGGAGCTGTAATTTATAACCAGTTAAAAATCTTTTCGCAAAACTTTGGTGAAGAGCACACAAATACTTTAATGCAAATAATTGTATTAGTTTTCTTTTATAAAAGAAGAATTAAGTTATTTTTTGAGTGTTTATTTTTTTCCTTTAGACAATATTAAATAATCTTAATTTTTTTTCAAATATGTTTGTCGATAAGAACGTATTTTAACAGGGGAAAAATTACTCGGAATATTATTATTTTTGGATACAGTGTGAGCTACAAGTTTGATTTAGTTTGTTTGCAGTCTAATTAAGTGCTATATAAGAAATAATGAAAATTTATAAATTACAAGATGGCAAAGCATTTAAGAAATATAAAAAGAAATGTGAGAATAGGTAATGTGTGTGTGTGTGCATCGCTAGAAAAAGAAAATTTTTAATGACGTCGTATTCAATGGACGAAGAGGTTTGGATTAATTTAGTGGACATGAAGATCATACAATAAAATAATGGATTATTAGTTTAGGGTAATAATGAGATATGGTACTTATTATATGGAATGCTTATTATGTTGAGTGTGATAATAATCCCATAAATGAAATTCTTATCCGCAAAATATGATTAATTCTATTTCTTTCTCAATTCATTTTTTATAAACGAAAATTTTTCAAAAATTTAACATGAATGAAAACAATTAAAAATTATCATTTAAATAAAAAATGTGGGCTTTTTTCCATTATATATATATATATATATATATATATATATATATATATATATATATATATATATATATATAAAGTGTTATTATATATTTATTATATATTTTCTTAAATTATACAATTTTATTATATATTTTCTGAATGGATGATTTGCATTTTTAATCATTTCATTTCCGTGAGAAGAAAATATGATTTATAAAAAGTTATAAAATATTTACTTTTAAGTAAGTAAGAGCCATAATTAAATTATTTGGACTAATCTTAACAACTGAAAAACATGAAATAGTTATTGAAATAAATGCATGTGTAAATCTGTAGAGAGAGAGAGAGAGAGTTTCCATAAAAAGATATTTTCTCCATGATGATTTTCTCAATCTCTTATAAGATATTTCGTTCTATGGAGGTTTTTACATGATAAATGAAAATTTTTGCAATTAACAATTACTCTGCAAAACAAGCAACATTAAATGCATATAGATAAGCCATGTTAGCGACATCTTTTTTAGTTAAATATTTTTGCTTTCATCTTATTTGAGTACGCGTTATAAAATTGATTTTCATATTTTCACATTATGAACTATTTACTTATTTTCTTATGTTCTGCAAATTAATATTTTCAGAAATCCTCAATATTTTACTATTAGGAGCGCTGCCAAAAATTGCTTTTGTAATATATCGTTATTTTCTTACTACTTATATTCTTTCTTCTTACTTTTACCATCACTCTATTAAAAACTAAAGCACTTATTACAAATGTCACATACTATATGTCGCATGTCATCGGAGATAGAGAAAATTTTTCTGTAGTTATGTATTTCAGATTGAAATTTTACCCAAATATTCTGTTGTGCCTTGCACGTGTACTTTGCCGCCTATCTTCGGAACATAGCGGGCAGAACCGAAATCAACTAATTTAATATCGGAGCCTCTCAAATTGACCATCACGACATTGTCTGGCTGCAGTTCCAAGTAACAGATTCCCCTGAAATGCAGATATTGCAGAGCTTCTAGAACCTAGAAAAAAATCAATAATTAGACTTTTTTCCGTTTTGTAATCATCATTTGAATACAATGAAAAATTGACAAAATTTATAAAATGAAATCAATGGGTATTTTACGGTATGATTTAATTCTTTCATGAAACTAAATTAAAAATTGAAATTCATATTTACTGAACTTGAGTAAATTCATTTATTCAAGAGTGACAGTTTAAACAAGAAATGAAAGCTAGCTTAATTTTTAAGGTGATTACTACGAGATAAAACTTGTAAATCACATTTTAAGGAAATATGTTACTAAAACTTAATATATTCTACACTGAACACCATTGTATAATATCATGCTTCGAATTAACCTTTTGCCGACTTAAATTACGCTATGCAACTAACTATCACGCAATTTCAAATCAGCGAATAGGTCAACATTAAGACTAACGACTATAGCATACCATTGGAAGGACATTATTCCAAATGAATATTTAATATGTAAAAGCTATCTCAACGAGTTTTTTGTTAAGTTAGGAACCGAGCCTGTTATCTTCCGTAGATGAGCGCAATGCTTTTCTTTTATACTGAGCTAATATATCCATAGAGCGAACAAGTGTCTAAAACACCTTGAAAGATGGGGAACTTAATAAGGCTAATAAAGAGGGTACCACAATCTATAAGAGACCATCACGGCTTAAAAGTGTTTTGTTTTTACTCCAGATGTATTAATATCTTGGCTAAATAAAACAGCGCTTTTCTGCAAAGAATGCATAAACGTATCGTATTATGTCACATTTTTATATTTTGGAATCACTAAAATTGGAAGTTTGGATGCTTAATATATACAGCGCATTCATTGTAATAAGTATAAACCCCTTTGCATAAACATTTAGTAATAATTTTTATCGTATATACATACGATAAAAATTATTACTAAATGTTTTAAATTCTGATACATGTGCTAGGAGATTGCTCCTTCAGTTTGATGTAAATTTGTGATTTCACTGGAGTGGATAATTGTGATGTTTTGAAATCTAAATCATAGGTATCAGGAACACATTGAAAAATAGCCCCAAATATACAAAAAAAATTTTTTTTCTCGTTTTCTTCCCGTCTACATAGCAGTATAGAAACAACAGACTGCTTTAGATATTTTAGATTGATAACTTTACTTATTTAAAACTCTCACGAAGCTCATAAGAAAATTACTATAAATGGACTTCTCAATTAAATTAGCTTCTAGTGTACTTCCAAGTAACCGTAAGGTAAAATCATCCAGGTGAAGTTTTCTAGATTCTCTGTTGATCATATCACATAGTAGCAGAAAATCAAGATTACTTAAGCCACACCAATTTTCACTGAATTGTAAGTGTACATAGCGCGCGTGTATTGTATCCGACAGACATTCCTTACTCTGCTACGTGTAAACTACAGATATCTGTATTCTAATTTATATCCTCCACATGGTCTTTCAGTACATTCCCCTCGTTCACTTTTATGTTAATTTCTTTACTTCAATCTTTATACTTACACATTAGAGCATTTGTTTACAGCCTAGATGAAGATAATAATACTTTCTACGAACATCAAAGATTTTTTATCCCCATCCTCACGAAGAACTAGTAAGATTATTCATTTTCTACAAGATTGTAAAAAATAGGAAAAAGTTGGCATGCATTTCATTTTATAAAATTTTTAAGAAAATGTGTAATATGAATAATAAAATCGTGTTGAGAGCATCACACAATAAAAGTTGATCATGTAGTAAAGATGAGGTACACTCACCTGTTTAATGATTGTCACTACAAGTTCTTCATTGTAATCGTGTCGCAAGGCAAGGTAAGACATGACATCCACGCCGGACAACTTCTCCATGACCAGTACTGTCTTATCGCCTTGGTAGCTGGCAGACAGCAAACTTACTACTTTCTCGTGACAGAGGGATTTCATTATTTCGTACTCTTGCCTGCCATCTTCTTCCTTACATGTCTTGACGACTTTTGCAATGTTAGACGAATTGGTCTCTTTTACCCACACATTAAGGACCACGGAAAACCTACCTCTGAAAGAGAACTTTCCTCATGAATGTCATATAAATTATAAGAACGTCATCAGAAAATTGACATTATAAAACAGTTTTCGAATATAACTAATACTTCATACATACCTTTTATTAAATTTTAATATATGCAGATCATATAAACTTACTATTCTCTAAGACGAATCATATGGAATTGTATTTTGTGATTCTGACTTCTTAAAACTTACTTCAAAGATATATTCTTTTACATTCAGATTTCCTTAAGCCGGTCTCATAGATTTTCTTTATTATTTTCTAACTTTGTAAGATAGGCAACATAGATTGCGTTTTCTCATTCTTACTAATGAAAACGAGGCACTTAAGCAGATAGTTTTTCATTCTAACTCCTTAAGACGAGACATGTTTATTTAAGCGTTCACAATTTGATTTCCTTAGACTGAACACACAGATTTGTTATTCTTTTCTAACTTCCTCAGACGAGATACATAAATTTTCGTTATTTCTTTCGGACTTCTCAATATGGATACATATGTTTCCATTATTTAATTTTAATTTCGAATGAGTCAGATAGATTACATTTTATCATTCTGATTTCTTAAAACGGGTCACTTAAATTTATGTATTTAATTTTCTGAATTCTTAAAATGAGACACGTTTTATCTTTTTGATTTCCAAAGAAGGAAAATGGTAAAGCATCAAATTATGCTTTCCTGCATTTTTAAAATTGCCCTCTTAGATATACGCTTTTAAATTCTGATTTTAAGGAATTTGCAAACTTCACCGCTAAGGAAAGAAAAGACACTATAAATCAAGAAATCCTTTATGTCGACATAAACCATTCAATCTCTGTATATATACACATTCTATTTGGTAGAATTCTTGGAATACGCAAGTAACAAATAAACGTTTCTGTATTAAACCTCCCATTCGGAATTGGAGTGGTATCTCATACAGACGTTATTTTATAACGATTACGAATCGGTCATACTCGTTTGACGCATAGTTATATTTTATTTAAGGAGGATGCACCTCTGAGTTTGAGTTGTAAAATGTTCTTAACTATATACCATATCATAATTGAATAATTGAATGTCTTAAATTTAATAACCTTCGTCTAATCTTTTTTTTTTTTTTTTTTTTTTTTTACAGAATTGTCTTAAATTTACTAGACATGATTGGGAAACATCTCATCCAAATCTCATGACTTTCTTACGGACTACTGAAGTTTTGTACTGCCTATAACGTATTCTTTTTGTTCCTAATTTATTTTTAAATAAGATTCAAATTTATACTTTTTTACAGCTACGAACCTGTGTTTTCTAATTTTATAATGAACATTTTACATCTTTTATTCTAATTCGATAGAAATTTTAAACATTCGTTCAGCCCAATATATCCTGTTTGGATTTTGCCTCCCGGAAAAGACATTCACTCACTTAAATTCAAACATCATTATTTTTTTACGAGTATTTTATGAATCACTTGATCTAGTTTGAATACCAGCGTTTCTAAATGCTTGTAGGATAACATTTATCAATTCAAAAAAAAATGCTTATGTTGAAATTAAACAACAAGTCCATTGCGCATATATATATATATATATATATATATATATATATATATATATATATATATATATATATATATATATATATATATATATATATATATATATATATAATGACAATAAAACTGGGAGAGCTTTGTAGAATATTTTTGTGTTTATATTGACATTATTAAATCCTTATTAATACAGGATAAATACAGACTTGAATATAATACCTATCCATTTCTGAAACTATTCTGTACAAATCTAATGGATCTCCTTCGACGAGAGGGGCTGGATTACTTTCTTTACTGTAGTCCATCTCTGGTACTTCTATCTCTTCCAGGACGTAATCGGGGGTTCTTTCCGTGAATTCCTGTTGGTACTTCCTCCTGGGACTCACTTTAACTTTAGGCGCACCTTACGAAGAAAGAAAAGAATTGCTTTAGTTATACATCTCATTTTTAGCAACATGAAAATTAACAGATACGAGAATAGTCCAACGGTGTTTAGAGCTATTGATAAAGGTTGATGCCATGTAAACTCTAAATTAAATTAAAAGTACGTCAATAATCAAAATTAAGACTGATTAGGTTAATTAATTGAATCTTTTCACGTGTGAATTGGTCTCAGAATAAAGAAACTTGGCTGATATATAAAGGAAAGTTAATTTTCTTATGCAATAAACGATTTCATTACTTAAATTTGAGTTTGTTTTAGACCACTTCTGGATTATATAATGGGTTGTGTTTTTTTCTTTTTGGTTTGTGTATTTTTTTTATTCATATAACATAATTTGTGTCAAATAATTTTATTCAAGCAATAACTAACTTCGCTGGAATATGATTCATAATGAGGGGATATAAGCATCTGAAACAACCTTATAAGATTTAATAAATTTAATCTTTAATTTTGCAATCTGTAATGGGTTATCATCAGTCTTTATGCTTAATCCATTTATTATTTTTACAGTCGGTTTTAACAAGCAAGGGCTAATCCGACGTACATTCAATTTAAGGTAATATCGAATTATTTCAAATATTCACGCAATCGATGAGAATCGAGCCCATAAATAAGTTAGCTAAGGTTGAACTAACATTTTTATTGTAGATAAATGTCCTCAAATTTTGCTTTGTTCAGAAAATAAAATTTAAGGCAAATATCAGATATTTCTGAACGTATGCTACAGATGCATTTAAGACCATTCGCTTGAACATTTTTATTTAAATAATGGAAAGATGATATAAGATAATGAAATAAAAAATAAGGGGAAATCTAAACGAAAGATTAACGTAGAAGAAGAGTAGTAAGAATAAAAATTATGAAGTAGCAAAGTATCCAATTTATTCAAAATAAATAAAAAGGGATAAATCGGGGAAAAAAAAAGATAAATATTCCTTTTAAGGGTAAAAATTGCTTAGCCATAATTTTGTAATTCCATTACCCATTAAGTTAATTCTGAGCCATGGTATACTCTTGTTTGTCATTCAGTAGTCCTTCTTTGCACCAAGAAGTAATTTGATCGGAAGGTACAATTTTAAGTGGATGTTGAATTAATCATTCACAAAACACCACTCTTTAGGTGGGAATCGAACTTATTAATTGTAGATCTGAAAACCAAAATGTTAACCATAGAGCTGTTACCTAAGTTCCGAGTAAGGTATGATAAGTATACATAATAGTGTCACTTTAGTTTTTTTCCTGGCTCGAAATCGATTACTTTAATTGCTAAATGCTCTGTGATGTAATATGCTTCATTGTTGAATAAAATAGTGCTTTTATTATGTGAATTAGAAATATACAACATATAACACCTTACCTTCTGGCTTGGTAGTAAAAGGTTCTGTGGCTAAACTTGATTCCCCCCAGCCAAATTTGTTGTATGCTTTCACTCGGAACTGGTAGAAGGTGGAGGGCAACAGATTTCGAATGACGAAGTATTCGTGCTCGATGTTATTGGCAATAACAGTCCACTGCTCTTCATCTGAAAATATACTTGAATGAAAACCCACATACTTAACCGTATAAACAAACAAAAAAAGTTTTTTTTTTTTCGTAAAAACATTTATTTAATATGAACGAAGGATAGTTTATTCATTCTTAATAATTCCTTTTATCATCACGGAAAATTTTAATTTAATATCCTAAATTAAATGTATTTAACATGTGAAGTTAAATAGAATGTCTCTTTCACGTGTGATTTCTCTAACGCGTTTTCAGTTGGCTACAAGCAAATATTTGCTGAAAGTGTGTAAACCATTCTTTATAAATATATACTATTCTCAAAAAATGCTAAAATCAGATAGAATAGTTAAAGACAATTAAATCAGAAAATGTAAATATTAAGGTAAACTATTATATAGAAAGATGAACAATTTTAGAATTTTCGCCTTTTAGTTACAGAAAGTGCGAAAATAAAAATTTGAAAATCCATGAAAATAATACTAATCACACAAATATTATAGCAAGTTTTCTCTACTATAAGCAGTTACAAACCATTTGAAGGAGCAATCTACAGTAAACAGAAACTCGGGTATCCTAGTAAACGAAAAAATAATATCACCAACTGAAAACTGAGTTAAAGAAATTTCATCATAGTTCAACCTAAAAAATTATTAAATTGAAAATGATAAATTTTAAATAATTCTCCGAATTCAGTTAATTACCTACAGATGGAAAACTAGAATATTCTAATTGCAAATGACATTATGAAATTAAATAGATTAAAATCGAAAAAAAAAATGGTTGAAATTGTGTAACCCAAACATGAAAAATATTTTGCGTACGATACATTTATTAAAAAAGTATTATTCTGATATCCTAATTTTTAATTATATGTAAATTAAATTTTTAATTTAAAACTTTAGATACTTATTTATTATCCCATTGACAATTTCCTCGGAAAATATGTCGCTAAAGTTTTTGATATGGCGTCAAAAACAGAGTGTTAGTATAAGTTGGAGTACGATACAAAATTCTAGAGAAAAGTTACCTAAAAGAATTTTCCGACTGAGGTCATTTTAAGAGGTGTAAAAACCAAATGGGTGGAACAATTCCACAGCAATATAGCTTTAGTAGATTGTGCCAGGAAACCAATAAGTGTTTCATTTTCCAGATAGAACAATGAAACACACTAAACGAAAAAGTAGAAAATGAATCCATATTTTAACATTGATGGAAAATCTATAGACTGAAGAATGAAGAACTGATGGATTTGATCATTTCTAAACTATATATATATATATATAATCACACACACCACTTTGACTTTATTGAACACTATAAAAGTGTGTGCACTCGAAAAACATTCTAAGCTGGTGGGAAAGGGTAAAATTCGAAAAAAGAAGTATTGCATAAACAAGGGATACTATTTAGATTCGTGTTAATTCATGTGGAGTGCACGTTGAAGATGACTCATTTGTCACTACATTGAAAGCATCAGAGACTTTTGGTCATAAAAGTTATGATGCTTTTATATTAATAACTTTTTACCTTCTTTACTGGATATATCTCATCTACATAAAATAAAAAATGTATAAAACCTGAGTTTTTATGCAATAGGCTCAAAATAGACACAACATCTTTCATTGCAAAAATGAAAAATACGTAATTACTATTAATCGGAGACGAATAGTTTTGGAATCGAATCGCAACATAGGCGAAAATGATCGATAATATAATAATAATTCTCTAGAGTAATTACATTTTCATATAGATTGTATGTATTATATATATATATCTATATATATACATACATACATACATATATATATATATACATATATATATATATACATACATATATATATATATATACATATATATATATATATACATACATATATATATATATATATACATATATATATATATATATATATATACATACATATATATATATATACATACATATATATATATATATACATACATATATATATATACATACATATATATATATGTATATACATATATATATATACATACATATACATACATACATATACATACATATATATACATACATATACATACATATACATACATACATACATACATACATATACACACACACACATACATATACACACACACACATACATATACACACACACACATACATATACACACACACACATACATATACACACACACATACATATACACACACACACATACATATACACACACACACATACATACACACACACACACACCATACATACCTGTGTAGACTAATAATGTTTAATATTTCTAAAAGTTGGTATTTATTTTAATCATGTAAAAAAGAATAAATAAATCATTGTAACTCAAATTATTTAATGAAGATAAGATGTAATTAAATCAAAAACGCGTTTTCTGTTTTATTACATAGCACCAGATATTTTTTAAAAATTATTAGAAACGGCAAAAATCTTTAATGATATTTACCTGATTTTTTATATTCTAATGTGTATCCCAAAGTTGTGCAATTTCCTTCATCTCTGGGGACTGCCCATGTAATGTATATTTCTGTATCTGATGCATCTTTCAGCACGGGTACTTCTGGTCTTCCGGGTTTGCCTAGATTGTATCGAATTCAATATCAATCATTATTTGCGAATTAGCTTATAAAATATTGAAATAAGCATTTAATTGATTAAATCTAAAAATAATAAGAAACAATAAAATGACATTTCACATTTTTATTTTGTATTATAAAGAAATGCATATTTAGAGGAAGATGAAAGTGCTATTGTTGTTGCTAATTTTCATCCCAGTCTGACGAAGTCAGATCAGATCCATGAATATGCAGACCTTTAAAAAGTCAAAGACAAAAAGAAGGAAAGAATAAACCTTTTCTTAATGAAGGCCCAAACATTTCAAGATATTTAACAGAGGTTTAATGCTAACGACATTTTGGATACAGAGGGGAAGATTTCCCATCTTCAGAAAATGTAAGACATTTCAAGAGAAGCCGGTGTAGGTTTTTGTCACGTCAAAGTGTTAGAGATAGACATGGTTTAATACCCCTGTACCAGAAGTGAGTAGGGGGTACCAGCCAATCACACATTCTTAATTGAGTATTTTTTTATTTTGGAAAAAATTTCAAGGTATGTAAGCTTTGAAAAAGGAATTTACTGATCACAATCTTCTTTAGCAAGATTGTCTGTCACGTGTTACTGAAAAGTTCAAGGTGGGATGGAATCTAGTGAAAGTAATATGGGTTATGTTGAAGAGAAATGAGTTTTAACTTGAGCAAGATAGAGTTATTTGTTTTGTCACAATAAAATTAAATGTAAAAACTACAATTATTAAGTGAAAATCGCTTTCAACATTGCTAGGGATTAAAATTACAGTATGCACTTCATGAACTTCAAACAAGAAAACTTATTTGGTGTATACTGAAGAACAATTGAAATAGACTGATATAGTAACTCATATAACAATGGATTGTGATAAAATGAGGTGAAATAAAAGGTCTATACAATTTAAAATCATATATATATATATATATATATATATATATATATATATATAAAGAGAGAGAGAGAGATTAACTATTCTACCGAAAATTCTTTTCTTACTGTGTGATATAGAAGTAAGCATACCACTTAAGCTGAGCTCATGTAAAAAATGTGAAGTTCAACTTAGACACAAAAAAATCTCTAATAGACCATAAAAATTCTCAGAAAATATTCAATTTTTAAATTACCGGACGCAGTTCAAATTGATGTATGTTAATGGCAATGCACACCCTTAAATCAACTTAATAAGGGAGGAATGTTTTATAGCAATCATAGATTATTATCAAAGATGAATAAAGGTAATTGCTTTATAAGGCCATAATTTCAATTGAATGAATTGCTGCGTGTAATATCAATCTTCAACAGATATTTTTGCACGTTTCGTGCACATTTATCTTTTTACTATTTCCTAAAGGTTTTTGCTAAACAGTATAAAAAAAGAAGAGTACTATTACACACTTTTACGTAAATGGTACATACGAATTTTTTCAACTTACTTCCTAGTTTGAGTCTGGCTCGGCAGCAACTGACGCCATGAATGTTTCGGGCAACGCACTTGTACACGCCTACGTCATAAGCTCTTGTTGGGTGGATCCTTAACTCACATCGACCGTCTTTCAGTTCTGTAACCTGTGAACACAGTTCTTTTATTAAGGAATAATACATTTATAATTACATTTTTGCTTAATAATTATGCATGTAAAATCTCTTCAATGACAAACATAAAGCAAAATGATAAAGTCTCAGATAATCACTCTTTGAAATAAATTGCAAATAAGTACTTCTTCTAAACAACATCACATCTTGTTTACCTTTTATCAAGTTTCAGAAAGAAAACAGTTTTATAAAAATACATGTATTTAGTTTTACTATATTTTTTATTATTAACTATTAAAATAGATTTTTAGCGATAAAATTGTAACAAGAAATTCCATATCATTTGTGTTTGAATTAAATTCATGCAAGGAATATAACTTTCTTCGATAAAAGAGAACTCTTTATTTTTTTAAAAGTATATAATTTTCAAAATTAGTAATGTAGAACAACTTTTAAGCACACACTCTTACACATACATTTTAGCTTAAGGTGTGCACTGATAATGCAACAAACATTCAAGGGCCAAGATCTAGCTTAATCATCGTATAAGTACACTGTCCCTTTTAATTAAGCTCAAATTCTTTTTCGAATTAATCGATAAATAAGTTGTGTTGTGTGTGTGTGGGAGTGGAAATGAACTTCACTTCCTACGAATTCCTTTTATTAGGTAAATAAAACATAATATGGAAAATTTTGCAGCGTGAACGCTTACCTGGAAAATTCTTTGGATTGCTTTTATGTGTCTTAAAGAACCAGTGATACGTGGTACAAATACAGAAGACATAAAGAATTGCATAGTTCTTAATTGCGAGTTCGAATCAATAAGTGCATTAATTTAATTTGAAGTTATTATTTATATAGATTCGTGTAAAAATATGAAGGTCATGAAAAATAGATAATGAATGCAGAACATTGAAAGAACATTGTGAATTTTAGTAATATAATTGAAAGCTAAATAATATTATTCTTCAATGAATAAAAATAAACATTTTAAGAATTATATCAAATTTATTGAAAACCTATAGTTAAAAGACTTTGAAACTTGGATTGAAATCTTAATTATTGGTTAAAGAAATGAATATCAAATAAGAAGAAACAACGTATGTTTCAAGTATCTTACTCGATAATTGGAACACAAAAGTTGATTTACTGATATCAAAACATTCAAACATTATGTGATTGGAGTACAGGAGAAATATTTTCAAGAAAAACTAACCAAGTCCTCAAATTGTCAAGAAAAATCGAAGCTTGAAGAATATATGGTACTGCAAAAGAAATATAATTTCGATGATCGAACAAAAATTAATCCTTAGAACAATTTCTTTTGAACTTAAATGGATTAACAGATATTTTGGCTACTAAACTGTCTCCTAAAATCTTTTTATTTAAGAGTAACGTATCGACAGTTGTTAATTTGATGAAAGATGAAGTATGTGAAGAAATACTGACGTTCTCGACTTGAAAAAAAGTAAAAAATAAAACATATTTTTTTAAATGAATATGTTTTTCAAAAAGAAATCCTCAATGAACATCACTAAAAGTGTATAATTACTGATGACAGCATAAGCTTTTGGGAAAAATAAATGCATCACTGCTTTGATGTCCAAAGGTCATATAAATGCTAATTGTAATTCAAAAGCTTTAACTATACAATGAATCCTTTATTAATATTCTTTATGTAAAAAAATGCTTCGATATTAACTCTGGGACTTTATTAAATAAATTGTAGAAAATGTGGTTTATCATACATATTATACTTATTGACTCAGTTCACAAATTTTAATGGCAGGCAGAGTATACTAAGACGATTTAAAATCACATAGGAATGTTAGATCAGATACGCTTTTTTGACTTGGACACAAAGAGTTGAAACATCATTCCATAACACCAAGATTCTTTACTCCACGCATCTTTGTAACTTTCGAGAAAATCTAATACAACTTTGAAATGTTTGAAAATGTCCGAATTTCCATGCAAAGAAGATGTCAAATCTTCATATCTGTATGTCATTAATACGAATACTTCCGATGATATCAGTTCTATTGCACTTCTGTTCTTTTTGGTTTTATAATTTAGAATAGCGAGTAATTTTTACCCATTTTGTGTAATTTCATTTCTTATGTTTGGTTTCACACCACTAGGACCAATTTTCTCGGTTTTCATTTAACCAGCCTCTGATAACTCTATCCAGCTCCATTCATTTGTAAAATGGAGTCTGAAAACGAAGGCACTTGAAACACTCGCCTTTTTTCAATCTCTTTACAATATCAAGAAAGAGTAGTTGATCAACATTCTCATATCATTCCGAATTACCAAACTGTCCCTGTCCTCTATTAAAAATTTGTAGGTCTTTTATCTAGGATACTGTATACGATTTTTCACATGTTGAATTAGTTGTGAAAAATATTCACGCAAATTTTTGATCTTAAAGCAATATTGAAAATTTTATTAAATGAAAATATTAGTAACTTATGACTGAGTTGAAAAACAATGAAAATTGTTTTCAAAATTAATATCTTATGTAATTAACTACATGAATGATCAAAATTTATAAAATTAAAAAAAAGAAAAACTACTGTAGTTTGATTTATATAAGTATATTAACCATTTTCGTAAACAAATCTTTGTTTCATTTTAAATTTACTTCAAAAGCGTTTTAGCAGTTAAAAGCGTTTGACATAATCTTTTTATAAAAAAACATCACGGAATGAAAAAACTATAAGAAACTTTAAGGTCTGTATTATTCTAATGCATCATTATGCGACATGTTTTGCATTTACAATAAAAATAATCGATACAGATTTCAGTGTAATGCTTTAATAAGAAAACATTGCTATAAATTCTCAAGAACTTAATCTTAAGACATGCTTCAAGTTGGAAAATGTTTGAAACAGAATATTGCAAGGAATACTCTAGTAATGCAGTAAACACTAGACAACGAATTAAAATTTCGATCTCTCGGAAACTACTAAGGATCATTTTGAGAGTAAAATCATCATCCACGTATGAAACACTAAATGCTTACCACAATTCTGCTGCTCTCCAAGAGAATTCCATCGTTCCTGAACCAAGAGTAGTTCACTTTAGGTTTGCCCACAGCATAGCACCTGAATACAACTTCATCATTTTCCTTCATGGCCATATTGCGGATTTTCTCTCTGAAGTAAGGAGCCATGCCTAAATGAAAGAACAATGATTTTAAATGAACATATTCCAAGTAGGGTTTATAGTCAAATAATAGATCGCTTTTTTAGTTCAGTTATTTTTGTAAATGAATCGAAGCATTTGCTCGCTCTAGATATAATTTTCGTTTTATTTCTACTTTCCAAAGAATGTATCAATAAAAGAGAATATTACCAATTTCTATTTCTCTAGATTTCTCTTTCCAGACCTCTTGTTTCAGTTGCTCCATTTGTTCTCTCGCAAAGCCAAGCGTTCCAATCTCGTGATAGAGGCGTTTGGGAATGGATGTCATCGTAAGGCCTCTTTTCTCATCATCAATCTCTTCGTCCATCATGTCCACAAACTTCCTCCTTTCTCTGATTACCAACTAGAAGGAATATATTATTGATTAAGAACAAATGATAGAGGCTAAAAGCAAATTTTCAAACCAATGAGGACACGTACATGAAACTGAGGTAAGCATCAATAATAAATTCCATTACAAAAGAAATCTTTATTTTATTACCAAATGGTTATAATTGTTTTACTATTTATCAAAATTTCCCTACTTGACCACATAATTACTTGAAGGTAAGACTGCCTATTCGAAGTGGAAGATCTCAGGTTTGGTCCCATTTATTATAAAACCAATGTACTTCTGCTGTATGCATGCATATCCCTTGTGATATATTTGGGAATTTTAAGGATTTCCTCCTTTACAGTACATGGCTAACTATCAATAAAATGTACTCTTAGAAGGCAACATTTGTTAAATGTTCCACAGCATCAAAATACTGCATCTTTGTAGTAGAAGACTTATCTGCTTTTCAGAGTGGAAAGCAGTCCTGGATTCAATCCTCGGTTTTCACCCTTGCAACGGTGAAAATTAAGTTTGATAATTGTAAGTAGTATACTAATTGAATACTACTCACAATTTATGAAAAGTCATCCCAGGAGTCAAAGGCCAAGTGGATATTCAAGTATTTTACAATATCTGTGTACTATATGATACTTAAATACTTTACTAGTACTCTCCATAGTACAGTGAAAGGGTCAATTTCTTTGGAAGAGGAGATTTAAGATTCAATCATAGCCCTTGTCAAATAACAAGATATGTATGTTGCTTTTTCTGTTTTCTGATTCTAATATAATGAGAGTGTAAATATTAAAGGTATCATTCATTACAATACATAAATACAACCCTTTATAAATTAATGTACTTCTTAAAGAGATAGCATAATAGATGTTATAAAATTTACAGTAACATGTAAGTGTTAGAGTATTAACTTATCGGTGTCCTAACTAATTCTTTTTTTTTATAATTTTTATCCCAGTCTTTTTTTGTTGAACTAACTAAAAATATTATACAATGAAAGTGCTTCTTCATTAATTCATAAATAGTAAAGTGTGAAAATTGTAGATTACTATTATACAATCCGTCTTGTTACTATTATCGCACAGTAGCAAACTAACAAAGAAGAAAATGTCATGTGATATTCTTGTTAGTTCTAACAATTATTTCATATTATTTAGAATGATCTTTCCTGTTTTTGCTTTGCGATACTGCTTTTAAAATACAGGATAATCGAATTTAAACGACCCTATTTAAAAGTTGCCTGTATGCGAAATTATTCTTGAGAACGTTGTGAAATTTTGTGTAGGACATAATAAAAAAAATGGGAATATATTTGATCAAAAAAAATAAATAAATAAATAAATAAAAATAAAATAAAATAAAATAAACATTTTTTTTCTAGCACATTAGGTTTGTTTGTAGCTTAGTTTATCATTTTATGCACAAGAGGCTGAAATAGACAGGGGCATTTAGTTTAAAATAGATTTTGAACAACAGAAAATATCCAAGCCTAAATTCGTAGTTGAGCCTACGAGTTGTTCAGCCGAAGTTTAAAAACCATTCGGGTGACAGCTTGCTCATTAGACCACGATAAGTCAAAGGATGAAACTTGAAAAAGTCCCACATCAATAAATGAGCATTTAAAAAGCAAAAATGCAATACTTCGCTTGAAGATGCCAGTTAAGAATACGAATTAAATATTCTTCACCATTGTTCAAAGGTAAAAAAACATATTGATATTAATTTTCTTTCCATACGGTTTAACATTTTTTTTTAAAAATACATAATGTCTTATTAGTAATCCAATGATGACAAATTAGCCTATTTTATCACGTTTTCAAAACACTTATTTTATCACGCCAGTAATTAAAATAGAAAAATGAATAGCATCAGCAGCACTTTCACTCAAATTATTAATTTAACATAGCTTCTCAAGAAGAACTGTATAATCTAATAATTCCACATCTATCTACATTATATCTATGTAAAAATAATATATCTGTGTCATACCATATCCATAGTATTACTGATAACACAAGTTTTACTAGTCAAATTATTAAGATATGTACCGAAAATTTAGATATGAACAGTGAGAGAGATATACTTACAGTGCTGTCTCCCCAGTGCTGGTCCCTCAAGCTCGCAGCGAGGGATGGACTCGTAGAAGCACCCACTCTCAGATACTGTCGCAGTCGTAAGGGAAAATCAGTGTCTCTCAATTGCAAAAGATAGGTATCTGGTCCGTTTTGATAACTAAATGGGAAATTTAGACAGCTGTATTACACGTTATACAGTGATATTATTGAAATAATATTTACTGAACCATTATTAAATATTCTTCGAATATATGAGGAAAGTTGTTTTGAGCGAATTATTATGTTCAGAAAATAATAAGATTGATTACAAAATGCAGATAACTTTTGTCAAAAAAAAAAAAAAAAAAAAAAAAAAAAATGCGCCCAATACAGGATCAGCATGGGAAGGAAAGGCGTTATTCTGGTGATCCAGAGATGATGGGATCCACGAGAAGTTTATCAAGGGTTCAGTTTATCAAGGGTTATCAAGCCATTTACAAGATTGACAGCAGACCAAATCAGTGACATGAGAATAAATGTAGACAATACAAGAACAGTTGTAAAATGTAAAAATTGTTCTGACGAAGAGCTCCTTCCATAATTTCAATTGTCCAGCATTCCTCCAGAAAATTAGGATTTACTCATTTGATGATACTGTTTACACAGAGAATACAATGAAGTTTTGCTAAAGCCATCAGGGGCAGTCACGGATCCACTTGACTTCCCATACACGACCCACAGTCACCACTAAACTTATTACAATATTAGTAAGGTTTCCCTTACAACTGTGTTATTTGATTACTATTTATACGAATATTATTACTTCTTTTGTTTTTATTTTATAAGGTTGTCTATTTAAATCGATCGAAATCACTAAAGAAAGCTACTTGTGTCGTAATGTGAGTACATGGTTAAGTGATGGGGTCTAGACATAAAAGTTCATTGTGGCCTAGTGATAGAACAGAGTTTTTTAAAGCAGAGAGTACCGGGCTGATTCTAGACATTGTTGAACAGCAGGAGATGGATATTGCATTTCTACCTTCAGCATATACGTCTATAGGGGTGGATACTTGGGAGTTGTCCGGATTTTCTTCCTTGAGACACTCGAATACAGCCCACTATCCATGAGAGGTCCTCCAGGAATGTAATATTAAAATGCTTAACTACAGCCACAGGCTGTTAATCTGTCCATTACGCTGTGTCAAAGGTCTGTACATAAGTCGGACACCCTTCTCTACATAGGTATGGAAGAACATTGCTTTAGGACTTTAAATATGCATAGTTTTCTTTCACCACGGCAGATTTTGGATGTATAAGTATCGAGACAACGACCCTGTATAGATAGAAGAGCCACCTTTTTCTCAAGCACAGTACAACGTCTACTATAATAATGTGTGAAATGTGGAAAACAATATTTTCAAATACCAGTCCACACATTTACCTGCTCTCTGACCGGAAGTCGATGTCTTCTCTGTTAATCTTCTGACGGAATGTGACGTCATCGAATTGGGATGGTTTCACGTGAGTCCTGTCCAGTTCCGGCTCCGGGCTACTTTCCGGAGTGTAGATCTCTCCAGGAGGATAAATCATCTTGCTAGGATGGTGGAAGCAAGATTCCAAGGTTCGTCGACGGTAATATCGCTTGCAAGAAGCATTTGCATACTGAAATCACAAAAATCAAAATAACTATTTTTAATAATCAATGGTACATGTAATTTGCGAGGAAATTTTGTTATAAAGATATAAAATATAAAAAAATTAAAGGAAATTCTTTTTTATTGCCAAACTTTTAATGGATTGTCTTTAAAATATGATCGTTACTAAAAATTTGTAGTCTTTGGAAAAGAGCAATATCATTTTAATGTGATACCCTTCTGTAAGCAAATAAGGTTTTTGTATTACTAAATGTGCGCACAAATTGATAAAAACGGTTAAAGTAAACACTACAAAAATAGCATTAAATTTTTGTGAAACGTATGTGGTTCACCTCATGGACATGTAAAATCTTAATCTTAAGACTCATGATACTAAAAAGGCTCTTACATGAAACTGAAATTTGACTCCCAATATGTAAACAAGATGATTGTATGTAAACAGTAATTTTTTTTGCTCAATAAGATGAGCAAAAAAAATTACAGTTGAAATGAGACTTTTATTGCTTTGCTACAACTAAATTGATTGCTTAACAATTCAATTGTGTGTCCTAATGAACAATTACAGTGCATTAGCTTATTTCTATACATTCAAAAAAGTTAAAAACCAGGAAATATCTTAATCACATTATACTTTCGACATCGTATAATATATGAAAGAACAACTAAAAGCTATTATAAAGTAGTTTCAATATCTTCAGTGAACTGTCTTGTAAATAGACATCAGTAAAGATTGTATATTCAACAGTTACAAAGAAGGAAATCTTCCAAACATACATCTAGAAGTGAATCCAGTCAAGAATTAACTTTATGTGCATTCGTTTTTAATAAACAATGGCTATGATGGAACTCAGCAGCTTTAATTCAAGAAAATTTGTTTCTAACAAGACATAATATTTCGTTGGTAAACATAATTCTTCAAAAGAAAAAACATACATAAGTAACATTTTTATGTACTTAGCTAAAATAATTAAAAGTATTGTAAAAGCTCAATTAATTAACGTTTGTTAAATTAGTATGTTTAATTTGAGCGAATCAGGAATAGTTATTATATTATTTAACCAATATAATTTAATTAAAAATTATTCAGACTTTATAAAAACTTAAAAAATATTTGTAAAATCAATTATAATAATTTTTTGTTAATAATTTAAAATTTCTTTCCAATTAAACTCTCAAATCATTTTAATTTCATTCATGATTTTTATTAGTTTCTTTTTAATAGAATTTTTATATTATGCATTGAGGAGTTCCCGTTACACGTATCTTTGCATTTTGAATGATTTTAATGCCATTAGAAAGATTTGTGAACTGGTTTTTACTAGAATTCCAATGCTGTTGATAAATATACTGTCTATAGGGAATAGAAAAAGCTACTATACATCTGTAAAGTTGAACAGAAAATTCTCTATTACGTAACATTAATTGAATTTTCTGTTAAATTTTACAATACATTTGAAAGTATAAAGCAGATACCCGCAATTCATTAGATTAATACTAGATCGAATAATCATTTTTGAGGTCTAATCTTAATTTACTTGCTTTGATTTCCATAAACAATTGTGATTTTGGAATATTAGCGATTTTATGAACTAATAGTTGATCCTAATATGCTTGTGTATAGATAAATGATGCTTTAATTTCCATTTACGAACTAAAATCTTCCAATATCTCTTATTTGTGAAATAATTTTTCGTTTTTTCGTCACAACATTTTTTCTGTTATCATATATGATTTTTTTTTTAAATTTACATTCCAGAAGCTCAATTCAACGTTTTTATTTTTGAATCGGATGATCGTTAAGTCTTTCTAACTGAGAATAATTTCACTGCGAAAGTTTTAGTCCTGGATCTTTTGAAATAATTACTGCGTGGAGTTTTTTCTGAGTAATCTATCTTCCTTGGATTATCAACAGATGCAAACGCAGGTTACTTTTGCAAATAGCGATCGTGGGCGTAGTTGTGATGATTTTACCAACCTATATTTAATTAATTACACTATTACTGATAATGCAAAAATAATTACGCTGATGACTTCAGAGAAGATCAGTTTCTCAGACATGCATTCTAATCAACTGCCTGCTATAGTAATGAAGCAAAAAACATTCACATATTTTTATAACGAGAACTCTCGTGTAACAGGTAAGAAATAAGATATCGGGTGATAAAAACAGTGACAATATAAGGGGTTAGAATGAAAAATAACTTTTAGATATGAAATGAGACCGTCTGTAAAACAGGTGGTTGAATACTCGTGATGATTGAGGTACTTTTTACAGTAAAAAGGTTTCGTACACCGAAAAAAAAAATGGGAAAATATGCTTTTGAAACAAGAAAACTATGGGATTTTTTTTCATCAATGAAATGAAAGTAAAAATTGTTTCTAAGAACATGTATTTTTCATGTGTTTATTTTAAAATGATACTAAACTCTTTCGAAATGTACTTTATTTTTTATAAAAACAAAATTGTGTGTGTTTGATGAAAAAAAAATTAACTTTAAAACCTGAACATTTTCATATTTCTATTTTACAAACTGTCTTATTGTATATATACAAGAAAGATAGATGATACAAGTATACGTACCCAATCTCTCCATTTCTTCTGATAATCTTTCAACCTTTGCAGATTATTCAGAACTCTGTCATATTCAGCTGATTTGTCCAAGTAATACTGAAAAAAAAAAATAAAGATTTATCTTATCATACCACTAAAAAGGGAGTTATTAATGAAGAAACTAAGGCCATTTTTTGTTCACCTACCTTTATCCATCGATGCTGCAAGGCTGCCTTCACATCCATTCGTCCTCTGTAAATATACAATGAGGTACTTTATTTTATAATGAAAAGTTTGATAGCTTATATAAAAACCTTAAAAATTTGACATTTATTTAGAGTTAGGTGATTGCAGTCTATGTTCGCGATGGTTTAAGAGGAGGTTATGTTTGTTGATGAAGAAAAACCTTATAAAATGAAAAGGACAGATAGTTGCCTCATCACCAACAAATTTCACGTAGTTCTAAACTTGAGCCATGAATTTTCTTTTCTTCAACACATCACAGCGGGAAAGGGGCAATGTGTCCAAGAAGTATTTCATAGACACAAATTCTTTCCCAGCACAACTCATTCTCTATTTAATTAATTAAGATCAAGTTTCTAGTGAATCAGGCTTCTGCAGCCACAATCAATGCTCTTTCTTCGGATTATAAAATTGTAGATTCAATTAAAGCCACGGCTGAACAAGGGGAGATGGATGATACATTTTTTATTTTCTGTATGCACATCTATTCAATTGGATGTTTGAGAGTTTCCCGAGAATCTTTTTAACCTATCACTCCTGCTTTCTATCAATGAAAAGTTCTCCTAGTTAAGGGCTTTATAACAGCTTTCAAGTGTTAGATTATCAACTTACCGATTTCATAAATCTGGAGTAGGAGCTTCCTATGGATTAATAGTTGGAATACGTCTGCAGAATGACACGCACCAGGTTTCGTTCTAGTTCATAGAATAACAGGAGGTACAATGACAAGGCAGTTTTGTTCCATCCTAAACCTTTCTGTAATTAATTTTTATAATACCTTCAATGATCAAACTTTAACACGTTCATTACAATATGTTTCACATGCGCTTTTTTTATCGAAATGGAAACAACCAATAAGCCTTGTAATTTGGAACCCCTCAAGTTTCAGTTTTTCGTGGGATAGAATTTTTGGGAAGAAAGGTCCAATTCATATTGGACCTCTAAACTTCTATACCATGAAAATTAAGCCGGGAATAGTAAACATTCATGAGTTAAAACAAATTATGATCATCAACCGAAAATGTTTAAATCAATATTTTCGTGACAAAATTGAGGCTAATTCTCTAGCTTTCGGCCTTTTAATTTAATTAGAGGACATGACTTTATTTATTTTTTGTAGCTAAATACTTCTACAGTAAAACTAACTTGACCGAGACCTTATCTAAAAGTCGATTACAAATCACGAATGACTGACATGATTGACATGAGAGTCAAACTTTCAACACAATTGATAAGATGACGTAAAAATTACTTTAACAAAAACTTTTAATTTTGGGGAAATGTAAAATTCTTCCATTCTCTAAGGTTATTCGAGATTAAATAATTAAAAGTTACATATTATACATTAATTTATATTTTTATCCAAGATTTAATAGATTTTTTTCTATACCACTTCAAAATTTGTAAATAAAGTTTATGTGTTGTATTATTTAAAAAAAAAATTACGTTTATTCACTAGAATATATAAGGTGATGAAATTCACCGGTACATTTTTCACAAGAAAAGAACAATAATTTACAAATAAATACAAAACAGAAACTTGACAGATGACAGCTGAATTTGCGTGAAAAGAAATGCTGTCGGACTTACTTCGGGTCAAAGACCAGCAGCTTTGACATGAAATCCTTGGCATCGTCGCTGACTCCAGCGAAAGCATCCTCGCTGAAATTTATCTTTCCCTGCTGCAGCCTGGTCAGGGTCTCCCGATCATGCTCACCCAGGAAGGGGGAGATGCCACTCAGTCTGCAAGAAACCAGTTCTTAAACGAGTGAATGTATTTAAAACTTAGGATGTCAGTTATCTATCTATTCTTACACACACATGTTCTATTATTACGTACACAAGAAGTACCCGTTATCTCTACAGATCTATAACACAGAACCACTTAACTACATCAACTGAGAGTGAATTAATGAGCTACGATATTCCCAATTCGAAAGTTTCCTCTCTATCCCGCATACATATACAAGCAAACATATGCAATACAAATACCACAATGCAAAATACAAAATGGATTAAATAAAGGGGAAAAAACAAGCAAACAAAAATTATTCAACATTAGAAAATAAGATCGGAAAAAGATCTCGCTCTCTGTCTCTCGTTCTCTACAGTATATTATTACTTAGATTACTTATATCATGGAATATTTAGATTGAAGAAATTATAAAGTCATTAATTACCATAATTTTTTTCTCAGGCCTTATGAAATTTTCCAATAGTTTTATTATGACTATAACGGTAATAGTATGTGTGTTACAGTTCAATATCAGATTCATTAAAAGAGAATCATATCTAGTTTATTAATATTATTCTACTTTTACTTTAAACTTTAAATGCTACTTTTACTTAGTACCATTGCATTATTGATCAAGTATTTAGACTAATCTGATTATTCTACAGAATGAGATAAGTATTATAACATCACATAAGTGATACAGAGCATAATGTCATATCGATTAAGGGGGGGTATACTTGATTATTAACTATTTTTATTCTATTAATTATAATGTTTCTGATTACAAAATAATCTAATTACTCTATAGAACATTACTCTGTAGAAGCTGATGAAAGTAACTATGATAGGATTATAACAATAATAATGCTACATTAGTACCATTTAATCACTTACATTACGAGTAAAAGATCTACAAGTTACTACACTGCTGACTACCGTAAATGCAACACCATGAAAGATGCAAGTAAATAACATGAAATTTACAACATGCATTAGCGGAAACAATGAGATATGCAATGAATAGAGTTTCAGCCCAGACACGCATTACGTGCGCCTGTGGCGCCCCTTCAAAGCGGTATTTAAGGCTTGGAGATTTCAACGATTTCAGTTCGGCAATTGTGTTTTTTTTCCCCAAAAAACCATCAATTATACCTCGCAGAAAACAACGATTATTTTTGTGATCAAGTATCCGAGTTCGACAGAGGAAGGATAATGGCCTACTGAGATTGTGGATTATTTTTCAGAAAAATCGGTTGTCTTGTTGGACGAAACCAACAATTCGTAATGCGGATATGTTATCGTTTGATGCAGGAGGGTAGGACGGTCCGACGTGTTCCATCGCATCCACCTCATTGCACCACTTCAATTGATGACAGGGAATTTGCGCGCATGTCAGTGACGGATCGCGCAGCCACATGAAGAACCATACCACAGCACATTCAGTCTGAAACGCATCATCCAGTATCTGCGCATACCATTCGACTCCGTTTACAGCAGAGTGGTCTGTCCGCAAGATGTCCATTGCTTCGTTTACCCTTGACGCAAAACCACAGACGTCTTCGCCACCAATGGTGCAATGAAAAAAGGATGTGGACGGCAGAATGGAATGAAATTGTCTTTACTGACGAGTCACGTTTCTATCTGCAACACTACGATGGTTGCATTCCAGTTTGGAAACACTGTGGCGAGAGGATGCTGAACAGCTGAGTTATGCACTGCCAAATTTGTCCTGCACCGGATGTTATAATATGGAATGGTATTGGATATCAGTCTCGCACTCTTCTAATACGCATTGCCGGTACTTTAAGTAGCCAGCGCTACATCGCCGTAGTGTTGGAGTCAGTTGTCCTTCATTACCTCCAGGGCTTGCCCACAGTCATATTTCAACAGGATAATGCGCTACTACACGTAACACGCATTGTCCAAAGATTCTTCGTCAATCGCCAGATTCAATTGCTTACCCCAGCCGCCTCGCTCTCCAGATCTGTCACCGATAGAAAACATGTGTTGCATGATTGCTGAACGATTGACCCAGATTACATTCCCAGCTGCCACACCAGATTAACTTTGACAATGTGTAGAAACTGCTTGGTCTGCTGTACCCCAAGAGCACATACAGAGTCTCTTTTAATCGATACTGAGGCGTGTGGCAGCGGTGATTTCCAACAACGGTGGCTACTGTGGCTACAGATTTTGGCAGGAACTACATTTCACAGAAGTCTATAAATTTAATCTTTTCATACTTGGTCAATATGTTATCTACAAAATAAATTTTATTGTGATAGCTCCTATCTTTTTTGGTGTTGCAATTTGGGTAGCCAGCTATGTAATTATTCTAATACTATAATAATAATTGTATATTGATTAAGTAACACAGAATAATTTAATTATTTTTGACAACTTACTCAGTAGTCAACTCAAAAACTATGGACTTCATTTGTATTTTAAATTTCTCCTGAGGATTTAGGTCTATTGTACCTTCTCCTAATACCCAACTTTTACCCAAAGGATTTAACACAGTACATCATTTTCTTTTTTCGTTACACTCTCTTATATTTCTTTAAACTTTAAATCAAAGATATCAGTTTAAAGTTCTTTAAATTAGATTTTTCAATAGACTTTATACAAGCTATCTGTGGTCTATCACGTTCTTTGCAGTGGAAAAATGCCCTGTATTCAATCCCAGCTATTGTTGAATAATGGGAAAGTAGTCTTGTATTTTTATGTTCTGCAGAAACAACTTGTTATCATGGGTGGTTAGTAGTGTTGTAAGTTTTATTCTTTTCGACACGCGAATATAGTCTACTTTCTTTCAAAACTCCTCCAAAAACAACTCAAAATTAAAAATGCCTCACAGTGGTCTGAAATTGCTAAATTATCTATTTTACAAAGTAAAACTAGTTCCCTTCAAATTCGTTTAATCGAAATAATAAGTAACACGATTAAACTAGCAAATAATCTAATCAAAATATAGAGTTAGTGAGTAAAGAAAATAACAAATTTAGAAAAGATAGAAACTATATTATTAGTTATTCAGAAGTAATTATGTATTTCACATTCTCTTTAGCAATAAAAATTGTTTTAATTTAAAAAAAAAATTCATGATAGCATAATTGCAATTGATAGTTAAAATTTTGGTAATTAACAAATGCATGTAACTGAAGGCAATTCATTTAAAGTTTAATGTTAAACATTTGTCTGTCACATTAAACTATAATCTTATTTATACATCATAATTACACTTATATATATAGCTTAATATTTAAAAAGAAAAGTCTTATACTTACAATAAATAGGTTATGACCCCAACACTCCTGCAATGAGAAAAGAATTAACGCAATTATTTTTTTCGTCATGGTAATAAAAAAATTTAAGAAAGTGTACTCTTATCATTTGATATTGAAAGAAAAATATCAATACTTGTGGAGTTTTTATTTATGAGGCTATAATTATATCTAGAATTTGATGCATATTTATAATGAGTTATTTCAAATATTGCTTTTATGGAACAGTATTAGTGAGATCTAATATTTAATTTTAAGCTTAAAATAAAATTTGTCTTTTATTTCAAATGGCCACTTTTTTTTTAACAGAACTAATTTTATCTAGTGATAAAGTATAATGCACTTTATACAATGTTGGTTATGAACAAACAGTTTTGTAATTATTTATGCTTTTAGCTTTATTTTTATAATTTAACTGAATACCAATATAATAGTGTAAATTATTAATATATTGAGAAAGAATATTATTATTTTTTACTGAAAGAATCGTTAAATATTTAAAAGAACAGGTTTACGATTTTCTGTTGTCATTAAATTAATATTCACATATATTTCATTATTAAAATAAGTGTATTTTCTAAAAATAAGTTTTATCAAAAATAATTCTGAATGTTTAAGTAATGGACATAGAATATATTTTTATGTTTGCACTTGTGTTTCAGTTTGGGATTTTCAAAATATCAAATTTTCGGCTACGCTGTTATATTATTTTTTATTTTATTATTACAGTATATATATATATATATATATATATATATATATATATATATATATATATATATATATATATATATATATATATGCATATATATATATATATATATATATATATATATATATATACACACATATATATACATATATATATATACATATATACACATATATATACTTATATATATATACATATATATATATATATATATATATATATATATATATATATATATATAAATATATATATATAAATATATATATATATATATACATATATATATATACATATATATATATATATATGTATATATATATATATTTGGTATATATTTTGTTTTAATAATTTGTGTAGAGCTATGAAAACTCACCACATATCGGAAAGTAACAAAGCTGGCTCTTTTTTGGCAATTTCAGGAGCAACAAACTCTGGATGCCCATACTCTAAATAGTAATCTTTTCCTGGTAATAAACGTGCGGCCAATCCAAAGTCCCCAAATCGAATGTCATTGCTGTTGACACGGGCAACCATAACATCACCAATCTGACAAAAGAGACGCGTGTTATCATGCAATTAAAATTCCTTTAAATAATGAAAAGGAAGATATGTTATGAATTACATGATTAATTTAATTTAGTTTTTCTATAAGACAGCTGTTTTTTATACTTGCTAAAAGGTCTATTGATTTATAATTATTGACTCAAAATACAATAAAATTTAGAACCAGTATCCAATCTTTATTAGGTCATTTTTATTATTTTCATTTTTATAAAAAGAATTAAATAAAAAGTTAAATTTGTTATAAAGTTACAAAAGGACCTTTGTTAATATTAGAAAATGGTCTTTGCCATTTTTATATTAAATAAAGTTATTTAATCAAAATTAGTATTCAAACATACGCAAAGTAAATGTTTAAAAAATGAAGAGAAATATTAAACAAATTTGTAAGATTCATTAAGAATATTAAAAACTGAGGTATATATATATATATATATATATATATATATATATATATATATATATATATATATATATATATATATATATATATATATATATATATATATATATATATATATATATATATATATATATATATATATATATATATATAAAATTGCTTTAAAAGTGAGAGTGTAAATAATGGAGTCTTTTTCATGATCACAAAGGAAAATAAAGGGAACCATTTCAAAATTCTGAAAGAATCTTCAAAAGTATTGTATCTCAAAAGTGGTAATAAGTAAAATTTATCGATCCAAAATACTACTGTCATATTACATAGCTCTAAATTTACCTGTAGTAAATCTAGAATTAAATTTATATGAAAAAACTTCCTAGAAATTCACAAAATGCAGCTAACTTTTATCAGAAAGCTCAACAAAAATAGACAAAAAGCAAAAGCTAAAACAAGCCTCTAACACTGTCTTATTGTCCTCATAGCAAAAGAAGCTTCATTTAAATTTATCAAAGAATATATAAACAAGGATGGAAACAAACTGATTTGTTTCTTTGATGAGTAAGTACACTTCAAAATATTTTTAACGCTGTTAAAAAGGAAGAAAAATTTTTTTTACTTCTTATATAATTGAACGCATTTTATCAATGCAAATACGACAGTATGAGGAGGGATAATGATTAATTGGTATAATTGAGGATTTTTGATAACGGATACATAATCAATTAAAATTATTAATTAGCGTGTTGATAAAAGGCGCCATTCTCTGAGTAAAAGATAGCGAGTATAATTACAGATAGTGGAAGACTATAGTGTTGAAAAAAACATTCTCATTAAAAAGTAAAATATTGATTGGAAATCTATGCCAAGAAGGCTAGATATTTATAGGATCTAATGTATTTCACGCAAAAAGAAAATTTGGGGATGAGCGTAATGGTGCAGATATTGATCTTATGTCCATTAATATTTAGATGTTGTGGTTCGTAGAAATAGACAGTAAGAAACGAAGGCAATAAAGAGGAACAAAATTATGAATGATCATATTATTGTAGTTTTTTTCTAATGCCCAGCAGCTAAGATTTTCACTTTTCAGCATTAGAAGGGCAGAAAAATGATGGAAACTTCATATGATGGGATATCCAAAGAGTGCTTGTAATTTATAAGCACATATCAAAGAAGACCCACAGATTTAACCTGCCATCCCAGAAGTGTCATTCCCCTTAGTGAATATTACGATAGTGAAATATTTTACGTGCCTCAGCCGCCATTAATGAACATGAGGGCTTATTACCTTTCAATAACAAAGAACGAAGTTCTAACCAATCGGGCCATCATGGTCCAAAGATTATATCATATATAATTTAAAATGATCTTCATATCAAAGAAGTTCTCCCCACTGGTAAACTGCTTAAAAATTGAATAATTAAAAGAACCAAAGTCTAATAATTGCTTTTTTGTATCGATTGTATTTGGAAAAACATTTACAAATAATTATCCTTTCAAAATACTTAATTCTTTTCTACAAATATTATATTTACTAAATTAATATATAATAGCTTTATATACGGGTATGTTCAATTATTATAATTTGAAAATAAATTTAAACACAATGGGAAGAAAACGTATTACTGACTGTTATTCAAAACTTTCTCCTGGGTTCAAATTTAGGACAAATAATTTTAAAAAAATGAAATGCACAAATACTCTATTACAGTTACTAGAAAATAAACATATCCATAAATAAATGATCTTTTAAACTAACTCAATCATTTTTTAATGTCAGGTATCTGTATAATATTGTATTTAAATGCCAAGCAAAGGCCTTGTGTTAAGTTTGCATTTTCATCAGAATCGACAAAACTAAGCTAATTGAGTCTGATAATATTTAGACACTTGTAACTCTAAAAAAAAAAATGAATAATAATAGTATAGCCAAATTTAATGCCAAATCATGTCGACATACAACAGATTTTTCAGGAGACAAAAACATAAGTTTTTTTTCCCCAATAATATGATGAAATGTCACAAAAAGGAAAACAAGATAAAGATTTTTCAGAATTTAACACTATTTATTAAAAAAGAAAACATTCAATAAAACAATAAAAAGTATTGAATTATTAATCGTATATTAAGAAGTTTCGAAGAGTAAATAATATATCGAAGAATAAATATATATCGAAATATATCGAAGAATAAATATATATCGAAATATATCGAAGAATAAATATATATTGAAATATATCGAAGAATAAATAATTCATATCAAATAGCTACAACAGTAAGGCTCCTTGCATTTCCTTAGATTGAAGTATATTTTATGGTTTATTAAAAAAAATTGTGTCCTTTAGTTTGAATTAATGAATAACTTGCTTTTATAAATTAAAAGAACTATAAGAAGCAATGACTATTTTTTAGAAATTTAGTTTTTTGAAAGTCACTTTTCTTTAAAAATGTTATAAAGTACAAATAAAAAATAAGCCATTTTATTACATTTCCCTGAATATGAGAAAAAATTTTTATGAAATGGAGTAGACATTTTTTTTCTTTAAAGTAGAACGCTTTTATGTTCATATTTCAAACGATATTCGCTTTGATATCAACGATTTTTTTATTTTTAGTTTTAATTTTAGCTTTATCTCGTCGTTCTACGGCCACTTTTTGCTTATAAGGGCTTATACATCTGACACTTAGAGTTTAAATTAATTTTGAACCCTACCAACAATCATTCACTAGATGATATTCAAATTAACGAATAATTCTATGTAAATCATTTAACGGCCATTTAGGATATTTAGTTTGAATATATGATTCACGATGTTAATTTTAAGGGTTATATAACTGTTTCATGATTCATTAGAGCCCCTTACCGTTAATCCAAGATGCCCCACGTAGCGGCTGTGCATGTAGTCCAAACCCTCAAGCAGTTGCTTTATATAGTGTGCAACATCCCTTTCAGACACCCCTCCTCTCTGGATGATGTTAGGCAGCAGCTCACCACCACCACAGCTGAGTTCAAGATTAAGTTTAAAAAAACATTTACATATTAATCAGCATATTTGGCTTCTATGACAGAATGTTGAAGAATACAATCAAAGACGATTCGTATAGTCAAAAATATCACGTCATTCTTCATTTCATAGTGCAACTTTTCAAATGTTTAGCAGAATGTTTCCCTGGCTTTATCCACGTGACAAATAAATATGGATGACTTATATTTTATCGGTATTCCTTAATATAGCGGATCAAATAGAAAATGTGTGATGAATACAGTATATAATTTAAATCAAATGGGCACAGTAAAAGCTAAGAGTGTGTCAAAGAGAAATCTGAACAAGTCACTAGATGGAGTGTTAATAGGAGAAGGACATTTAAATTCCTTTTCATTGCTAATGATAAATATGACGTGCTTTTATGCCACCTCGAATTCATACTGCGTCTGTCCTTCAACAATTCATGATTTCAAATAATCATGATCTTCGTTAACTGACAAGAACGCAGAAAATTGGCTTTCGAAACTTGATAGAAAAAAGTTTTGTTCCCCGAACATTCTTAAATGACCTTGAAAAAGCATCAATATATTGGACCAGAAAATGATTTGGCATTATTTAAATTATCATGAGAATACGACAAATAAAATCTCACATTTTTAGAAACTATATATTATTACACATTCATCGAGAAATTGCAACATTCTCAAAAAAATATCGAGTATTACATATCCCTGACTGTTATTGAAATCTCAGATATTTGAGCATCTATGACTTAATCCCTAACACAATAAATGATATGAAAAATTACATTATTAAAAAGGCCAAAGAAGTCCCTGTTGTATCCTAAAGAGTTCAACGTTTCCTTCTACATAAAGTGCGAACATTTAAAATATCTGTTGTACTTTTATGTTCTCTAAATATTTTCGCGATGATATGTTTCTTTTTATAATTATTTTAAAAGTAGTTTTCATGTTTGATGATTTTATATAAGAAATTCAAGTGCCATTACTAATAATTTTAAGGTAAAATATTTATATACTCTTAATATGTTAGTCCAGATTCATGCCAAATACGGTGATATCATTTTGATTGTTCGAAATAAAAAGGCAATTATTCACTGCCAACAAGATATCAGAATATCTAGAATTTATACCTGTATTAATGAGTACAAAACTAAATACATGTCAGTAATTAAAATTATTCTTTGTCAACTTTAATTTATTATAAGCAAAATATTAAACATTACAGAAGGACAAAACGTTTTAAAGATATTATGTTTAAAATTATAAAATTATTGTTTGTAAACGTCAGTCATCACTTAGCAACACTAATTGTTCTCAAGTCCAGAAACATAAATAGCAACCGATGTACGAAAGGACTGTTGTAAATTTTATAATTTCTAAAAAGAACTTTAATAGGAGATATTAAAAACATTTAATGAAAAAATTGAAAAAATAATGCAAGGTCTTAACTTTGTTTATCTTCCTATGATTCTCTATTCCGATTTAAAAAAAATGGAACAATAAAACAGCACAGATAGGTGAAGGATACATGTCGGTGACAAGTGTAAGGGTATCTTTGGTTTCGAAAGCATCCCTCAATCGCACAAGTTTAGGATGGCAAAGTTGGTTCATGATGTCCATTTCAGATTTCATGAACTCCTTCAGCTTGCCTCGGCCATGCATCGTTTTGGCAGCGTAGCTATCACCTGTTTCCCTTTTCACAGCATGGTACGTGATACCTTGTGTCCCCCTATAAAGACATGCAGAAAAAAAACATGCATTTATAAAATGGTAACAGAAAATGTGTTGGTAATAAATACCACAGTAAATCAATTCTTGCAGATACTCAACATATCATATTCTATAAATGATTTTTTGAAATTTTTTAAAAGTTGATTTGTTGAATATGATGATTTAATTTGTTCGATAAGAGAGTTGATGTACTCTAATATAGAAGCAAACAATACTGAAGACATGATATATGAAAAAGATAAGAATGTGTAGCAAATCAGTCTATAAAGATATTCAACAAATTAATTCTGAACTAAGATGACTCTGAAAATGTTCAAGAGTTGGTATGTTACAAGTGTTTTTATTTCATTAATTAGGTCATTTATCACATCATTTTCTGCATTTTATTGTATCTTTCTTTATAGTGTTAAAGTATATTGAACCTGAATTTTTGAATTAGATTGAAGAGGTGATTTTTTATATGTTGGAAAAATTAAGACTTTGCTTTTATTTATCAGGTGGTAATAAAGCTTCCCAGAGTGCTATATAGGTAAAATATAATCAGAATAAATTTCTTCAACTAACGTAATAAATAAATTTTTTCTCCTCTATATGTCAAATATTTTAGAAAAAAACTTATTTTTGTCTATTCAATTCATAAACATATCGATTTTATATATCAGGAAATTAAAAGATTATTAAAACCCATTATTTATATGACGATTTTTTCCCTTTTTCTGGCGAGTAAATTTTATGATTATAAATTTACATAGAGACTATTTTTCTTTAACTATTTATCAAGGAAACTATTATACATGGAGAGAAATATTTTAGATGCAAATAGGAATCGCTTACATCCACATCAAACAATATCAAAAATAGTGTACCAAGAAGTTATCAAATATGTTTGACCTAAAAGTATGTATCAATCAAGTAAGTAGATACAGCATACAAATGATAATTGCATCATGATGACACAACGAATATCGGCAGAAAAGAACGTTATGTAATGTCAACTGTTTAATTCGCTGGCATCTAAAACTTAAGCAAATAAATTTTATTTAAGTAGATAGTAAAATAAGTTGAAAACTAAGTAAATTTTAAGTAGATAGCCATGAAATTGCAGAAAAATGGTTTTTGTGAAGAGTATAATGAACACGCGATTCAATAAAAAGGTCATGCATATGCAAATGTCAAGAACAAAACGTCACAAGTGATTTGAGCGAATGGAAAACGCGTGCAGTTGGCACACGCAGCTGAAAACTATTATAAAAGGAGGAACGAAGACGCAATTAAAGATACTCACAACAAGTGAATTCTTTCTTGAAAATATGGCTAGAAGAAATCACTTGGAATACTTCACACAAGGAAGAATGATCGGAAAACTGTAAAGGGGCATAGTGTAAGCAGCGTAGATGTAGCGTTAAATGAAATCAATAAAAGTGCCATTTGGCATGCTTAGAAAGCTTTCCAAATCTTAAATACATCTGTTAAAGTAATTGGTTGTGGCCGCTCAAGGGAAGCAACTGTAGTGGATGGCCGTTAGAAGTAAAGATTGCTCAGCAGTAGCCAAAACAGGGAAGAAGCAAATGCAGCATTTTACTATGTCTAGACGCTTTCATATACTTGGTCTATTAGCTCACCTTCTTAAATGCTGCATCTCTTTGAAAAATAAACATCTTTAACTGTACAAGGGGAAAAACAAGATTGGATAGATTGGATAGAGAAGATGAACCAAAATCAATTTGAATGTATCAAAAACTTGATGAAACAAGATCATTTGAGCTCTGGTAATATCAAGTCACGAGTAAAACCTTCTCTAATGTTACCATCAGTCATTCATATTTTCTTTTGGTGTTTTAAACTGGAATCATCGCTAAGCTACTACATTAGCATTATTTCCGAAAAAAATAAAAATAATCGAACTAAAAAAAAATCTGACTTAAATAATGATCAGTTCGACACTGTCACCAGAGACTGCCTAACTTAAAGGATAAACTTATTTAGCCTAATTTGAAAAAAATTATTATACTCTTTTACTTAATCAAAATGTGATCTAATTCATCCTACTTGTATAAATTTGTCAGCTTATATTTTTGTATGAATCAACCTGTACTTCCAAATATCTTTAATTGTTTTACCTAGTTTAAGATAATTCACTCAATGTAAGGAAACATGATTGAATTTATAAACGTCAAACTTGCAAAATATTCATCAAAGGATAAGAATCAGAATTTTTGATTCGTATTAGAGCTATATATATATTAAGTATTAAAAGTCATGATTATCCTCTGTGTTTTAAAAATGCATAAAGTGTTATGCATATATATATATATATAATTATATCAATCTGAAATATAAGAACAAGTTATATGTTTTATTAGTCTTGCAGTCATATTGTGAAATAATAAATTAGAAACTAGAATATACTTTTATGAAAAAACGTTCTTGAATGCTTACCTGCCTAGTTCATCACCAATATCATAGAAATCTTCGAATGGCTTAGTGCGGGACCTAATGGGAATAGGTCTACAGTAGGTTTTGTAATCAAACATATCTTCAGCTTCTAAATTAGAATAAATCAGTCAACACATTTGAAAAAAATATTTTAAATAATATATTTTAAGGTTATAAGGTATATATATATATATATATATATATATATATATATATATATATATATATATATATATATTATTTAAATTATATTAAAAACATCTTAAAGTAAAATATATTTTAAAATATTAAACGATATATATCTTAAAATGAAAATTCATTTCCATAATACCACTACACATCTATTTCAGTACAATTATCAAAACATAGAGTCAGATTTAGATTTTGTATTACTTTCTTGAAAGAAAAATATTATCATTTTTTAAGTAATCATAAGAATGCATTTTTGTGATTGTATGTAATTCTTATTCCTGACATATGTGATGAAAATTGCAAATTTTAGAAATAATTTCTATTGTTCTTTCAGCAAACCAAATGAACAGCTTTTTGCTTTGTTACTGAAATGAATTAAAAATTATGAAAACATCATGGCATTATTCTTTCTTCATTGTTAAAGAATGGTGTTGAATTAATTGTAACTATATTTTTAACATCCCTCAAGGTAGTAAAATAAGGGCATAAAATGGACTAAATGCATTTTAAATAAAAAATTTTCTGACGTTCCACAAGAATAATATTCGAATAACCATAGTAAAATTTTCCAAATTATCGTTAATAAGATTTTTTTTTTATGTTTAAGGACCTCTGAAAAGAAATAAAAATCAGAAATGCGTTTGTAATATTTGAATTGAATTGATTTTGAAATAATGGCAACCTATTTCGTTTTTTGCTATTTAATTATTTTTTAAATATAAATTTGATCAAAAAACAAATATTGACATTCATAATAAATGCAGAACTATTTGCATGAGCAGTATGTGTTTAAATATGACTGAAATTAAAGTATGAAAAGAATTTTCATCAAAACTTGAAAAATCCGTATATATAACTTAAAGTAGAAAGTACTAAGTGTTTAAAGACTTTTTTAAGCAATTTTATTGTATTATTGTCTTTCAAAAAGATTTCTCTGAAACAGTTTATCATAATTAGATGTTGCAAGGATGCTAAACATCAAAATTTTAGAAGCAATCATTAAGACAGATTTGCAAGCAGACAGGAGAAACGCAAAAACTATAGTATGGCCATTATTGAGTACTTTTTCTAGACAACAGGTTGTATTAGCTTATCACAAGGAAAGAAATCTCGAAGAATCTGAAATAAGTATCTCAATAAATGTGCCTCCACAAAATAAGAAGGGACATTTATTTCCCATCACACAATAGTTGGGACTGAGTTTGGTACTTCCCAGTCCAAATAATCCTATTCTATCATTAAATCACGGCGAGTTTATTAATCGAACTTTTTGGCACTTGGTAATTGGTAGCTCAATCAATGCTGTTGTAAGGTTTTTTAAGAAACGTAATCACGTGATACCAGTTAGTAAGTCTAGAAAATTTCCATCTACGAATCCCAACAGATATGTAAGCAAGAAATAGAAACAATCGCAAAAATCAGTATCTTGTTGTTCAGTAGTGGCTGTGATTAAATCAGGACCATCCTTTTCCAAAAAGAACAGTTCAATAAACAAGCCATGGTCCCTCCATGAAAAGAAAATAATACGATTACACTTTAAACTTAGGTTACTTCGCACCCAAATCAAGTATCTTATGCACAAGCTAACGAAACCTTATACTGAATACTAAATGAAACAATTACGATCTGAATAAAATATTAAAAGAAGTGTTTAATAGATACCTTCGACGTTGAGAGAAGCAGAACTGGTTGCCGTTCCAGCTAGATTTGTCGCCTGACAAGAGTAGAGTGCGTTGTCCCGGGTGATGAGATTGCTGATGAAGAGGGTGCATTTGTCTGGCTCCTCCCACAAGATTTTAACTCTTTCGGACTCGTAGAGAGGATGCCAGTCTCTGAACCACTTCACTTTGGGGTAAGGCAGCCCCGTCACACGACACTGCATGCGCGCACTGCGTCTGGACATGGCTGTGGTCTCATCCAATCTCTCGATAAACACAGGAGGTTCTACGGCAAGTGAGAGAACATCAAGTCACATAAAATGAATGGTATTTAGAGCTTAAAAAAGTCATAACATTTTTACATATCGGATCTCTCCAAACTTAAAATAATAATGTCGCTACTATTTAAAGCTATTTTGGGCCAGAATATCTATTGACTTAATCTATAAACACTTTTAATGATATACTTGATATGAAATCTAAAAGCATGGTTGTTTTGTTATTTGAAACTAAAATGTGTAAAAAAAAGGTAATGTATGCTTACATACAAATTTCATGGTACACAATTCTTTAAATATAGTTACTCTCTGCAAACATTTACTTCCTTTTAATTCGATTTTCATATCATTTCTATACCCATTTCTATTCTATAAAACATATATATATATGTTTTGTAGAATAGAAATGGGTATAGCAAATGAAGGATTTTAAAAAGAATATTGGGGCCACAGTAGTCTTGTGGTTAAGGAATTTGCTATCATGTTCAGGAAATAGAGAATTTGTAATTAAAAATTTTTAAGAGAAGCAGTGTCAGGTCCAGGTCATGTGTCAACTTCGATATTTGATGTAAAAAATTATGCAGTGTTTCACAATATACAGTAGTTTCAAAGGCTGAGAAAAGCAAATAGGAGTATAGCGCAGCATATAAATTCTTTCGAAATAACGATTCAGTTGATTTGTGGATGAATACTATTTTATTGAAAAAGGCAGTTGCGTTTGAGAATTCAAAATTTTCAATAATTCGATTTTCAAAACATTGACTTTGATTTTTGCAGAAATAAAATGGAGACATCAATCTTTCTTTACACCTGGATATTTTATAAACTTTATTTTATTTTTCAACAGAAGTAATCGAATTTAAGGAAACACCATCAGACTTAAAATGAGCTTATTCCCAACTAGAATGATGAAGTGCTCCTTTTCCTCCCAATAAATTCCGCTGAACATCCAATTCTTTGTTAGTATTCTGCTTTGAAAAATATTTTTGTATTGTTCTTTTAGAAACTGTACATAATCTTAAGTTAAGGATGATAGGATGATCATTGTGTGAACAGGCAGTCTTAAAAACAGTTGAAGTATTTACCTATTCATGTACAATGCTTATGTATGTATATTATATATATATATATATATATATATATATATATATATATATATATATATATATATATATATATTATATATATATATATATATATTATGATTCCAATAAGAATTTATAAATATGTTATGTTTACTATTTTACCTATTATATCACAGTATGATATGTGTACTTATTTTACACTGCTTGCTACCGTAAAGGCAACACCCTGAAGGTAGCAGGCAAATAACAAATTTACAACATGCATTAGAGGAGGTGAGACATGCAATGATTAGAATTTCATCGCAGACGCACATCACGGGCGCCTGTGGCGCCACTTCGAAGCGCCATTTAAATCTTGGAGATTTCGACGATTTCAAGTTCAGCAATTGTGTTTTTCTTAAGATTTAAAATAATAAAACGATAAATTATGCCTTGTAGAAAACAGTGATAATTTTTGATCAAGTATCCGAGTTCCACAGAGGATAGTGGTCTATCGTGACTGTGGATTATCTTTCAGGGAAATCAGTAGTCGTGTTGGACGAAACCAAACAACTGTAATGCGGATATGGGATCGTTGGATGCAGGAGGGTACGACGGTATGACGTTATATTTAAATTAAAATGCATATCCTACACGTATACACATCATCAGGAGTGTATACTCACGATATATTTTTTTAAAGGATTTCAAAACTTTATATATATTATATTACTCCCTTTTCCTGTGGAAAGCAATTTTTATGTAATTATTCTCACAAGAAAAAGGTAGAAAGTATAAGAACAAAAATAAATTATTTTATGAACAAATTTGATAGATTTGTGAATGTTAGGAAAGATTTCACCATTATAGGTCTCGTAACACGGTTTTGATTTGGCAACAACAGTAAATTGGCTAAATATAGAGTGGAACAGTTTAAATAAAATTTTATAATAATGGATACACATAAATATTTATCTACAATTACTGCTTAGATTTCTTATTTAACCAAAATGGATATTACGTATTTGTTAGAAAATAAGCAGTCCTTGAATGAAGTAGTAAAAATATTGTAATAATTAATATATTTTGAAATAATATCATAAGTACCAGCAATCAGAAGTTTGATTTTCATGTTGGCTTCCCCTTCATCGTTGACTGCCAGGCAGGTGTAGGTTCCGACATAGTCATCCGTCATGCAGTCGATGAACACGCACAGTTTTCCGTTTCTGTCTTGCAGGAAACTGTACTTGTCTTTCCCGATCTGCAAGAAGGAAAATTTTAAGAACACAACAAAAAAAATTTACGCTGACAAAAGCATATTTCTATAAAGGAAAATTATGTTCTGGCGAAATAGTGAGAAATAACTAGTGCAATAATTTTAGTAAGCCAATAATTTAAGCGATTTTGTTTGAATAGATATTACAAAATGTCCGGTATCAATGTTGTCTAAGAACTATTTTTCAAATGATTAATTTTAAATGTCTAACTTCAGCTGCAAAAATATATGTCTGAAATAATTTTAAATATTATTGAAATCAACAGACAAAGCCCTATAAATTTATGAAATAAATTTTCACTTGCCATAAGAGTCTACCATAAAAATCTTGGATAAAATCCGGTCTACTTACCATAAAAGTTTTATTTGAAACGTTTTCTTTCTTCTTGCAATTACCAAGTGGAATCATAAGAAAGTATTATAGTATTTACTATCAAAATTGAACAATTTATATCTTTTTTTCCCTAAAATGTGGATATTATATGCAAATAAAGTTGAGCGAAAAAATGAACTTCACGTTAAATTGTAACAAACTTAATAAAATGCTTATTTTTATTCAAAAATTTCACTAAAAAAGTTTTATTAAAATATTAAATTTAACTTGTTAATTTAGTTATTCAATTATTATTGTTATAAAAATACTGATTGCGTGAAATGGATAACATTACGGATAGACTTTTGTAATGAAAATGAGTAGCTTTTGCGCAACAACTTATTCTCGTTTCACTAGGGAGGAAATTCTGAAATGAAGAAGCAGCAACGCATCATCTATTCCCCGTTGTTTGACAGTGATCAGACAGAAACTTCAGTGCTGTATGTAGTTTAGTTAGCCCTGATCGAAATGTCTTTTGAGTTTTTCGGGCAAAATTACTAAACGAGGACATTTGTTGTAAGTCATGGGATCATGTGTTGCGTTAGAAGTTACATTATTTAAAATAATATAAATTTTTTTTATTTTCATAATTTTAAAAATAGTTATGAAAATTTTAAGTATTTTAACAGTTGAAATTATGTATTGTAAATTAATCTTTAAAAAAAAAGACATATAGATTAACTTTGTCTATGAATATTTAATTATCGTGCAGAGAGAGAGAGAGAGAGAGAGAGATGAATGCTTATATAAACAGTGCTACATTAAAATAACGATTGAAAAGCTTTATACTGACTTGAGAATCTCCTTTAAACCACGTCACTTGTGGTTCAGGCTGGCCATAAACCCAGAATTCAATAGTGACCGGATGGCCTCGCACACCGTACATCATATCTTCCTCCTTACGCACAAACTTCGGGGCAGCAGCTAAGAAAATAATAAAACTTCTTCACAACTGCTGTTTTATAAGCAATTTACAAGAAACAAAAACATTGTTATATTTCAATTACGCCATTAAAAGTTAATATAGTCAGTCAATGTAAAAGCTTAACAAAATTTGTTTAATACTTTCCTAGTTTACAAATGCACAACTAGTATACATAAGTCTCGAATTATTTAATAAGAAAAATATATCACTTTATAATTGGATAAAGTAATCAAGAATAAGTGCAAAAATGAAATTATTCATTATACAGTATGGTAATATGAAATTTATTATAAAGAAAAGTAAGTTTGACAAGTACTATGGAGATTTACAAGTACATAAAAAAATCTTTCTACGGCTAATTTTTCAATGCGGTATTTATATCCTTACATGAGGTTATCTTCGAATTTTTATCCATGAGATTATGAACAATATGTGGACCACACATACGGATAAAAATTTAGTGACTAGCTATGGTGTTAAGCAAAATGTTTTAATTTTTCTTAAATAATAAATTTAAACTTTTCTAAGGTTTTCATTTTTAGTTATTATTTCTCCGTTCATTTCTTATTCACAAGCATATGGAAAATAATTTTAATATATATATTGATAAATATACATAGTTTTTTTTTTATCAAATCGCGAAAAATATATTATGAATCAATTTCTGAAGATGATCCATATTGTTATTCATATAAAAAATATAATTATTTTAATCTAATATTTCATATTTCAGCATTACATCAAGGTAAGCTATATTGAAAACAGAAATTTTATTAATACTTATTATTGTAAGCTCAGTCTTTTGAGTGTGATTTATCATTCAATATATTGCAATAAATAATTTTTATCACATTAATTTAATTTTTATCTACATCATTTAATCCACTTATTTATGAAATTTGACATCCAAAATTCCAAATGTATCTTAGCTTCAATCACACAATTTAAGTGTTCTCCCAAATTAAAATGTAAATTCAGTTTCTTGTGCTTTACCGTATTTCAGCAGAGGAGGATGCTCAACGAAATAATCCTTGGGTGCAAAGTCTGCAGGGTCTGGCGGCTGGTATATCTTGCTCCTGTGAGCTGTTACATAAGGTGAAGGATCGCTGACGCCATGCTTGTTCTCTACGCGCACTTGGAACCTGTAATCATGGCCTGGCCTCAGATCCCGAACATCGCACAGGGTGTCTTTCAGTCCTGTCAAGTATAGCAGAGTTAACAAAAATCTATTTAAAAATTATATAATGAGGTTATTTAAATATAAGATACTGAAATAAGTGTAATAAACATTCATTGATTCGAATAAAAATATTACCGGGAATTCTGAAAATTTCAAATTGAAAAAAATGTATTCTCTTAAAGTTTCATAAACAACTAGTTTATGTTAGTTAACAAAACTAGTTATGTTGAAACTAGTTTTGAAGGAGGGACTTTGCTTCAAAATCCTACTCTTTATTACTGAACGAAGTGATTAAATTTCTTAGAAACAAATTCTAACAAATTTTATAGCAGGAATTCAAGCAAAATAGGTGGTATTTCAAATACTACCTAATTTGTGATACAAATGTTTTCAAATTGTTTTTGAACTATTAGGATTTATTGTTTTAGAGGTGACATTTTATTAGGTTAAAAATGAATCATAATAACGTGAACAAAATACATTCTCACAAGTAAATTTGATTATTCCTAAGTTATACAGATGCAGTTAGGAACGGAAAGAAAATCCCAAACACAAAGCTTTAAATATATATATATATATATATATATATATATATATATATATATATATATATATATATATATATATATATATATATATATATATATATATATATATATATCTGACTCCCTATAACACTTAACTAACTCACAGCTTTGTTTAGGCCTCCCTCCAATACCTTGTCAAGTACAACCCATAGAAGTTTCCAGAAAATTCCTACGTTAACCCTATGGTAACTCGGTTCCTATTGGTATAAATGACTAGGAACTTCAAACATTTAATTCA